>CAKOAT010132933.1:20033-77823 GCA_932364175.1 Eruca vesicaria subsp. sativa
TTGCTTCGACTTTGGCCTTTTTGGTTTGGGTTTGGAATGATCATTTTGGCCGTGCTGTTTGCTGTATAAGGAGACTGTTGTGAGGCAGCAAGAGTCCTTTCTCGCACACTCTTGGCACGTCTAACTTGTTCCAAACCGGCTTCCCTCTTTTGCTCATATCTTACTCGGTCCCTCACTCGATCTGATGCAGTGGGTTGGTATTTTTCCAGGATTTCGAAGCTCGGGTCTGGATCTGGAAGGTTGGATGGAAGGTTGGATGGAAGGCTCGGTTCTGGAGGTTTTTTCTGGCAGGGAACTTTCGAGGCAGTGGCAAGCTCTTCTTCCTCATCACCCCTCTTCGGCAAGCTCTTCTTCCCATCGTTCGACCCATTAAAACTTTCACATTCCCCTTCAGTTTGACCCTTACTCTTTTTTTGTTCTTTTCTGGTGACACCAAGGATTTTCTCCACAGCTTCCACCCTTTCATACAGATACTTGATCTCCGTAAGGCACGTCCTAAACCCTTGACTCAAGGCATCGAGTACATCCTTCAAAGAATCTTTCAAAGCATCCTTCACGATTCTTTCAACATCCTCTTCTCCGCGGCCGTATCATCAGCATCAGAGTCCCATTTCGGAAACATTTCAGCCATGGTCTTCTTCGCAATAAAGTTCATAGCAGTAGTCTGCAGTAAATAGAAGATATAACTTAGATATTTGACGGATAAAGAAATATGGAAAGAAAAGAATTCGCAGAAAAACTTATGATTAAGTCGTCTGGAAAGTCGTCCGACTGGACGACTTTCCAGACGACTTAAAAATAAGTCGTCTGAAAAGTCGTCCAGCTGGAAGACTTTTCAGACGACTTATTTTTAAGTCATCTGTCCAGCTGGAAGACTTTCCAGACGACTTAATCATAAGTCGTCTGCTTCTGGAGTAAAGTAAATACCTGTCTGTCAATGGCATCTTTAAAATTCCGTCCTTTGCCACCCTTGTAAGCTAGTATCGGTGGAGAGCTGTCTTCTATGGGCTGACCATAATTAGCACCCAATTCCGGCAAAGCTTTGTACACCCAGACCTGGAGAACTTGTACAAACCCATCAATGGTGTAACAACCAGATAGATCTTTGCCCTTCACAGAGTCCATCAACACCTTAAACGCGACTCTCCCCCATGGATAATTCTCAAACCGTTCTAGATCCATCACTAGCCTAGCCAGCGAAGCCCGTGTATGGGTTGAACACTTCCTCCCTTCAATGTATCCAGCCAAGATGGCAAGGTACCCGAGCCGCTTGCGATCATCCGAAGACCAGTTTCCGCATCTCTCAAATGCTTCTATTATCTGATCAGTAGTTGGCCCAGCTTCGACATTAACTCCCAACGATTCCCAGAAAGCAACCAACTCCTTTGTAACAGGACAGTTTGGTCTCTCAAGGTCCGAAATGTACTCGCAGTTTAGACCAGTGATGTATTCAAACTCGAGCAGTCAAAACCTCAAAGGTTCTGGACCAGCAAGACTCCACAGCTCATACTTCTTCTTTGTGTCGAGCTGGTAAGTGAGTATGTAGTAAACCAGCCTTGAAGCCCATTCAAAAAATCGAGCTCTTAAACCTTGATGAAAACTCCCACCTTAGACTCCTTCAGCTCTTCATATTCTTCATCCTTAAGAGCTTCCCTTGGAGCAGCATACAACCTCGTCTGAGGATGATACGTAATGCTATGCTGAGCGATAGGCTCTTGCCCTAGTTTATGTATCCTACAGGGGAATTCGGGAATATTCTGCAAAAAAAAAATCAAAGAAAACCATCTCAAACACACTTCCATCCAGTATAACATTTTAATTATAAGTCTGGAAGACTTTTCAGACGACTTATAATTAAGTCGTCTGTCAAGTCTTCCAGTTGAAAGACTTATATTAAGTCGTCTGGAAAGTCTTCCAGGTGGAAGACTTTCCAGACGACTTAATTATAAGTCTACAAAGACTTCCAGTAGAACATTTGAAAACTGACCTGAAAATTCAGAGAAGATGTACTCGCCTTCGACATAGCAGTTATAGAACTGCAAAAATAGACGTTAAAAAAGAAGCGCGATTAGAACATTTGAAAGCTGACCAGACGAATGAGAGGAAAACTACATCCAACCTAACTAAACAACAAATCGATTGAAATCCCCAATTTTTGAAACCCTAATTTGAAACCAAAATTTCCAGAAATCGTTGAAATCACAAAACAAAACGGTAAAAGTAAAGGAAAACAACATCCATCATAATAAAAACCCATAAATCCGCAAGAGAAGCCTTCGATTTACCTTGGTCTTGTATCGGATCGAAATCGCCTCGAAATCACCTTTGAGAGAAACGGCGTTACGGTTTTCTGAATTTCGCGAAAAGTGAGTAAAAAAAAAAACTTCTTATATATGTCCGGTAAAAAATCCGGTTTGGTTTAAAAGTAATCCGGTAAAATCGGGTTTGGACGACTTATAATTAAGTCGTCTGTTGATACTATAAGACGACTAAGTCGTCTGCCTTATTAAATATATTTACCAGACGACTTAATTATAAGCCGTCCAGACCCTAAACCCTAAAACCTAAACTAAGTTGACTAAATTAACTAACCACTATATATAGAAATAAACACATTTAAGAATAACTATACCAGAGGACTTTCAACTAAGGAGTCTGGACGACTTAGTTGAAAGTCGTCTTAATAGAATACTTACGAGGTTACACGACTAATAATTAAGTCGTCTGACAAATCTTCCGGCTCATGACTTTCCAGACGACTTAAATATCAGTCGTCTACTAAGTCGCCCAGGCTTTTCGAGTATGTTTTAAGAATTTGTGTTAGAATTTGTGATAATTAAAATTGGTTTGTACATAGAGGACAAAAGGAGTTGTAGTTATAAAAGTTGATCATCCATTACAAGTCATAGGTTTAAAAACAAATTGAAACAACGGAACAACAACATAGAAGTCCACTAGAAGCAGATTACAATAAGACGATAGCAAGACAAACATCCATCATTTAGGAAGAGACGAGGAAGTTGAGGCACCANCTTGGGCGAAGGCTTCCCAACCATCGGTGAGTCTTCTTCCTTCTTGTATAACTTCCCAAGTTTGGTGTGAAGCGTCCGATCGTAGTGTCCATTTTCCTTGGTTCCCTTCTATGTGTTTTGAGTAGAAGGCAAGTGGTATTGTCTACAAGTCAACAGAGGAGAAGTTAAGCAAAGGAAATAAGCAGAGGAGAAATAGAGAACGTGTGTATACCACGCCACTGCAGAAACCAGGAAGCAGAGGCTTCAAGAAGTGAGGTTCATGTTGATTCGCCATCTGCAAACAAGAAACGAAATTGGAACATTTTAATTCTAAGTCTGGAAGACTTATATTAAGTTGTCTGGGTCGTCCACCTGGAAGACTTCCCAGACGACTTATATTAAGTCGTCTGGGTCGTCCACCTGGAAGACTTTCCAGACGACTTTACCAAGACTTCCAGTAGAACATTTGAAAGCTGACCAGACGAATGAGACGAGAACAACATCCAACCTAACTAGACCACAAATCGATTGAAATCCCCAATCTTTGAACCCTAATTTGAGAATGAAAATATCCACAAATTGCTTGAAATCACAAATCGTAACCGTGAAATGAGAGGAAAACAACATCCAACCTAACTAAACGACAAATCGATTGAAATCCCCAATTTTTGAAACCCTAATTTGAAACCAAAATTTCCAGAAATCGTTGAAAACACAAAACAAAACGGTAAAAGTAAAGGAAAAGAACATCCATCCTAATAAAAACCCATAAATCCGCAAGAGAAGCCTTCGATTTACCTTGGTCTTGTATAGGATCGAAATCGCCTGGAAATCACTTCGAGAGAAACGGCGTTAGGGTTTTCTGAATTTCGCGAAAAAATGATTAAAAAAAACATCTTATATATGTCCGGTCAAAAATACGGTTATGTTTAAAAGTAATTTGGTAAAATCCGGTTTGGACGACTTATAATTAAGTCGTCTGTTGATACTATAAGACGACTAAGTCGTCTGCATTATTAAATATATTTACCAGACGACTTAAATATAAGTCGTCCAGACCCTAAACCCTAAACCCTAAACTAAATTGACTAAATTAACTAACTAACCACGTTATAAAATCAAATTATACTTAAATATTGTTTACTATACACAGAAATAAACACACTTAGGTAAATTTTTAATTTTTCAAAAAAACATTTATGCTTTCGAAAATCTAACCCTAAGAAACACATACAATACTACAACATATGTTGGTGAAACCTAAACTAAAGAATATCATGACTCACTACTTTCACTCATCTATGCTGAAACAACTGACTTTTGTTATATATTAATTTATATCTCTTAAGACATATGTTAATTACATAATTCCAATTTTTCATTTATCAAAATATTTATTACACAATTTTTAAATTATTTTTAAGAAAAACTGTCCCAAACGACTTCAAAATAAGTCGTCTGGACGACTTAGTTTAAAGTCGTCTTGGCAGATGACTTGCGAGGGCAAGAAACGTAAAAAAAAAACTCTTTTTTTGTTTGTTCACAAGGGGTTGGTTGTAATTTCAACAGCCTTTTAAGTTAGTTTTGCATTTGATTCAAGTTTGGGTTTACTTTTGCATTTCAAATCAAGTTTTGATTCATATTTGGCAATTTTCCCTTTATAAAAACACCAAATCATAGTACTCAAACAAAAGCAAACAACTTAAACATCAAATCTCAAATTGTAATAAAGCAAAACACCAAATCAAAATAACATTTCAAACATGGTCCTCTTCATCTTCAATCTTCATCTTCTCCATCGACAATGGATTCAAATGAAGGTAATTTCTCTTCCTCACCATCACCAGCGATTTCTTCATCTGATAATATAAAAACTTAATTTACTTTGAATTAAGGATAATTACTGTACAATAAATTATAATGTGAATTATTTACCATGTGCATAAGATTCATATCCATTTATCCAGTTCCTAGTGCATATCAGAGCTTGCACAAATTATTGAGAGTAGACGGCTCCTATATTTGTTTAGAACTCGCGATCCAATACTAAAGGAGGACTCCGAAGCGACTGTTGTGATTGGAATACTTAGCAGATCACATGCCATTGCAGCTAAGTCACCATACCGATGCGCATTATCTTTCCACCAATCGAGAATGCCCAAGCTCTGGAAATTAGTAATGTCCAATGGTGGTTCATCAAGATAAGCTTCNCAATGCCACTGACTTTTCGAAATGCAAAGAAATCCTAAGAAAGTTTTAGAAAAAAATTAGAGGGGTTAAAAATAAATGAAAAGTAGGATAAAATTGAAACAACACTCACATCATAGTTCTCAAACAATCCCATTGACCTTGTCGCACATGGTTGTTGTGAAACAGTTTCACGTGGCTCTGTAGAATGTGAGTTATTCTTGGAGTTTTTGTCATAAGACTCAAACAAAGTTTTTTTTGTTTTTTTTTTATATTAACAGTTTCGATTTGGAGAGTTAACATTTTATAACTATGTGATGAATCAGTTCTAAAAGGAGATTAATTTCTTGTCAGATCTAATTAATTTGTTTAGATGATATTGCATGGATAAAGAATCATAAACAAACGGGAAGATTACTAAAATAACATCAAATCATGTTATAATTATTAGAATAACTTATAATTTTTTTTAATTACTAGATTTTATTTCATACTTACAATACATTTATTTTCCTTGTTAACAAAAAACGTTACAGAAAATACCATTAATATTTTTGTCAGTAAATAAATTTTCCGTAAAAAATCTGCGATACTTGATGACAAATTTATTATATTTAACAGATTTATCTCTTCACGTAGACTTGTTACGACAGACTCTATATCGTAACAAACTTTTAGAAAAAAAATCTACCATACATGATGCTAAATTTAATTGCATTAGCAGATTAGTTTCATGTTGGCAAATTTTTATGGTAGATTTTTGTCTTATGATAAGAGATTTATAATATATCTTAGACTTTTATACTAGCCGCAGATTTTTCTTATAGACTTTTTTATAATTTCGCAGATTTTCTTGTGCCTGAATTGGTAGACTTGCATTTTTTTCATTTATTAACATTAAACTTTTCGAATAAGTATGCTTAGTTGCAAACTTATAAATTAATAACAAAGCTAATTTCTATGTGACAGCAAGCTTTAATGTACACGTCAGACTTTTGAAAAATCGCAAAGCTATTTCATCTTGAATCGGTTAATAATTAGAATTAATTAGATTCTGGTTTTCTCTAATTCAACCACTCACCGCAAGTAGTTACCAAAACCTAGTTGTAGCTGTAAAAATTCTTCTTCTCCAAGTCATAATTTTTTCTTCTGTTTTACAAGTGGCTATTCCACGCTAATCACAGGAAAACAGATGGAGGAGATTATAGCCATTTGTCGTCTATGGTCAAAAGAAAAGGATAAAGCAAATTCAAAATATATTAATCCAACTATATTCAATTTCATATAATGATTAAAAAATTTCTTCTCTTCAACGGTATATGGTGATGCATTGTGTCAAGCAAATCTTTTTTAAACTTCCATCTCTGCAGTTTTTCACTGTGACAAATAGCCATCATACATCTTAGGCCATGTTTATCGGTAGCTTTTAGGGGAGTGTTTAGGTGCAAAGTTAGGGGGGGACCACACAAAAAGCAAAAGTCAGGTGCTTTCAAAGCCAAGATAACCGTCGAAATTGTTTGTTGTTTAACCTGTTTCGCGGGCCCCACGACACGTGGCGGCCCACGATTAGTCCTTCTTTGTTTTTTTTTTTAATCCGAAAAAAATAAAAAAAACAAAAAAATTTAAGCATCCCCTTGGAATAGATGTACTCTTAGGATCTGTCACAATCATATATCATCAGGATATAAACTTGAAACTAAACTTGTATTTCCAACTATATTACTAGACACAAATCAAGATTAAAGAGGAAAGAAGTAAAAATGTCACTCGTGTTCTACGTACGATGATGATTAAAGAAAAAAGTTCACAATAATATGTTCAATGATGAGAAAAAGGAGTGAAATAAACACATAGTCTAGTGACAACACATCATCTCAAGAGACATAATAAATTTATTCTCCAAATCCGAATACCTCACCCCTCTCTTCTTCGCTGCTACGCCGATGCTCCCATAACCATCTGATGAAATATAAGAAACTGATTTTCAGGTTGAATCTAATGAACCGTCATCAGCTCTCATGATTGGCTTCTCAAAACGTTCAGCAACTCTAAACTTACGAAACAACGGTTTTTGGTTAAACTCAGCTCTTTTCAAGTACGTGTCGCCTATGGATCTCGAAACCTATATGACCCCTTTAACACGCCAAAATTTATGTTTCAAAAATATGTTCGGACCATTGATGCAACAAACGCAACTCATCTCTCACATATTTGGAGCGTCATCTTCTTCTCTCTGTAGCGCAAATAGAAGACTCACTCATCTGCCTCCCCAAGGATTCAACAGCCTGGTCGTTGGTGCGTTCTGGACGTACTTTCGTCGTCTCACTCCTCCCATGTCCTTGGAACTCAATACAGTTCCCGATACCAAAGGCATCAATCAATCCCTAAAATTCACTTTCTCTTGTGAATCAAAGCTTTTAGTGATAGAGATGGGTGCAAACAAGATCGAATCTCAGAGAAATCATGTCAAAAAAAGGAGGATGTTACGGGAAAGGGGTTTAGGGTTCATGGGTTACGAGAAAAGATTTTCGTGTGGGTCTTTTTTTTTATTTGTTACCTTTTTAATTGTTTTAAATGAAATTTTTATTTAAAAATTGATTTAATTCGTTTAATTGTTTGGGTATTATGGACTTTAACTCACCTTTTATTTCATTCTTTCTTTTGTAAGTTATTATAGTCATTACTAGGATTGTCAATCAAGCCTTCTCGTCCCGTCCCATCCCGTCTCGTCCCGTACAGCAGCAGGCTCGGATTGTCGTGGGCCGTTGCGGTCTTGTACCGCGCGGGCTGTGGTCTGCAGAAGGTCCGCCTAATCCCACCCCGCAACAATGCACAGGTTTCTACAGGCCGTCCCGCGGGCCAGACGTCAATGGTGCTGCTGACTGCTCCTAGTTGCTTCAGACTGGTCATAGGCGCTTCGGAAGACGCTTCAGAGAGGGTTAAGACGCTTCAGGCTGCTCCACAACATACCTGCGTGTATCACATTGAAGATATATAGTTCTGGACATCACTTACATTTTTTATAAAATTATTTTAGTATTCACTTCAAATCTTTTTTCTGCATTCATATGTTAGGATTCATAAAGTTTATGATAAAGTGCATGTACAATATGAAATGTAAATTCTGAACCAAATTGAATTTTATAAAAACACCAAATTGAGTGCTTGTATGCCAAATTTTATTTTAAGAACAGGAATAATGATAGTATCTACGTATTATTACATATATATAAATATTAAATATAAACAAATAAAATACCAAAGGTTTAGAAGACCTATGTCCTATCCATAGTACTCAAACAAAAGCAAACAACTTAAACATCAAATCTCAAATTGTAATAAAGCAAAACACCAAATCAAAATAACAGTTCAAACATGGTCCTCTTCATCTTCAATCTTCATCTTCTCCATCGACAATGGATTCAAATGAAGGTAATTTCTCTTCCTCACCATCACCAGCGATTTCTTCATCTGATAATATAAAAACTTAATTTACTTTAAATTAAGGATAATTACTGTACAATAAATTATAATATGAATTATTTACCATGTGCATAAGATTCACATCCCTTTATCCAGTTCCTAGTGCATATCAGAGCTTGAACATTTTTTGGGAGTAGATGGCTCCTATATTTGTTTAGAACTCGCGATCCAATACTAAAGGAGGACTCCGAAGCGACTGTTGTGATTGGAATACTTAGCAGATCACATGCCATTGCAGCTAAGTCACCATACCGATGCGCATTATCTTTCCACCAATCGAGAATGCCCAAGCTCTGGAAATTAGTAATGTCCAATGGTGGTTCATCAAGATAAGCTTCNCAATGCCACTGACTTTTCGAAATGCAAAGAAATCCTAAGAAAGTTTTAGAAAAAAATTAGAGGGGTTAAAAATAAATGAAAAGTAGGATAAAATTGAAACAACACTCACATCATAGTTCTCAAACAATCCCATTGACCTTGTCGCACATGGTTGTTGTGAAACAGTTTCACGTGGCTCTGTAGAATGTGAGTTATTCTTCGAGCTTTTGTCATAAGACTCAAACAAAGTAGTAAGCTTCTCCCGCAAGTTCTTCAACTTTGCATCACGCGTGGTCATGTCAAGCTTCCCTAAACAGCATTCGACAATTGAAAGCTTAAACCGTGGGTCGAAGACTGCTGCCATTGCAAAAGCATCACTAACCTCCACCCAATATTTATTGAACTTCTCTTTCATCGGTGGCACCATTTCTCTAACAATCTCATCTTCGCTGTACTCATTCTATTGAAGCCAACTATGGATCTTCCAAACCTGATAGAAATACAAGTTCGCAGTAGGGTAATTTGAACCAAATATCAGGCTTGTAATCACCGCAAAAGGACACAGAAAACATCATATATTCTCAGCTCTAGTCCATTCCTCATGTGTGGGCGCCATCTTATAACCCTTCTTATCAAATGTCTCCAACTTAACAAATGATTTTCGGTACTTTAAAGCCCTTTCAAGCATGTAGTAAGTCGAGTTCCATCTTGTCGACACATCCAGTATTAGCCCCCCATTTTCTTCTACACCCGCAGCATCCACACATTTTTCAAATATTTTTTCACGCGTTTCCGATCCTAACACATACATAACACTCTCTCTTACTTTGTGCACAGAGTCTCTAATAACCTTCAACCCATCTTGCAGTATGAGGTTCAGTATGTGAGCTGCACATCTAACATGAAATAACTCTCCGGCACACAGCAAATCATCTCTCAAATTTAGCTAGGATTTGACAATATCTTGAATCGAGTCATTACTTGTAGCATTGTCTACAGTGAGAGAGAATACCTTCTTATCAACTCCCTACTCTTTCAGTGTATCAAGGAAGCGGACCGCAATTTTCATACCGTCATGTGGTGGAGGTAGAGCACAAAAAGCCAGAATCTTGCTGTAGAACTTCCAATACCGATCAATTTAATGTGCTGTCACACACATGTATCCTTCCCGTTTCAACGATGTCCACAACTCAGTTGTGAAAGACACACATCCAGGAAGACTCCCTAATTCCCTCTTCAGTGTGTCTGTCTCACTTTCATATAATCGATACACATCAGCTCTCGCTGTGTTTCGACAAATGGTCTTGACATCAGCATTCAAATACTTCCATGTGTCTCTCACTTTTTCATACTCCACGTACGAGTAAGGTAGATCATGCTGTACTATTGTCTTAGCTACCATCTGCCTAAACACAGCATGACCATACTTGCGAGGAACAAATTTGCCCTCGGGGTTGAGTTGTTGTTGACCTCCTCGATTCTTTGGATACATTTTACATCATGCCTTCTCAGCCCACTGGTTCCATGCGAATGGGAATGCCATGCATACTTATTCATGCAATGATTGCATGCAGCTTTCAACTGGCTTTATGTACCACCTTAAAATCAGTCCACACATCTGATCTTTGCCTCTCTTCCCTTTCCTCGTCACCGATTTCATCATCATCCTCTTCTTCATTGTCGAGTTCATCGTCAAAGTCCGGTATGTCCTTTACGACCTTCTCCTTCTTCTTTTGCGACTTAGTAAGCACGACCTTCTTTTTTGGCGATTGAGTAGGCACGACCTTTCTTCTCCCTCCATGAATCACAGACTTCATAGGAACAGACTTCGTACACGCTTATGAGGACGAGTCATCTATAGTGGATTGCAACATCGGTTTCCTCGAGGCTGTTCCAAAAGAAGTCTTCCTGCGAGGCTTAGTTTTTTGGGTTGATGGAGTTATCTCAACATCAGAATCATCAGTTTCATCGACAAGACTGATAAGCTTTCTTTTGCTTCCTTGTTTCTTTCCAGGAACGCAAGCTACATCATCTTCAGCGACCCGATCAACGTTTGTTTCTTCTGCAACAAGCCTAGCTATCAGATTTTGAGTTTCCAAGTCAACTCTATCTAGTGGGACGTAGTTCAGATCAAACGTCTGATCTTCTGAGTCGCGTCTCGATCCCATGTTCTCTCTTAGGTTTTGCGGTTCTAGAAGGCTAGGGTCTGGTGTTTTTTTTGGTCTCTCTCTCATGTCTTGCGGTTTTTCTATTTTAGGGTTTTCTAAATTTTGTTAAAATTTTAATTAAAAATTGTTAATATTGTTTTTTAAACTTTTGAATTTTTTATGCAAGTACACATCCAAATTAAAACTTTAAATGTGTCATCCGACAGCTAACTAGCCTACCGATAACCAACGCAATTCAACCAAATTAAAACCCTAAGCTACGTTCCACTTCCAGAGATTAAGTTACTCACCTTAGAGCTTCAATTTTTTTAACTTGATTCTCCATTGATCATGCTTGCTTGTTTACGATCTCTCCATCATCTCAGGCAAAGCAAATATAAAATAAAGTTACATAAGTAAAGAGAAATAGCTAACCGAGACAGATATATCAAACTAGGCAGATATAAAACAAACAACACAATCACAAAGTCAATGAGTTGAGTCTTGTCTTAAATTCGGACCGAGTTTAGCCGCCAAGCCTGTGAACAATCACCCTTGAGTCCTTAGGATGATTTTTAACAAGCTTGGAGGCTTAAACTCGGTGACCTAGTAAAGACAAGTAATGCAACTCATGTAACACTGAATTCAAGCAATCATATTCAAATAATTTTAACAAATTTAGATCAGACATATCAATCTACTTTATACAAACAAACTAGGCAGATATAAAACAAACACCACAATCACAAATTCAATGAGTTCAATCTTGTCTTAAGTTCGCACCAAGTTCAACCGCCAAGTCTGTGAACAATCGCCCTTGAGTCCTTAGGATGATTTTTAACAAGCTTGGAGGTTTGAACTCGGTGACCTACTGAAGACAAGCAATGCAACTCATGTAACACTCAATTCAAGCAATCATATAAAAATAATTTAACAAACTTAGATCAGACATATCAATTTACTTTATACAAACAAACTAGGCAGATATAAAACAAACAGCAGCACAATCACAAAGTCAATGAGTTCAATCTTGTCTTGAGTTCGCACCGAGTTCAACCGCCAAGTCTGTGAATAATCACCCTTGAGTCCTTAGGATGATTTTTAACAAGCTTGAAGGTTTGAATTCGGTGACCTACTGAAGACAAGCAATGCAACTCATGTAACACTCAATTCAAGCAATAAATTATAATATTAAATTCTTTGTCAAACAAATTATAATATGAATTAATTATATAAATAATTAAACCTTTATAAATTAATCTATAATATTAGTTAATTATATTAAATTATTAAAGCTTTATAAATTAAATTATAACATTAAATTTTATCAAAGTCATACAAATTAAAATATTAATTAATTAATAATCTAAATTTATTAAACCTTTATAAATTAAATTATAATATTTTTTAAAAAAAATTTAACTAGAGATTGAAGAACATGTAGGGACTCCTCATCGTCGGTAACATGCAGGGACTCCTCACCGGCGAAGAAGAAAAACGAAGCAGAACAACTCCTCACCGAGGTAACTTGAATGGAAGCTCCGCTGGTAATATGCAGGGAAAAAATTGAAATTAGACATCAAATAAATACAAAGAACATGCAGGAACATACAGAGAGAAAAATACCTTCAGAGGAGGCCGCATGTCGTCAGAGAGTCGAGTCGTCACCGGAGCTTGAGTCTCCTGAAGTCAACACCCGTCGTGAAGAACTCAGACGATGCTGCAGGTGGATCGGCTCTAACTTTAGTTCTATGAAGAACTCAGAAGCCGAACCACCACCAGCGGCTGGGATCTTCACCGAGCAACAAGCCACCGTCGCCGGAGCTGCATGTACCTGAAATTTGGAGAACAAAGTTAGAGAAAACATATTTATTTTTTTACGAGACACTAGCCACGAACTTATCAGTACTATATTTTTATTTATCTAAAAATATCTTCTGTAAACTTACACTTTTCAATTTATTTTGTTTGTGACTCAAATCTAACTAAAACCATAAGTAAAATTGTAAGGATCCTATAGAGAGGCATTAATATTGCAAGAGGTCATCTACTTTCACAATAGTTTTAAGGGCTATTTTGCCCAATATTTATAGCAGCTCCATTTATTAAGAATATAGTCATGTCTTGATGTCTGTGTCAATTTTGTATGAAAATAGACCATATTCTCCTTTTCAACGTGAGTATTTGTTAATATAATAGTTGAAGTTGTACTATACTATATTTATTAAATATATAGGACAGAAAAATTAATTTATAACAATAACATAAGGAGGAAACAATGGTGGCTCCGCTAGTATAGGGAAGAATGGTGGTGGCTACGACGGCAGAGAGAGAAAGAGAGAGAGAGAGAGAGAGAGAGAGAGAGAGAGAGAGAGAGAGAGAGAGAGAACAACTGTAGAGAAGGAGGGCGGTGGCTGCGGTAGTAGAGGGAGGGAGAGAGGGAGGGAGAGAAGAAACATCGGTAGAGGGAAGGAAAGCGTTGGCTGCAGCGGTAGAGAGAGAGAGAGAGAGAGAGAGAGAGAGAGAGAGAGAGAGAGAACAGCGGTGGCTGTAGACTGAAACATGACTGTGGATGCGACGGTAGAAGGAGAGAAAGAGAGAGATTTTCATTCTATGTTTATATATATAATGAAACACAACAAAATTATGTCTTATTTGAAAATAAAATATAACTATACTATACGTACATATATAATAGTATAGTTTTAAAATTTCGTTTTATAAAATATTGTATAAAAATTATTAAAAATATGTTTGTTTTGAAATTTTCAAATCATATTAAGTTAAGAAAAAAATCTATATTTTTATAATGTAACATCCAAAGTTCAAAAACTGTTTTGATTAAAACTGAAAGCAATTCAAAGTTGATGGAAAAAAAACTTTTTAAGAAGAGAAGAAAAAGGAAAAAAAAGAAATTTTTTTGGTTACAAGTAAATGTCTCCATGCCAAAGGCCAATATAGCAATTAATACACAAATATCATAGCTTTTCCTTTACTAGAATCAAATGCTCTAATGCTTCTGCTCAAAATTTTTTATTCCCAAATGCTCCTGCCCGAATTTTTGACCCAAATAAATCGAATAAATCTTTATTTAAATAGAAAAATTTAGTAAAAGATCAGAACACCGAAAGAAACTCGAATAATTACAAGGCAACCAGGGGTATTTCGCAGACCATCCAGACCCAAATCCTAAAATTCGGATCTCCAGTGTCCATAACTTCATAAACATTACTGAAACTTTGTGTAATTATATATCTTGGTGTCAGTGTAATTGTAATCTAAGTTGAACTAATTCACACTTGTTGTAACTATACAACTTAGTAAACCTTCAACTAATTTTCATTGTATCATGTACATTTACAATATGTTATTGATATATTTAATGATTACATATCGATTCAACTTTGATTATAGTTAATCCAAGACATATAAAAATAATTATTCATTTGCATTATGTTACTGATAAATAAAAACTATAGATTAAGTTAAACAACTTATAAACACTCAGAATGTATTTTACATAAAGTACTTATAAACAACTTATAAACACACGAAAATACTTCATCTCTAATCTTCAATTGGCCAATGAGAAACGGTCAAATGAATATCATTGTAGAAGTCCCAAACTGCACACTGCCAGAAACAACGATTGCATGGTATAATTTTAGAGCACCAGCAATTATAACTGATGTTGGAATCTATCTTTTCCAATAGAGACATAAAGATCTGTGGTTTTTCGTAACCCCAATGACCTGAGGATACCTCAGTAGCGAGCATGTGATTCATTTGATCAGCAAAATCACGTGTAAAAGTAGGAAGTTGTGAAGCAGTCCTTTATCATTAACACTAAATGCTAAGTTGAGCATATCATCAACATACTTGGCCAACAAAAATCTCCTCTCACCAGCAAGACGAATTTTTCCCTTCCTTGATCAAGTAAATGGAGGACAAAGACCTCATACATACCTTGCATGTAGATGGCTTGTGGATTACCGGCTTGGTAGCACTTAAGCATGTATGTTCTGACAGCATTAACCTCATCAATCCAGTCACTGAAGTGAATAAGATCTGCAGATTTGTAGAAGTATTCTTCTCTGCCAATTTGATTGAAGGCGGGCAATGCAACTCTTGCACTACCAAAGTCCCGGATATGGTTTGTTGCTACTTTAGAGAGATTCTTGTGAAGCATAGAAGGAGGGAGAGAAGCCAAGTTAGAGTTCGACATGGTGAGATTAGGGTAAGATTAACTTTTTCTTTATTTGGACAAATTGATAAACCCTTTTATAATAGTGATTCTCCTCAACAGTGGAGAAGAGATAAGATTGTATTTATCACGGCAATTAAGGCTGATTTGATGGAGGTCTCGAGAAGGCATGACTTCTAACTGCAACAGTCGCATGCTTTGAATTTAAAACTTTGTAAAACTTAAATGATAAAAATAAATAACTTTTAAAAACTAAGTGAAACCGCGTAGTTAGATTGTCTAAATATATGAAACTAAGAAAACGTTTAACAATTTAGATAAGTGTTACAATTTTGATAGTCTAAATATATGAAACTATGTAAACCTTTAAGAAATAAATATATGAAACTAAGAAAACGTTTAACAATTTAGATAAGTGTAACAATTTTGATAGTCTAAATATATGAAACTATGTAAATCTTTAAGAAATAAATATATTATTCATTAAGAAAAATATGAGATAGTAAATGAAGAGTAGTTTAATTTGTGTAATAAAGATTAATCACCCCAGCTTCCAAAGTTGTAACTCTTCCATTTAAGAGTGATTTGATAGGCAAACGCTGACTTTCTCTTCACAATTTTCAGATTTATTAGCCCAATTACAAGTTAAACGATTTGAAAGACACAACTTTTCACACTAACAGTCGCCTATTATCATCATTACACTTTACTTAAATCCCACAACTAAACCAGATCATCATGACATTTGCATTCAATTTAATAAACCCTCAATTTAATCTCCACTCCATCGTCTTCTTTACATTTCACCGCAAAGAAAGAATTCATCATCTTTCAAATATGGAACACTACAATACTCTTGGTGAAGTTGTCTATAACGAGAAGGTCAAGCATTGGCATTTCAGAGTGAAAATCATAAGGATCTATCATTTCTATTCCTTTGTTACCGGCAAAGGATCACAACATGTTTACGTCATAGCAGATGAACATGTAAGTACAAAATCATCATCTCTCAAGTTTCTAATAACAACAATGTAAAATATAAACTCGCTAGTTGAACTTAATTTATGCAGGGAATCAAGATGGAGATGACCATCTATGATATATATGGAGATAGGTTTAAAGGCCTAGAGAAGCAAGAGGGAAAATTAGTGGAAATCTTTATTGTAGAAGTTAGCCGTGCTCGTTCAGGTTTCAACGCAGCAAAATCCAAATTCACAATAACTGCTACTGGCGATACCCAAATCCACACTATCGATCCTTTGAACGATCAGCTTTACTTTGAGTTCAAAGGCATTCATGAAATCCCTCACATGAGCTACAAGGAGAGAAATTTTCCCATAGGTATGAATTCTAACTAATAAATATATTTCATATCATCAGTAACGGAATCGAAAATATTTATCTGGTAGAAACAATGGAGTGGTTTTTAAGACGGAAGCCCATTTTGATGATCCTGAAGGACCAAAGATGGTATTTTACATAAGGGACAACATGTAAGTATTAAGTAACATATGATCAAAACAAAATGTTTGCATTAGTGTAATTGACTCACCTTGTTTTATTCATCATAGTGAAAGTCATATAAAATGTGTAGCAACTGGGAAACATGCTTATGCCTTCCAGGAAGGGTTTGAAAATAGGGGAGGTCGTCGACAGGTGATTGTGGTCCTTAAGATGTGGAGGGTCCGCGACTATTTTTGTAAGTGAAGTTTATGCTTATGTGTTCAGGTTTAAATGTATTAGTTGACTAAAACCTTATCTAAACTCATATATACAGTTTATTCTTGTCCTATAGAAGAATGGTTTCCGACCGAGGGGAACTTATCTAACTTCAGGTTCAATTTGTGCTTGCCGAAGGGAGGAGTTCAGACAATCGGTAATAACAGTGACCCTTATGTTCGGAAGTACGGAGCTATATAAGGTTTTATCTAATGTATTAGTGCTTCTTAATCTTGGTTAGTGATGTTGAACTGCGTTAATGTGTATTAAAAATGGTTTTCTTAACTTTTGTAATTGACCAAGTTCGTGAACCTAAGAATAACTTCAAATTAACATGAAGTCCGTGTTCGTATAACCAGGTCAAATTTGTGTTAGGTTCAATTTCTCAATTGTCCAACATCGTAAATATTTGAGAAAATTTTAAGTTTACCAAACTTTTTAGTAGTTCAACTTAACTTGAAAGTTGGTGTTCATATAACCAGGTCAAATTTTGTGTTAGGTTCAATTTCTCAGTTGTCCAACATCGTAATCATTTGAGAAACTTTTTAAATTGACCATACTTCGTAGTAGTTTAAGTTCGCATAATTTAGGAGAAACTTAGGAGAAACTTAGACAAACATAATGTTTAACTTCGGATAAATTACATAAAACTTAGACAAAACAAAATGTTTGACAAAGTCACTAGCTATAGGAATCACTTGTACATCATAATTCGACCGAGAACTACAACGATAATGATGATACTAACAACACAACATTCTGATATCATTATCTTAGGCATTATTTTGGGACCTTCACTGCTTATCGTTGCTTTGAGCAATTGAACTTCTTCTTCTAGGATTTGAACTTGGTACTCCAACTGTTCAATCTCATCAGTGAAAGCTTCATCGACCCATTTGAAGACGTGATCGTCGTTCTCGAGCTACAACATTCTAACATTTTGTTAAAAATATTTAAGAGAACAACCCTTTTATAACTAAAGCTAAATGGACGTTACCCTCTATTTTGCCGCCTCGAGACACTGATAATACTGACGATATGGATTTGGACCGGATTTGGAGATGAGCTCGTTGATGCTCTCCCTGCACCAACACCTCGTAGGTATCCCCGGAATTCTTACTCGTCGTCTCCGACCACCGGTCGTGGAAGATGAAGTGGACGTAGTTGGGTTCGACATTGGGGGATTTCGGTTGAGAGAGAGAGAGAGAGATAGAGAAAGGAAAGAGAGAGAATGTGGGAAAACGCAAAAGTATGGATTTTAGTACTAATTGGATTGGGAAGGGGGAAAGAGTGAGATTAGAAATTCAAAAAGATGGTGGCGGAAATTTTTTAGCCTAGTATTTTCGTGATTGAAGTTTCACCAAATCTGCAGTTTTACAGAAAACATCAAAGTTGTACTTTATATTTGTTTCCATTTATCTTGGTTTTACTCTATTACAATGACTGATTTTATGGTTATACCAGTTATGTTCTGTATACTAGATTCATTTTTCATTTGTCCATATATATATAAACTCGATTTCATTACATAGTAAGATTTCAAATGAGACAAGGTGAATATTATTGAAAAACATATAAGAAGACAGTGTAATGACATCATGATTACTAATAACCAACGAGATTTTTTTTTTGTTCTGATAATATCATAATTAACACAACCCAAAATAACTCATAAAATACCATCTTATTAATACTTTCGTAACAAGTTTAAAATTTACAATCCTATTACTCAGTCTACCTATCGTACTTATACCAGTAAAGGATAAAGTTTCACTTAGTTGCACAACACAAAATACAAATCTCACCTTTCAATGTCTCCTCTTCTATTTCTTGTGGGACGTTCATTGTGTTCCTTATGTTCCAAACCAGTATCCACATTATCTTCTTCTCCATATCCACTCTCACGCTCACCATTGTTCCTACTACATGAGATTTCATTCTCAACTCTCGATAGTTGCTCGGTTATTTGAGCTATTTCAAATTATTGGGTTTCCTCTACATGAAAAATACTTCTTGTTTGTTCTTTATCCACCGATGTTAGCTAAACAAACACATCTTCATCATCCAAAATATATGATTGTCTCTTAGGTTCCATACCAGTGGAATGTAACCAAATTTCAGCCTCTTCGTAAACGGATATATTCTCATCTTCATGCATATTCTCTCCTTCAACAACATATAAGTGATTTCCACCAATGATGATTTCCTAAAGGATATACCATACAAACAACCATCGGTTGGAATCCATTCATAATTATCTTCAGATTTTGAATAATGTCCATCATAATCAAAATGTATGTTTGTAGAAAAAAGACTCATCTACAATTTAAAAAAAAATTAAACCAGTAAGTTATACCTGATTTATTCCTGGTTATACAGTTATAACATGTTAGTTATACGAAGTTATATCTTGTTACACAGTTTTGTCAGTAACCAACTTTTTCCAACTTTTCCCAACTTTCCAAACTTTTCTAGTTCTACCTATTCGTCCTCTTCAAATCGTTTCAATAGTTATCAGCTTGGATTCTTGATGTTCAATCTTTTCTTTTTCTTATGATTACAGTTGTTAATTATCCAATTCCATAATAGACAGACCATTCACACATTCTGATCCTTAATTACTCTAGTCCAATTAAAAACCTCTGTAAATCGATCGTGTATGGTGGATTCTAAACATTGAGTTACGACGAGTTAGGAACGATTTAAGATACATACCCTGTCAATAGAATCAATAGCTCAATGATTCAGCATCCAAGCGGACGAATTCAACCGACACCTAAGAAATGATAACGACGAAGAAGAAGAAAGAAACGAATCTCACGGATGAGAGAGAAAAAACAGAACACTCCCGATTTGGAAATAAACATAATTCAGAGGATTCAATTTTGACCGATTTTGATTGGTCATTAATTCGGTCAAGTAAGGAGGGGCACTTTCGACATTAACCACCCATATGGAGACTACAAGAAAATAGGATGTTTCTGACGGGCATTCTGACCTAATTTTTTGTCGTTAGAAATTGTTGACGAATTTCTAACGGATTTTCAAAATGGTCAGAAATTTCTGACGGACCGACATTTGTCAAAAAACTTTCAGAATTTTCTGACCAAATTTGGTCGGTCCAAAAACCGTTAGAAATTTCTGACAGATTTCTGACGAATTTTTAACCGTATTGTTGCCGTTCGAAATCGGTCAGAAGTCCGTCAAATTTTTCTTTTATATTTCCCGACTGCAACTCGTCTCTTTCACATTTTTTCACTCTAAATCCAAAAATTCTATTACACAAAATGTCTTCCTCCAATCAAAACGAATATTTCAGGTCTTGGATGGATCAAAATCATCAAGATCTTTCAACTAGACTTCTTACAGAGGAGTTTTCACAAGGTCTTCAACAATTCATGTCATTTGCCTCAAATCATACAAGAATTTTGGAAACGGGTAAGATGTATTGTCCTTGTCCAATTTGTCAGAATCATAGACTTCGTTTTGTTGATGGTGTATGGAAGCACTTATATAGTAGAGGATTTATGGTGGGTTACAAAATGTGTTATATTCACATGGTGAAACTATTTTGATGGTGAATTTTGGTAGTACTAGTGTAGAACATAAAAGGGATGAAGTAGGAGAACAACAGGGTGGTTTAGATGAACATATAGGTATGGTTCAAATGGTTGAAGATAGACAAAGAGTGGATGAACCAAACTATGAAGCACAAAAAAATTTTGATATGTTAAATGCAGCAAAGAGTCCTTTATATGATGGTTGTAGAGATGGTATTTCGCCTCTGTCATGTGCACCTAGGATGATGTCTATTAAAACAGATTATAACTTAAGCGAAGACTGCATTGATGCGATAGCTGATTTTGTGAAAGATACATTGCCAGAAGATAATCTTTCACCAGCTACTTATTATGAGATACAGAAATTGGTTTATGGATTGGGTTTGCCCTATCAAATGATAGATGTTTGCATCGACAACTGTATGCTATACTGGAGAAGGGATGTTGATCGTACGAGTTGTCGATTCTATCGCAAACCACGGTTTCAAGAAACAAGGGGGAAAACTAAAATTCTGCATAAGAGAATGTGGTACTTGCCAATTACTGACCGATTGAAGAGGTTATACCAATCTGAACGACAGCGGAAGCTATGAGATGGCATGGTGAGCACGTATCAGAAGGAGAAATTGCTCATCCATCAGATAGATGCGAAAGCATGGAAACATTTTTAGTCAATGTATCATGCGTTTGCATTTGAGAAAAGAAATGTTTACCTTGGTTTAAGTATTGATGGATTCATCCCGTTTGGAAGTCATGAGAGACAATATTCTCTTTGGCCGGTTATTGTAACTCAATATAATTTACCTCTATCTTTGTGCATGAAACGAGAGTTTCTCTTTCTCACAATTCTAGTTCATGGCCCTAACCATCCTAGAAGAGCTCTTGATGTGTTTTTGCAGCCACTGATTTATGAGTTGCAAATGTTATGGGAACATGGAGTTGAAGTGTATGATATATCTTGTAGGCAGAATTTTATGATGCCTGCCGTGCTTATGTGGACCATAAGCGACTTCCCGGCATACGGAATGTTATCTGGATGGACAACACATGGAAGATTAGCTTGTCCTTACAATCAAGATAACACGGATGCATTTCAACTGAAGAATGGAAGGAAGTCGTGTTGGTTTGATTGTCATCGGCGATATCTACCGCCTGATCATCCATATCGTAGAAGCACCACATTGTTTACTAAGAACAAACAGGTATTTGTTGGTCCGCCACCAGAAATAGATGGAGATTATATCGTAACTCAGCTCAGAGATTTTTGTGTGGAGATGACAGTTAAATGTGGTGGAAATGAGCATGAGCTAGTTGATGGCTACGGCGAATATAAAAGCTGGCATAAGAAAAACATTTTTTGAGATTTGCCGTATTGGAAGGATCATTTGTTAAGACATAATCTAGATGTGATGCACATTGAGAAGAATGTTTTTGACAACATCATGAATACCATTCTCAATGTGAAAGGAAAGACAAAAGACAACTTGAAATCTAGATTAGACTTGCCAGATATTTGTTCTCATAGTTCTCTCCACGTGGATGAGAGGGGAAAACTACCAATGCTAGTTTATCGGTTAGATGCAGTTTCAAAGCAAGAGTTCTTTGACTGGATTATTGATGATGTCAAATTCCCAGATGGATATGCGTCTAACCTAAGGAACTGTGTCGATAGACGAGAAGGAAAGTTTTCTGGTTTGAAAAGTCATGATTATCATATCATGATGCAGCGCCTTCTGCCATTTTGGTTTGCTGGCCTTCTTCCCCAACATGTACCTGAAGCCATAGCAGGTACATTTTTTTTACTTGAGTTCTTATACCTTTTACATTTTATTCACAACTGACATAATTGTTATTTTGTTACAGGAATAGGAGCTTTCTTTCGAGATTTATGCTCGAGACCATTGAGACCAGATGGGATATAAAACTTGCAAGATAAGATTCCGGTAATCTTATGCAATCTTGCGAAGATTTTTCCACCATCTTTTTTTGATGTTATGCAGCATCTTCCAATCCATCTTGCTCGAGAAGCAGCACTTGGAGGTCCCGCTCAATATCGGTGGATGTACGTGATTGAGTGTTCTATGTATGACTTGAAGAAGAAAGTGAAAAATTTAAGCCGGGGTTAGGGGTCTATCGTGGCACAAAGCATCAATGAGGAAACATCACATTTTGCTTCTTACTACTTCACCCCAGAAGTGCAGACTAAAAGTCGAAAACCTTCAAGATATGATGATGGAGGCCAGAGAGCAATTTATCTTGTCGAGGTTCCTAACATGTTTTCACAAATTGGTCGATTAAGTTGAAGAGGAAAAAATCGAAGACTCACGGAGGAGGAGAAATTGCACTTGCATAAGTACATCTTGGCAAACTGCAAAGAAATAATGGAATATGAAAGATAGTTATAACTTATCTTTTAGTATCATATATTAAACGCACCTTTCCTAAATAATATTCTAATTAATTATAAAATTATTTACAGGATTTACATGGAGCAAATAAGAGATGACTATCCTTATTATACTGAAGACCAGCTTTCCAAACTTAAGGAAAAAGAGTTCATTAACTGGTTCAGATTCTATGTAAGTTTTCTCAGCCTCTAGCCTATTACTTATGAACGACCATATTTTTGCACATTGTGCATAACTTACAATTAAAATATAACTATTATACAGGTCGGATTTCTTTTGAAAAAGAAAAACGAAAGTTGACCCATGTCTTGAGGATTTGGCTACTGGTCCCAAATCTGTTGATGTATCCTACCCAATGTACTGCACGCGTGGATATGCTTTTAAGCTTTCCGCGAAAACAATGGATATGCTTTTAAGTTTCCCGCGAATACAATACACAATCAACTGCAAATTATGGTATATCAGCTACATCTGGGGAAGTAATTTACTATGATATCTTGCGTGATATATTGGAGATTCACTATGCCGGGATCCTTAATTCAAGGTGTGTTGCCTTCGCTGCTGTTTGGTACAATCCGACCGTTGGATATGGTGTCCAGAAAAATGAATTTGAAGTAACGTCAGTTCATTTCAGAAGAAGACTTCCAAACTATGATCCGTTCATTCTAGCATCACAACTAGATCAAGTTGCTTACTTTCGTTATCCTCGAGTGAGGAATAAACAAGACCCTTGGATCGCCGTGACACCCGTTACACCAAGGGGTAAAGTGCAAGGAGTTTCTGATAAAGCCACGATGCAACAATCATCGAGCAATATTATAGGCGATCTTTTTGTTCATGACCCTACTGAAATCGATCTTGTTGTTGATTTGACCGGTATCGGCGACAACAATGTATTCTCTGATTCGGAACCAGAGAGAGGAGAATTCAACAATGACTTTGATTCAGCTTCTTCGGGATATTCGTCTGATTTGGATTACTTTCTCATCGTATAAGTTTATGTAATATTTTGAAAACATATATTTGAAATATATTTTTAAAAAAAATTTTAGGGCCAAAAAATATTGTAATGAGAGTTAAACAAAGAATTTTTTTTTTCATATAAGTTTATGTAATATTTTGAAAACATATATTTGAAATCTATTTTTAAAAATAATTTTAGGGCCAAAAAATATTTTAATGAGAGTTAAAAAAAGCAAAAAATTTTTTTTAAAAAAACACTTCTGACGGGCTTCTTACCATATTTGCGGTCAGAAATTTTCTGTATATAGTAAAACACTTTAACCCTAATTTTTCTTGTCTCCTCCCCTTCTGAAACCTGCGCCGAATCTTCATTGCTTTCTCCGGATCTCTCTCACTCTGAACCGATGTCTCTCTGCCTCTCTCTGTCGCCGGCTCTCCACCTCTCTCTCTCTCTCCCTCGCCGGCTCTCCACCTCTCTCTCTCTCTTGCCGCCTCTCCGCCTCTCTCTCTCTGATACCGACCAGTGTTCATCGCCCTCTCTCTCTCTCTCTCTCTCTCTCTCTCTCTCTCTCTCTCTCTCTCTCTCTCTCTCTCTCTCTCTCGACACCTCCTGCGATCTCCGGCCATCTCTATCTCCGACGATGTAAGTTCCGGCTCTCTCCCTCTGATTTTTTTTAGCTTTTTTGAATGAAATTAGCTTCATGGAATTTCGAGTTTAAATAAGATTGTATTAGGTTTATGATAGGTAAATTTATGGATTTAGGCTTATGATAGTTTGATAATCTCTGGTTTATGTTTGCTTATTTAGGTTATTGAATAACTTTTTCTGTTTAGATCACATGTAATTTTGAGTTTGAATTTGTTATTGAATACTTTTCTATGTTTTTTTATTTCAGTTCTTATGCCGCTTTTCGTGCTGCTTCTTTCCCATCCGCTACATCTCCTGAAACTGGTTCTGCTTCAATGCAACAAACAAGTGTCCCCCCACCACAACCATCAGCTTCAGCATATATCATCCAAGATAGGTTACTCAACGAGCTGTTGTTGGTACCAGGACGAGAGCGGATTCCGAAGCTGACCCCTAATGATGAACCAAACACTTTTTAGCAAACTCTTTTGCTTTATATGATCAATTCTATATTACAATATTAATTATGATTTTTTTTCAGGTTTAGGAAAAGGAACCGGAATGCTATTTGCAAGTCTATTTTGAAGTGCTTTCATACCCTCCTTGAGGTGTCGTATCCGACTTATGCCATGTACCAATAGAAACAAAGAGAATGTGGCTTCGTTCATTTGCGGTGAGATGTCTTTTTCATTTATAATTTGACTTTGTTATTTATAATTGATTTTATTATTTATAATTATGTTTGAACTGTTTGTTTATTGAAGCAAGACTGGAATTGGGATCCCGCTCACACTGAAAAAGTGCAGACAGCCTTTAATGTGCAGGCTAACAAGCAGTACAAGAGCAACATGACTTTTTGGAAGAAAAAGTGGAAGCTGAAGAAGGATAAGCCCACAGGTCTGGATGAAAATGTGTGGCTTGGATTTAAAATGTATTGACAACTAGATGAGACTGCATCTATCGCAGAAACCAATTCTCAGAATAGGAAAAGCCAGCGTGGTGGGAAAGGTGTGTCCACACATAATTGCGGTGCAAAGACGAGCGAGGAATGTGATCCTCCATCAAATCCAACCATGATGGTGGCACACCACCATTTTCAGCAGTCTAGCATCATAGAAGTTGTCAATTCAATATTAAAGCTTAAGTTAGGAAATCATAAATGTTGGTAAAGCTTACCATTTCAATCTCGGTGAGGTGCAAGATCTTGTTGCTAGAGAGTTATTGGACACTTTGAAGAAGATGAAAGCAGAGAAAGAAGCACAACTCCAGCAGTCTCAGATGTGTGCAGTTGAAGGATCTACAGCTTCAAACGTGATGTCCACAAAGAGATTAACCGGATGGTTCTTGAGGTATTTCATTGCAACTAACATTCTTTGATAGTTCTCTTATTATCTGCTTTTTATTATTATTAAATTTATCTTTTGTGTTTGTAGAATATCCCAGTTAAGAAGGGCCGTCGCTATGGTTTAGGCGGTGTTTCAGAGGGGATCTCCTCTAGTAGCCAAGCAACCTTTTTTCCTCGGGAATTATGGATATAATGGAACAGCTGAAGACAAATCTCGATGAAGAGCGGACAAAGCGACGGGCTTTGGAAGCAGAACTTCGTACCGTCAATGATTTCATCTCTCGGGTTTATCCTGAAGATTTCTCAGCTTCACAGCCCTTCTCAGCTTCATAGCCCAAGTAATGTATTTCAAAAATCTTATGTTTCTTATGTTTTCTTCGACACTCTTATGTATTAATAACTCGGTTATGTTTTCTGAAGACACTGTAAATTTTATTTTAATTATCTAAACTTTTATGTATTAAAATTTGCTTACTTATCTTAATTATTAATTTCATATAATATAGTACAGAAAGAATTTTTATATAAAAAAGGCATTATTAAATTTCTGACGGAAGAAATAGTTAGAAATTTCTGACTGTCAAGCCGTCAGAAATTTCTGATCGCCACCGTCGTCAAAAAACTTTGAGAATAAAATCCGTCAAAAATTTTTGACGCCTTCCCCGTCAGATATTGTGACCGTTTTATCCGTTAGAAATTTCTGACAGTCGTGTCGGTCAGAAAAATTTGACGGTTAACCTGTCGGAAATTTCTGACGGCTTTTCGGTTGAAAATTTCTGACCAAAAAAAAGTGGACAGAAATCAGTTGGAAATTTTAACTGATTTCTGACCGATTTAAATTTCTGACGAGATAAAATTGACGGTCGTTTCCGTCGAAAATCGGTCAAAACAGATCATTTCTAACCAATTTCTTACGGATTTGTCGGTCAGAAATGATCCTTTTTTTTTGTAATGAGAGTATGAGAATAGAGAAGAGTATGTGAGAATGAATAGGAGTATGTTAGAATTAATTTTACTTCATTAAAAATATTTCAGAATTTCACTCTCTTATGGATATAGAATCAATTTAAATCCTATAATGTATATGAGGTCAAATTCCCATAGTTTTAATTCAAATTGTGCACCATAAAATTCTTCCGACAGAGACAAAACACAGTTGTTTCAACTTCCAAGGGTTAGAAGAATGGAAACGTTTATTCTATATAATATTTAAATCAAATAAAAGGTTAGTAAAACGAAAATTACTTAGCACATAGTTGGGAAGTGGGGACAATGGAGATTATGGGAACTTGTTGCTGCAGTTTTTTTTTTTTTTGATAACCCAGTATCCGACCACTAAGCGTGATCGACTAGCCCACCGGGCCTAAGCCCATGCCATGACAGGATTTTTAAGCGTCCACTTAAGGGCTCCTGGTTACGCTAAGTGGTCTGGAGCGCCACACCAACTCCGCATGTAAATTATGTGGTGGCCGGGGTTCGAAGTCGGGTGACGGGCACCTCAGCCGAGGTTCCTTTACCACCAGGCTACGAAGCCCGGTTGTTGCTGCAGTTTATAAACACTTCGATCCCCGATAAAGAAACTACAAAACCTTCTGGCCACTCACTCTCTTTATTCTTTCTTTTAATAGTTTTGTTTTGTTTTTTGCATGTTCACACGTCACACAAAAACCAAGCTCAGGATAACAAAAACAATCTTTGAAGTAATTTCACAAGAGGTATTTAAAAAAGTGAGTACGTACGTATATTATGAAGAATGGTTTTCTGTTACGGGAATTGAAATTTCCGTAAGAGTTGTAGGACATCTAGGTGATTTAATTAGCATCTACTATGAAAAAATCTTATCCTTTTGAGGAAAATCCTAAAAGGCGGCATGCGTATCCAGGAGATTTATTAGATCAAGCGCCCAGAACCAGAAGTATATAAACTATAAACATAGTACATGATATTATAACACAGTAGAATTTGTACTTAAGCCAAATTTGTACTTAAGCCAGAATTAAAGTAGCTGATCTCTCAATCTATTAAAAAGTATACAAAATGCAAAAATTCTAAGAGTTCTGCAGCATCTTTAATGAAAAATACGACAGTCACATGACTAAAATTAACTTTATATACATAGGTACCAGATACATTTGCACATATATGTATAGCCATCGGCAAAATCTTATGAACCTCCATATATAAATAAGTAGTGTCTTCTTGAATATATCGAGTAAATAAAAGAAAAATATTAAATAAAACAAGATATTAAAATTTATGTTACCTAAGATAATAAGTCATTTTTAATACACAAAAGCCCTAATATCTAACTCAAAATAAGCTAGCATTGAAAAATAAACTATAATCTTCTGAAGGAGCTCGTCGTGAGTATAATTTAGAACAGTGCTGATCAGCCTGAGTTGAGAGTGAGTGTGAGTAGAACCATTTCCAGCATTCCTTAGAAGGCATGAAACTGCATTGTTTTCCATGACAGTAGAAGAGCCTTTTGCCTCGGCCGAAGCTTGAAGCAGCCAAGCGAGAATGGTGTTGCAACAGGTGAAACACCAGATTCAAGATGAAATGTATGAAGAACAGCTGTTGAAATGTTTAACAAACAAAAATGTGTTGGAAATAAAATAAAGGGAGTTCCCTTCAGTCCAATCGCAATTTAATCTAAGATCCAATAAGTCTCCCGCATCATTCTTTCATGTAACGAGTTCAGTCCTTTTTAGTGACTCGGTAAGTGAATGAATGAGTCTGGAGCTAATTGGATCAAATCAAAATTTGTGAATGGACTTAAGGAAACTCTCTTGGTATTTATCCAAGAAACATCAATTACAAGAAGCAATATAATTATTCACTGGACAAGTAAACCAATGTTGTATGCATCTATAGCTACACATATGTAAAATGCTTTATAATGGATGATATATGTGTATGGACCTAGAACCCTAGATAGGGAGAAAAACACAGGTAACTATAAGAACATATTTAGCAAGTTCAATTCTAAAGAACGCAATTGCATAATGGTTTATGCACAATCTAAGCTAATATCAATCATAAAAGAAGATGTTAATTTGATCCAAAAAAAAAAAAAAAGATGTTAATTGTGTAATATTATATGGAGAGAGAGAGAGAGAGAGAGAGAGAGAGAGAGAGAGAGAGAGAGAGAGAGAGATCTGAGTGTGAAGGGGTAGATTTTTATATCTCTAGAGAAGGCGCAGAAAAGGGTAGAAAATACAGTACTATGGATGATATCATACAACTGAAGGTTGCATGGGTATATATAAGCCTAAAGTTTTAGCTTTTAAGGTAAATTGTTTATACATGTAGGAAAGTATAAAGTTCTGATTGGCAAAAAAATAAATTTCGCCCTGGTCGTATATTATTATTTTCTTAAGTTCATTGAAAAACAAGCTTGCACTCAATAGAATAATGGCAGTTACTTTTTAAGTATACATGTATGAACCGTAGTGTTACTTATGTACGTAGTTGTAAACTCTTGGGTTTTATGAATAAGGTTTCGACTATTATAATTTATAAAATGGATTAGTAAATATGTTGTGGTTACAATTTTTCAGTTGTAATCATTACTGAGAGGTTTCATATTATTGATATATAATTACTTACTAGCTTTTAACCCGCACGTCCGCGCGGGTGTATTTTTCGAAAAAATTATAATTTATATTAGTATTTAATAATATAGATATATAACTTTTACCATATTATATTTGTGTTTTATATAACTTGTGGATATATATAACACTTCTTATTGGATCATCCATATATTCTATTTTTTATATTTTTATTTTATTTTAACACATATTATGTTTTGTGAGAGGATAAAAAGTTGTTAGGTTAGCCATGTTTATGTTTGCGTTCAGATTTTTTGGATGAAGGATATCGCGAATTCGCGATCAATATATTTGACATTGGGATAGGTAGGTTAAATAGGATAAACTCAAAATATTTTGTTAGTTCTGATTTTAACGCAAAATCAAGAAAATATACTATTTTAATTTAATTTATATACATTCCTTTTTAATTATACCATAATAAAAACATAATATCGTTTCTACATATAAGTAATACGTATTTTGCAAGTTTTATTAAAAGAATATGATGATTGTATTATTTAATTGATATCCTTTTTTGATAAGGTGACTGCCTAAAAATAGGGAAACAATTTTGGATGTTGTTATGTTTTTGAAGAAACAAATATATAGGTATGATCTTCTGCAGTTAATAGTAATTGCGTAGAAATATGAATAATTTTTTGAATGGTAGTAAGTTGCGGAAGGAAAATAGCATATTTAGTTTTGATTTACATAGGAAAATCAAAATACACCAAACAATAAATTTGCTATACCATAAATTAGCTAAAGAATAAATTCGGAAAATATCATAGTTAGTTTTGATCTTGTACACAGAAAAAAAAAAATTCACAAAACCCTTAATTTGCTAAACCATAAATTAGATAAACCGTACCTTGATTAGTCAACATACAAAGTGTTGGTATGCATAATCTAAAATAATATAGATAAAATAGAAATTGACAAAAAATATAAAATCATAAACTTTAATATTGATTAGAATATTTTAAGAAATCGTGATGAATTGTTTAGTTTGTTTTAGGTTAGGTAATTAAAAAAAAAACTATTGGTCACAGGTTTAATGGAGTATTGAATTGGAATAATATAAGGTATGTGTCAGTTGGTCAACTATTAAAACTGGAGTATTGGTTTCGAATGATGATATGAAGTATGTGCTGGTCTAATTTAATTAATAAGATTGTGTATCAAATGGGATGGTTTAATGTATTTTGGTATAGGAAATAAATGAGTTAAGAAAAGTATAAAACTACTGTGTTTAAGGTTAGTGGCATAGAATTGTAATTATTGAGGAAAACTAAGGGTGAATATTCATTTGTACTTCTGTATTAATAGTTTAGATGATGGATTCGATTAGAGATAAAAATCAGTAAAAAGTTATGCGGTGGTAAAAAAGCGGCAAGTGATATAGCAAAGTAACTTGAAACGATAAGAAGTAGCGATACAACATAAAAACTCTTTAGTCATGATTCATAACGACTGGAATCTCCCAATAATATATCAATAATTATAAGATTATATATCAATAATATCATCAGTTGCATTGCATCTCTAAAACCGTCTTTGGTTCTGGCTTTCTCCAAAAACAAATAAAAATGAAAATTCTTATTTTGTCCAATCAAACTTTTTTCATCAGCTGTCCATCCACACATCTAATCTCACCCCACTCTTTCTTCTCCCTCATCATTCTTTTGAAGACTCATTCTTTCTCCCTACTAAATTACCACATCATTCACTTTATTAGCAATTTGGCTTTAACAAATAAGTAAGGTTTTTTTAAAAAAAATTCTAAGACCATCTCCAATGGTTTATACTATTTTTTACTCTAAAATAGAATCATTCTATAATAGAGTTTAAGTTTACTCAAATGGTACTCTATTTTAGAGTGAAAAAATAGAGTGATGAATAAAAAAACAAGTTACTATATATTTAAAGTAAACCTATTTTTATTTTATTATAGAGTCAGATATAGAGTACCATTGGAACACTTTTACTATAAAACTCTATTTTATAATGAAAAATAAAGTGGAGATGAAGATAGCCTAAAAACACGGTTTATTGATTTTGTTGTCATTTAAGTGTAATCTAATTGATTGAAAACGTTATGTGTATAATTTATAGAGAAATTGGGTGAAATAACCAAAAAAAACAAAATTTATTATCTAATTAAAAATACCCCCTCTCTCTTCATTCCCCTTTCTATCTCTCTGTTCCCCTCTCTCTAAAAAACTAAATAAATTTTTTTTTTGGTTATTGAGCAAAAAAGCCCTAATTTATAACTATGATTGATACTATCACTTTAAACAAAAATAAAAGTTTTAAAAATTGATTGTTGATGTAAAATTCCTGTAAAAAAAAAATATTCGCGTGATGTGACACGATACTTTGGTGCCTAGCTACCGAAAGGTTTTCTTAAAGTTGATCTTCCGCATCATCCATTTTTTTTAAAAGACCCTGAGACTAGCATACATGAGAAGCAAAGCTGGAGATAGTGATGCATCATATATACTGACCTCTTGGAACTGTTTGAGAGTCATCATAATAGCGACCCTTGAACACACTTTCTTCGACAACGTGTTCTAGAAACCCTAACTGCGCCGAACCTATACAACCCCCAGAACCATTTAAAACCTTTATAGATCGATATTAATTACAATATGCTCACTTCTTTTATGAGAAAATCACATTAAAAACCTTAAAAATTAGATCGATATTAATTACAATCTGCTCACTTCTTTTATGGGAAAATTACATTAAAAACTTTAAAACTTTAAAAATGACACTTACTATCATTTTAAACCTCAAAATTTTTTTCACTAACACTTTAAACTTTCTAAATGACATGTGTCACAAAAAACTTTGAACTTGAAAATATGACTTGTTGAACATGTAAAATAGGTAATAAATAATCAAAAAATAAATAAAAATCAACTGAATTTTCAAAAAAAAATATCAGAACATAAAGAAAAATTTATATAAAAGAATAAATTGAAATATGAAAAATTAGATAAAATTCAGAAAATTAAATAAAAAATCACAAATTAAACTGAAAACTCAAAAGTTCAAAATAGTTTTTAGAAAACTACAAGATTATGTTTTTAACTATTTGAAACCATCAACTTCAACAGTTATATGTTTGAAATTTTTACTGCCAACGATAATATGTAAATATTATTGTAAAATTGCAAAAATTTACAAGATTGCTTTTTTTAAAAAAAAACTGAACTATTATAGTTGAGAATAAAAATTTCAATATATCACTACTGAAGATGATGGTTTCAAACAGTTTGCAATATATTTTATAAAAAAATATTTCTTTATATTCTGATATTTTCTTTAATTTTTTGAAAATGTAATTTATTTTTTGATTTTTATTTATTTATTTGTTCACTTTTTTGAAATTTCTTTAATTTTTGTTTAAGTTATGAATTTTATTTATTTTTTTTGTATTTTAATTTTTTATTTACTATAAAAAAAATTATGTTCGGAAATTTTCTTTAATTTTTTTGAAAATTTAATTGAGTTTATTTATTTTTTGATTATTTACTAAATTTTTATTTATTAAATATTTATTTTTGAGAAAAGATCTGATAAACTACGAGTTTTACGATCAAATTTTCAAGTTCAAAGTCTTTTGTGATACAAATATCACTTTAAAAGTTTAAACTGTTTGTAAAAAAAAATTTAAAGTTTAAAATAATAATAAATGTTACTTTTAAGGTTTTTATGCGACTTTTCTCTTTCTTTTATTCATAGTTAATTATGATGGGCGTATCATTTTGTTGTTTTAACTTTAGAAGATTCTCCAATGTAGTGGTACTTGTTTGCTTTTCAGGTGTTGGCAAAACAATTAACAAATGTTGTTGGGTTTTCTTAATAATATAGATCTTTTCCAAATATAAAGTATACCTTACTTTATTATTAATAGAATTGACAAGTTATAGTCCTTATACCATCTAATGACTGAAACATTATCATTCATGACTTCATAGCAAAAGAAGTAATAACAAGTAAACAATTAAAAATTTGACACCGACTGATGCCTGAACATATTGTTCATGACTTCAGAGCAAAAGATTCACGTTGTCGAACCGTACATAATACAACTTTTATTTGAATAATAAATCATTGTCTTCATATATTTTGGATTTGATTCGTAACTTTATTTACTTCTGCGAATAATATTCCGAGTTAAAGATAACCAACTACAGTAACTAGGGGTGGGCAAAAAACCCAAATCGAACCAAACCGACCCAACCAAATTTAAATCGATTCAAACCGAACCAAAGTATATGTATAAACTATTTGGGTCAAAATTTAAATCGAACCAAACCAAAAAACCCAAGTATTTTTAATTAGATTAAGTAAATATAGTAATAATATTAGAGTTAATATATTTAACCATTTAATCTAAATAACTAATAATTTTATACATTTTACTTTTAAATAAATAGAATAAACACAATTAAAAATATGAATCTATACATTAACATCAAAACCGAATACTTTTATGATTTTATATTAAGTTTGAAAATAATATAAAATTATGGGATTACATCTTCTACATATTTATGGTGATATTTGGTTTTACGTTTTAATATGGAGAAAATAATGATTTAGTGTTAAATGATGATTTGTTAATCTTTTTATTAATTATATTTCTGTAATTGAACTAAAACAAAACTAATAAATCAATTCGATTGAATTGAAAAATACAAACAACATCATATTAAACCTAATAAAACACAAACTAAACCGAGCTGAATACAAACTAAACCGAACTAAAACTGTACCAAACACAAACCAAACCAAACCAAACTAAAACCGAACCAAACCGAACATAAACCAAACCAAACTAATGTGGATTGACTTTGGATAAATTTTTCTTAGACCAAACAATCCAAACCAAACCAAACCCAAACCGAACCTGTAATAAAACCGAAATGCCCACTCCTAACAGTAACGACATACAAGATATACAGCTCAATCACTTTGCTAACGATAAGATGGTCAAATGATTATTGCATTAGTATAATCCTACATCCCACTATATAAGTGTATTATGTAGCATAGGAGTAAGAGACCAAAGAAGCTTGTGAGTCGATAGATTATGGTTTGTAAGTTATAACTTATAATTTATAACTTATTCATTGTAATTTTAAAAAATACAAATTTTCAGTAAGAATAGTCAAGAAGAAGCAAAATATTATTGGGACATTGCTCATCCTCTCCATTTTCAGAGGAAATTTTAGTTCTCTCCTTGAGTTAATACTCTATTCAAGTTTCAGTATGATAGGCTTTGCAGTTTCTATATATGTGGGTTGATCACTCATTATTTTGGTGAATGTGTCCCGGATGCAGAAGTCAATCCAAGTAATTGTGATCAAGATGAAGACCCTAATAAAAAAGATGATATGCAAGATGACTTTCTGCACCAAGATGAAGAAGTTTTAATAAATATGTGAAGGGGATTTTGCATATGCTGGATATTTTGGAAGAAGATTATGTTCAACCTATTGACCAGATTCATTTTACCAATATGTCTCTGATAGAAAAATTTTGAAGCCATGTGTAACGACCTGCTCCCAGAGTAGTTTTACTTTTAATATAATATGCATCCGGCAAGAGGTACTTTGTAAGGAAGTTTAAATTGTTCTACGTGTTGGAACTTTTGTTTCGTTTTCTATGGAATAAGAACTTGATTTTCTAAATATCAAGGTCACTCGTATTATCAAGCATTGATAACTTAAAGTAAACAAAGATAAACCGATCATAGAGAAACTAAGTTTAAAAATGAGATCGATGGGCTGCGAATGAAATTTTGGTCATTGGGAATGTGGGTTCCAAGTAAGGAACATTGACAGGATACTACGAAGGAAGCTAGGTCGGGTCTGCAGGAGTTGTATAAGGAAAGAAGTGTAGAGATTTGGTCCAGCCCTTGGGAGCAAGTTTTGACCAAGCCAAATATGGAAACATCATTAAATTTCTGGCTTGGTGAGAAGGTCCAAGAGTAGTATAAAATGGGACCTTCATCTCCCATTCTAAACACAACTCGAAAAGAAAGTTAGAGAGAGGTCAGAGCAAGAACACAGTTTAGAGAGAGAGAGAGAGAGAGTTTGGGGAGGGAGGATCGAAAGAGGAGGATTAAAGGATTCTTCGCCGGAAAACACAGCTAGGTTCAGAGTCTTCGATCTTTTAAGATCAATCCATGTGGGGATGTAATTAATCCGTGATAGTCCAATAAGAATTGTTTTGCCTACTTTTGATTCGTTAGGATTGAATTGTTCTGGATAGGATACGTTGATGGAGAGTTCTTTTATCATGTTCTTAGGAAATGTATGATAAAACTTGTTTATGCATGGTTCGTTCCTCGTGGTCTTAGGAAAAGTGAATGTTAGATCTGTTGACTTGATGGTTGAGTTATGTTAAGATGTTTATGTGAGAAATAAACGTTTGATCTTAAGTACCTACGTCAGGAAATTATAATAAGTTTAAAGGAAATTATAACCAAATTGAGTTAATTAAAGAAACTGGTTAAGATTGTGTTATGGACCTTCTAGTCGAAGGTTTGGTGTACGGTTCATAATGGACTGACGGGTCACAGGTTTGCCTATGGCTGCAGGTACGGCTTCGGCCGCAGGTTTGGCTACGGCCATAGATTTGGCTTCGCCCGCAGGTTCGGCTTTGGCCGCAGGATTGGCTTCTGCCGCAGGTTTGGCTTCGGCCGCATGTTATAGGAAAGGATAAGTAATGCGAAATGTATGGAATTAGTCAAGTAAAAAGGGGATGATAAAACTGGATCCTAGGTTGTTATTATTCATAGTAATGGTTAACTAGGGAATGATATTACCGGATGCTAGTGTGTTAGTATTTACTGAGTGGTTGATTATTGGACTGTAGGGGATGGTATTGAGCATTCTCACTGAGTATTTTTGTATGCTCATGCCTCCTTTTGTGATGCAGGTGATGAGTAGTTGTCTGGACCGGAGCGTGGGACGATGAAGACCATCGGGACGGGTTATTCATAGACTTGAGGATTTTGGGAGTTTTGAACCTTGTCCTTATTGTTTACATGATTTTCTCGAATTTATTGATAAAGTTGCAGTATTTACTTCATTTTATTTTTATGGAAAATTTACGATATTCTTACTTAAAATTTTTGAACCTTTTAAAGATTTCTGGGAGCGGGTGTTTCACCATGCCCCAATGAATATTGTTCCTGAGCAGTTTAAGCGAAGGATGAGAGTTGAAAGAACTTCTAGGTAGAAAAAGTTCATTGCAGACTTTATGAAGGAGGGTTCTTTGAGGGTGGAAAGTAGTGTGGGTGTGGATAAGTTTTAAAAATAGGCTCATATCGAGTGATGATGATGCCCATATCATACTGGAGATGGAAGAGCGATGAGTATCAGAGTATGGTTATGGTCAGTATGCATCATTACTTGTGTTTGGTCAATAGGTGAATCATCCAACATGTGTGAGTATCAAGATGCAATTGGAAATTAAAAAAAATGTTGGTCACAACTTTTCTGGATTCTGGGACTAGTAATAGGATGGTATCTCCAAGGAGTCAGTTTGACCTCTTAGTAATGTTGAATTAGTGAATAAAAATCTTGTCGTACATTTATAATTCTCTTCAATTTAATGCTCTTAAGAAGATTGAGGAGGATTATGGACAGGAGATGGAGCAAGTGTTTGACTTTCTAATATACATATTTGTGGTGGGTCCAGTTCCATGAAAGTTAAGGTGTGGAATTTTTGAGGCTTGGAAAAATGCATGACAATTCAACGTCTGATTGAAGCCAAGCATAAAAAATGATTACGTTAAGGATGTAAGGGTTTATTTGGGTTATGATGAAATGATTCTAGTCCCCCATAAGGGATTACGTGGAGGTTGAGTTGTTTTTCAGAGAAAGGTTATGCTTCAGTTTCTGATATTTCATGTGTTGTACAACTTATTGGTCTCCATGTTCTATATAAAGTATTTCCGTTTTATCTGTCATGTGTGTTAAATGCACAAACACTCACATCCCCTTTTGAAAAGAACTCAAAGGATAGTTGTTAACCGAATAAGCCATAGATGATATGTGGTGATTGTATATCTTGATAAGAAGAAAGATGGTAGGTCTCGACCATTAAGTGTGAAAGAATTTAGAATGATAGTTCATGTACGTGATATGAAGGACTTGAAATTCAAAGGAAATCAATTGAGTTGCAGTGATTAACATGCTCAAATTTATACTTGATATACTCTGTAATTATCAGAGGTGTAATGCAATACTGCATGTATTGTACAACTTATTGATCTCCATGTTCAATATACAGATTTTCAGTTTATCTGTCATGTGTGTATGGAAATCCAGTTCACAAACAGACACATCACCTTTGGAAAAGAATTCAAAGGATAGTTGTTAACCGAATAGGCCCTTTGATGATATGTGGTGATTGTATATCTTGATAAGAAGAAAGATGGTAAGTCTCGACCATTAAGCTAAGTGAAATAATTTACAATAATGGTTCATGTATGTGATATGAAGGACTTGAAATTCAAAGGAAATCAATTCAATTGCAGTGATTAATATGTTCAAATTTATATTTGAGATACTATGCAAGTATCAGATGTGCAAATACTTAGAGATCAAATCCACAAGAACTATATATCTCACAAAATAGACTTTAGTTTCAGATTAAGATAAGCAGAATAAATAAAGCAATAAATAAAAGAGAGATGTAAATAATGAGAGAAAACTCTAACTCTAGGGAAATCAAACATGAAATCATCATTGCAGTCAACCAAATATCAAGGTTTTATTAAAATCAGTTCTTGAACTCAAATCACAATGATGAAGTTAATGAGCTCTTGTTGCTGAAACTATCTATGTTAATTCCTAGAATCCCAACTCTCGTTGTGAATTCAATCAGTTCAGAAAAAATATTATATGTTCACTAAATCCCTAAACCAATTGTTGTTGCGAATAAGTATTTAGCTCATGCAAGATTAGTTCTAGTAATCAAAAACATTCTCATGTCTACAAATTATCCTATGAACTAGATCTGAGGTTGTTAATCAAAATCTAGTATTAAATTTAATCATGATGAAGAATCCTACTGAGAACCCTAACAATTCATTCATCAAACCCTAGAAATCCTTAAATCTAACAAGTGATCTACTTAGACATGAAAGCAGAAACAGAAATCATCTTTTGAATAGATATCATATATAAATCAAACATGAGTTCTAATTGATCTCTGAAGAAGTTTTGATCAATCGCTACAAAATTAAAATAAAGCTTATCCTAAACAATGGCTTCAAAAAACATAAACAAGTATAAAACATGACTTGGATACTTCTGTAAATATTAAAAACTTTGGCCTTTTTGCAATTCTTGAAAAATTGAAATGACGTCTTCTTCTGGGACGAGTGGGTATCCTTTGACACCAGGGCTAATTTTGATCGACACTAACCTTAATCTCGATAGCTTCCTCCTCGCGCATCAGACAGACCACACTTCAGTAAAATGATCATAACTTTTAATTCGACCGATGCATCAACCTAAAATTGGTGGTATTAGAAATATAAATCAATTTTATATTGCATGTCAAAATATACATTTCATACATCAGTGGGAAATCCCCCATGAATTGCTAAACTTCTTACGCATCTGAACAATTCTGCAGAATTGGGTGGATGTCGACTGACACCAAGGGTGGTGTTGATCGACACCAGTGCCTTAACTCTATTCCAACATAGAGTTTTCAGCTCCAAGTCTGGCTAATCGCCAAAATTCTCCAAAAGCTCCATAAATCACAAAAGTGTACCTAAACCTGCAAAGATTTTATTGGGACTCTAAAAGGACCAAAAAAATTCTAAAACTGGACTTATATCATGGCTAAAAACCAGGTAATTAAAAATTATGATAGAGAAAATTTTCCAAACTTATAATTTTCTTGCCCTAAAAAAAACCGAGTCTAAACCTGTGGAAGAAGTTTGAAAATGCAAGAACTCACTGACTCTTTAGAACCACCATTGTCACCTCTTTTAGTGTTGCAAGCTACATTAAATAATACCAAGCTTAGAAGGTACTTCTATGTACTCGACATCTGCTTAGAAACCTAACCATCCATTTCACGACTCACCAGATACCATCTGACATCCCCTAAACAGACCTCTTTTAAGATTTTAGTGTTCACTCTCATCTTGCGAGTGTCGATTTTGCCCATTCAGGTTTCTGATCACACTTGCAGTCTTCTCTTATGCCTTTTTCTCTCTTTTCTCACTTCTCTAAATAATTTTCTTTTTTTTTATGCTCTCCAAAGTGTTAGTGAATAATGCGTCACATGAAATTTTCTGACCCCTCGCAACCAACTTTGTGTGATCATTCCATTGGGACATAGGAAAATTTCAACCCCTTTACGACTCAGGATGCCGTCTCAGTTTGTTAATTTCTCATTTTTAGATGCTGAAGGGAAGAAACAAGGGAACCACACATAGACTTTTCATCTAAACCTAAATGAGGAATTTTATCCAATACATACCAAGTTCCAAGACAAAAAATTTAGTGGATTAGATTGGACGTCAGCTTTGGTTCCTTGGACACTCATAGTAAGCATGTTGTTATTGCCAGATTGATCCAATTTGGCATTTCCATGTAATACAGACTGCAATCAGTAACTCATAGAATGGTGCTAAGGTAGTGGTTAGGTGTTTAGTTCTAAAAAAAGTTCATAGTTCCCAACTGACTCTATCTTGACTTCATAAAACAACTTAGACTGACTAATTGACACTCAAAACATAACACAATGTTAACAACTATTTCCCCCAGACTTAAATAACATTGTTCCTAGTGATATTCAGTCTGAAATTGATCAATACAAAAATATAAATACGAAATAACTAAGTAAAAGTGGAGTACGTACCTGATGATCGTGAAGAGTGCTATAAACATGGATCAGGTGTTGATCGGTACTCGGGGTCAGTGAGTGTCGACCGTCACCAGGTAGTCTATTCACTGACCCTTCTTTTGTAAGCAGAAAACTTACCAGTGGGTTACCTCCCACCAAGCACTTCTTTACGGTCATTAGCTAGACTTTAGAGACCATATTTAAAATGAGATTGCGAACTTGCTCCAAAACAATTTCCAATGTCCAATAGCTTCAGCTTCAACACATTGCTCATGAAAATCTTCATAGAAGCTTCTATTTTTTCTATAATCGCTGAAGTGTAGACTACTCGAACCTTCGCGAATGGCTGCGAGAAACTGTTTCTGTGCACTTTTTACTCAGTTACACCACCTGAAAACCTTTGTGGAATCAGTGTTAAATGAGGACTGCCCTTAATCCTTTTGCTCTTCTTCTTCTTTCTCTTGTTATTTCCGCATACTTATGTGATTGTATCTCAATGTCTTCATTCAGAAATTCTTTGACATTATTTTTATCATTTAAGTCTTCCTGAAGAATCTCTGCAAAACAATATCAAAGACACCATGTCTACCTCTATTTATGGTGCAGTCTTGTAATAGACATTGTCATCAATATTTGCGAAACAACCTTTTATTTTTCATGTCAATTACTGTGTTTGGTGTAACCATGAAATATTTTCTCAGGATCAGGGCATGTTTGAACCACTTCTCAAATCCAACATCTGAATGTCTTCAGGGACAATGCAGTTCCCAACTCTCACTCATAGATCTTTGACAACACCTTCTAGAGACTGGGTGGTTTGGTTTGTAAAAATTAGAGTAGTCTTATAAGATTATGTAGTAAGACCTAATCTTTCAGTGATGTGCGTACTGATATCACTCAAATGTTTAACCCTAAGAAGTGAAATACTCTCTCAAATAAGAGGTTCAGTTGTAGTACTTAGGGATCGAATCCACAGGGAACTAAGAAACACAATAGATGTAATCCTAAATGATTATGCTAGGTTGATTAGGTTTAAAATAGTAAATTGCGGTTTTGTAAGCAATGATAAGTTGCTTAAGAGAATGGGTTTAGGTTTAAAACAATAAAAGAAAGTTGTTAGATTCAAGGTTACTATTCAGATAATTAGGATTATAATACTATAGATGTTTTAATGAATTGCTTGCAAGATATATGAGACTCATCCATTGATCTTATTGCCGGCAATATCGACCGATGGTACGATCGCCAGATCGGAAGATATAGGTTGCTGTCGATCGATAACTCTATAGGAGTATCGATCGATATAGCATAAGATCGAATCAAAACTGTGTTCACCAAGATCATAGACCGGCTCTCGCACAACCCTAGAGGATCTAAGCTCATGCCAAATGATTTCAGGACAATGATTAACAAGTTAAATCACATCCATGATCATACTCTAGGTAGCTAATCTAGAGTAAGCATTAGGGTTCATTTGGATAATGAATATCAACAATTCAACATTCCNATCCATGATCATACTCTAGGTAGCTAATCTAGAGTAAGCATTAGGGTTCATTTGGATAATGAATATCAACAATTCAACATTCCATAGTTGGGGCTAATCCCTCATAACTATTTGAACCCTAAATCTAACAAAGAGATCTACTCAGACATAGCTGAGAGATTCATAACAGCTAGGTAATAATAGAAACTCATAGATTAGAGGATTGAACTTTTGGTTCTTGGAACAACAAATCTCTTTGTGTGTTTCCTCTAAATCTAGAATTCTATAACCTTTAAGAAATTGAGATGAAAAGAAATACTTTATTACTAAGTATAGAATAGAACAAAGTAACAAGAAAAGTATGCAAAGCTTTGCAAGTACAAAAGGAACTAGAACAATAGAAACATTCAAAAAGCATGTCTAGCCAAACACAATGGCAAAAACTATAAATATGAGTTCCATTAGGTTAAAAACTCGACAGGGGCTTTATTGTAATATTGGGAAGACTTGGGCTTCAAATCGGCCAAGTTGAACTTGCTCTCCACGCACCATATCGATCGATGGTTGTTGGGCCCAAATATGGCCCGCTAGCTGAGACTAATGGGCTCGAGCGATAAGAGTTGACAATGGGCCACTATAAGCCCATTGGCAATTAATCTTTTGAGAAAAGAGTTAAAAAAGAAGCCGGAGGCTGTTTGCTAAGGAAGGGACGTCAACAAAACAGGTCACGGAGGAGAGCTCCGGACCTCATTTGCAAAGAGCTAACGGGAGTAGCTCAGGCTGATTGCGCAGGACCCGGTCAAAAGAAGGCTGTTGAGAATCCCCCAACTCACGGAGCAAATCTCGGAGGCTGGTTAGGATTGTTCAAACGTGGCTGAAAGCTATTTAAGTAGGAGGAGATCAGAGAAAGAGGATCTTCTCTGGATTCATTCATTCTACCATTTTTACACACATTATTGCTCACAAATCATTCCCATAATTCTTTGTAATCATCATAATCATCTTTGTAATCATTCTTCGTCAAAGACATTCAATACAATCATAATTCATTCTCTAAGTTCTAACGGGATTCAGCCCACGTTATCTTTTCTCCAATCTAAACCTAACCTAAAATCAGGAAGTGAGTTTTATCCCTCACATTTTGGCGCCGTCTGTGGGGACGAGATAATCGAACCCCTTACTCTCTAACTTGAGAATGGATCGATCCAACCAAGCAACGAAACCATCTATCCCCGACCCCGAGATCCAGATCGACGGCTCACCAAACGGAAGAGACTCCAGTCTCCAGGTCCCGGAGCCTCGACACGCCGATCACCGATCTGAGCAACAGCCTCCGGCTAGTGCTCAACCGAACCAGACCACCACTGGAATAACCAACCCAAGGTCCTCCAGTGGAAACAACTCCGGGGTAACAGCCCCGAGAACCCTCAGCGTCAACCCACTCCGAATCAATCGGAGGCTCAGCTATCTGAGATCCGTCGAATGATGGTGCAGTTAGTAAACAGAGCTCAAGATTATGAGCGCATGTTGCAACAGCTAACTGCTCAGCAGCAACGATTTTGAAGAGCACTTCTCTAGATAGGTAGGGACCTGTTCTCCAGACACCCTATGCTGGAACAGCTCCCGCATTTAAGCCACCTGTAACTAGCGCTATGGGAAGTAACGTAGCGACAACCAGCGCTATGCTTGATCGGGTTACTGACCAGAGCACACGCTTGCCACCTCCTCCACATGTTTTCAGGTCCGGAGAAGGAATATCCTTTCCTTCTGGGGGCAAAACATCGGCTTCGGTTTATCGGACTGGGAATGTAACCCTGAATCTGGGCGCTCATTAAAGGGCGGAAGCTGACCCCGAAGCTCACTCCATTGGTGACACTCACCAAAATAACCCAAGAGCTAGTGAGCAATTTAGCCAGGCGGCTGCCTGGAAGAATGGCCAAACTCAACTCCGTCAGGAACCTGTTCGTCTGGTACCTAATAATGTCCCAATTGTCCTTCCTCTAGAGGGACCTAAGGCTATTCGCAGATATATGGAGTAAACTCATGCAGCTCTCCAAAAGTTGAATGCTCAAGTTCACAAAGCAACGAGCTCAGCTCCCGAAATTGAGAGTTTGATTGAGGAAACCCGTGGAACCCCATTCACGGACAGAATCGCTAGCTCTTACATAAGGGATACCCGGAAAATTAGGATTCCCGAGTATGATGGGACCTCAGATCCTAAGGCTCATTTGAGAGCCTTTCGATTAGCTATCATGAAAGCTCATTTTACGAGAAAGGAATGTGAGGCAGGTTACTGTAGAACATTCGCCAAAAACCTGGTTAGAACAGCTCTCGAATGGTTTTTCGGCCTCAAGCCGAACTCAATAGACAATTTCGACCAGTTGACCAATGCCTTTATGAAGCATGATTCGACCCATATCCTCAAACAATCTTCCGAGACTGACCTCTGGAAAATCAGACAAGGAATGGGAGACTCGTTACGGGTCTACATCGAGAAGTTCAGAGCAGTAAGAACTAAGCTCTCGAATCCCAACGACCAAGTTGCTATCGAGGCCCTTAGAAGAGGTCTCTGGTACAAATTGGAATTCTGGTCGGAGCTAACGCTCAATCCTCCCCCAACAACCGTACGAGGTAGCCAGAAAATCTCCAGGATCTACTACTTGGGGGGATTCGGAATCCTCAAGGACTCACCCCAATAGCAGTTACAGATCCAGGAAGGTCAAGAGATCCAACAGAATATTCAAGGTCCCCCTAGGAACCTAACCGAACAAGTTGGCATCGACGATTCTGATCCTGAGACACAAGTGAACATCGGATCAGAGCTACCTCTCGAAACTAAAAAGGAGCTAATCGACTTCCTGAAAAGAAACGTCAGAACGTTCGCATGGACCACCAGTGACATGAAGGGTATAGACCCAAACGTCACCACTCATAAGCTCAATGTAGACCCTACTTTCAAACCGATCAAACAAAAGCTCCGTAAGCTAGGCCTCGAAAAAGCTCAAGCCGTCAACGACGAAGTCGATCGACTTACGAAAGCAGGGTCCATTCGCGAAGTACATTACCCCGATTGGCTGGCTAACCCCGTAGTAGTGAAAAAGAAAAACGGGAAGTGGAGAATCTGTGTAGACTTTACCGACCTAAACAAGGCTTGTCCTAAAGATAGGTTCCCGTTACCTCACATTGATCGCCTCGTTGAAGCAACAGCTGGCCATCAGCTCTTGTCCTTTATGGATGTCTTCTCGGGATATAATCAAATCATGATGAATCCTGAAGATCAAGAAAAAACTGCATTCATAACCGAACGCGGGACCTACTGTGACAAGGTAATGCCATTTGGATTAAAAAACGTAGGAGCTACCTACCAAAGGCTCGTGAACAAAATGTTCGCCAGACAGCTCGGAAAAACCATGGAGGTATACATCGACGATATGCTGGTTAAATCCTCAGCTGGAGAAAATCACATCTCCCACCTAAAAGAATGCTTCGACATCCTCAACAAATACGATATGAAACCCAACCCCGCAAAATGCACCTTCGGAGTGCCCTCGGGCGAATTTCTCGGTTACCTCGTAACCGAAAGAGGTATCGAAGCCAATCCATAACAGATAGCGACCTTCTTGGAAATGTCGTCACCTAAGACAACCAGAGAGGTACAAAGACTGACTCGACGACGCAGCTTCAAACCGATTATATCCAAATCCAACGATAAATGCCTTCCCATTCTACAAACTTCTAAAAAACAATAAGAAGTTCCTGTGGGACGAGAAATACGAGGAAGCTTTCAAACAATTGAAAGCTTACCTCTCCGAGCCTTTGATCCTATCCAAACCAGTAATAGGAGAACCCTTGTACCCATACCTCGCCGTATCAACTGCTGCAGTTAGCGGCGTGCTGGTATGAGAAGATCAAAACGAGCAAAGACCCGTCTATTACACAAGCAAAAGCCTAATAGACGCCGAGGCCAGATACCCTACCATGGAAAAGTTAGCTCTGGCAGTCGTAACAGCTGCCATAAAGCTACGACCCTACTTCCAATCACACTCAATTGTGGTAATGACCTCACAGCCAATACGCACGATTCTGCACAGCCCTAGCCAATCAGGACGATTGGCTAAGTGGGCCATAGAGCTCAGTGAATACGACATCGAGTATAGACCCCGAGCAGCTATAAAAGCTCAGGTCCTCGCCGATTTCATCATCGAGCTATCGTCTGAGCAACTAGATCCGAGAGCTGAAGCTCCAGAATGGAGCCTGTATGTCGATGGAGCCTCATCAAAACAAGGTTCCGGAATCGGTCTAAGGCTGACCTCGTCAGCCATGGAAACCATCGAACAATCTTTCAGGCTCGGATTCAACGCTTCAAATAATGAGGCTGAATACGAAGCACTAATCGCAGGGTTAAAACTTGCTCTAAGCCTCGGAACCCAAGAGCTAAACGCTTATAGTGACTCATAGCTAGTAGCTAGCCAATTCCACGGAGAATATGAAACAAGGGACGAAAGAATGGGGGCATACCTCGAAGTCGTCCAAAGCCTCACTAAGCAGTTCAACAAGTTCGAGCTGACAAGGATCCCACGAGGAGAGAACTCCTCGGCAGATGCGTTGGCTGCTTTAGCATCCACATCAGACCCCCTCGTAAAGTGGATTATACCTTTAGAGGGAATCAAAAAACCCAATTATCGATATAGCTACCAAAGCTGAAATCGATAACAAACCAAAAGAGCAAACGAAAGTTAGCTATTCCGAGACAATAGCAACCCAAGTTCCCACAACATTCTGGTTCGCAACAACCAAAATTCGCAATTTCAAAAAGCATACCTCCGGGGGAACGACCCAGACCCCGGACTCGCATGTTTATACAACAGCCACTCCCTCTGACATTGGAGGTACCTCCGGGGGCACGACACAGACCTGGAGATATTCCACGGAATTCAGACTCCCTTGAGCCTATCCCAAGTCAGGCGGAGGCTGCTAACAAGCCGATATTAGCAAACCTCAAGAAACGTCTCGGAATCAGTAAAAGTTCTTGGTTTGAAAGACTACCTAAGGTGCTTTGGGAATGCCGAACTACCCCACGAAAGGCTACGGAAGAAACTTCTTTCTCCTTAGCCTACGGGATGGAGGCTGTCGTCCCAACCAAAACCATCATCGGGACCCTCCGCCGGGAACTCTGTACATTTAACCCTAAATCCAATGATCAGCTCCTATTAGATAACCTCGATTTAATCGAGGAACGGCGAAACCAAGCCTTGCTTCGCATTCAAAACTACCAACAAGCAATGGCTCGACATTACAACTCAAAAGTCAGGTCCCGACAAGTCGTTGCAGGTGACCTAGTATTTAGAAAAGTTTTCAATCATACCAAAGAGCCACGCGCTGGGAAACTAGGAACCAACTAGGAAGGTCCCTATCGGATCATCCATATGGTACGACATGGCGTTTACAGGCTTCTGAAGGTACGAACCTGGGTACCTGATATCCGATCATGGAACGCCATGAATCTCAAGAGATACTCTCATTAGGTACCTAAACTCCCTGAACTACGTTAGGCTTGATCCCTTGGCTGGGTACGTAGGCAACTCTGTCATGAGTGCAGCCCCAACCTCATTTCAGCATTCTTTTCACCATAGCCAAAGGGGGCATATGTTTAAAAACACATAGCCCAGACGGAAACTGTATGATTGCTACAACGCGATGTATTCTATAAAAGTTATCAATGAAGTGATTACATGTAAACATTTTGAGTTTCCTTCAAACAAATCCAGCTCCCTACGAACCTGGACCTAAGGTCTTAAAATCCTTCAAACAAATCCAGGTCCCTGCGCACCTGGACCTGAGGTCTTAAAATCCCTCAAACGAATTCAGGTCCCTACGAACCTGAACCTAAGGACTTAAAATCCTTAGTACATTCAGAAGTCTTGAAAACTTACGAATGAACCCAGATTTACATGAATTTACCCTTAATGGCCTTAAAAGCTCTTTGGAAAGAATTTAGATCCCTTAAGATCTTAATCTAATCTCGAAGATCCAGGAACTCATTCCTGAAAATCTCACGACCAATCACAATCAAAATCACTGTGACCTCTAAGGTCACAAGGTCAGCTATTAACAAGATCCACGATCTAATTCCAGAAAGATCACATGAATCCCACACTTAAAACGTTACAATACATGACTCGAGTTTACACTTCGAAGTCAAACAAATCCAGGTCCCTACGAACCTGGACCTAAGGTCTTAAAATCCTTCAAACAAATCTAGGTCCCTACGAACCTGGACCTAAGGTGTTAAAATCCTTCAAACGAATCCAGGTCCCTACGAACCTGGAACTAAGGTCTTAAAATCCTTCAAACTAATTCAGGTCTCCGTGAACCTGAACCTAAGGTCTTAAAATCCTTCGAACGAATTCAGGTCTCCGTGAACCTGAACCTAAGGTCTTAAAATCCTTCAGACTAATTCGGGTTTCCACAAACCTAAACTTAAGGTCTTAAAATCCTTAGTAACCTCAAAGGTCTTAAAATCCTTTAAACAAGCTAATTCAGGTTTCCACAAACCTAAACCTAAGGTCTTAAAATCCTTAGTAACCTCAAAGGTCTTAAAATCCTTTAAGCAAGCTAATTCAGGTTTCCACAAACCTAAACCTAAGGTCTTAAAATCCTTCGAAAACAATTCCAGGTTCCCAAAGAACCTCATTCTAAGGTCTTAAAACCCTTAACAAAACTCAAGGTCTTAAAATCCTTCGAAAACAATTCCAGGTCCCCAAAGAACCTCATTCTAAGGTCTTAAAACCCTTAACAAAATTCAAGGTCTTAAAATCCTTCGAAAACAAATCCAGGTTCTCAAAGAACCTCAATCTAAGGTCTTAAAACCTTAACAAAACTCAAGGTCTTAAAATCCTTCAACAACAAAAAAAAAAAAATATATATATATATATATATATATATATATATATATATATATATATATATATATATATATATATATATATATATATATATATTTCAGGTTCCCTAAAACCTCAACCTAAGGTCGCGAAACCCTTAGCAGCGTTCGAGATCTAAAAGAGATCGCAAGTAAATTCAGGTCCCAGAAACCCATTCTCGGGACCTCTCGCTAAAAGGCTATGGGACCTGTTATCAACAAGCTCCCCGACCTTCACCCGAAAATTTCCTAGACCTCATGTCTAACGACTAGGGACCTGTTACTAACAGGACCCAAAATCCTTCGTTCAAGGAAGTAAAGACTTCTACTTAGACGATCGAGTCCGTACTAAGGAATTCATCAAAACATCGACGAAACCCTTAGCGAAAAAGTTTGATCCCAGTAAAGATCAAATTAAAATCTTTGTAAGTCGAAGGCAGAATAAAACGAAACAAGATTAAAAGCCTCCACAGGCTAATTAAGTTCGAAGATCTTAGCAAAGCAAAGGTTTAAAGGCCTCCTCAGGCCACAAGTCTTAAGAAAGATAAAAAGAAAGCCCATTGGGCAGAAGTCTTGGGAACACGAAGACATAATCGCTATCTCAACAAAGAGATAGAGATCAGGCGGTTGAGCTTTAGCTTTCGAGAAAAGAGGTCCCATCTCGAAAGCTGGGGGCAACTGTTGGGCCCAAATATGGCCCGCTAGCTGAGACTAATGGGCTCGAGCGATAAGAGTTGACAATGGGCCACTATAAGCCCATTGGTAATTAATCTTTTGAGAAAAGAGTTAAAAAGAAGCCGGAGGCTGTTTGATAAGGAAGGGACGTCAACAAAACAGGTCACGGAGGAGAGTTCCGGACCTCATTTGCAAAGAGCTAATGGGAGTAGCTCAGGCTGATTGCGTAGGACCCGGTCAAAACGAGGCTGTTGAGAATCCCCCAACTCACGGAGCAAATCTCGGAGGCTGGTTAGGATTGTTCAAACGTGGCTGAGAGCTATTTAAGGAGGAGGAGATCAGAGAAAGAGGATCTTCTCTGGATTCATTCATTCTACCATTTTTACACACATTATTGCTCACAAATCATTCCCATAATTCTTTGTAATCATCAGAATCATCTTATTAATCATCTTTGTAATCATTCTTCGTCAAAGACATTCAATACAATCATAATTCATTATCTAAGTTCTAACGGGATTCAGTCCACGTTATCTTTTCTCCAATCTAAACCTAACCTAAAATCAGGAAGTGAGTTTTATCCCTCACAATGGTACATGGTGTACATCGATCGATGGAGTATCTCGACTTCATCTTCAATAGAAGCGTCATCAATCGATTACACAGGGTGTGTATCGATCGATATGTGTCTTTATTGTTTGATCTTCATAGTCATCTCGGAAAACTCTCCTTTAAGCTTCAAAAGGGCACCTAAATCATCACTTTACTCCAAAATGCTCCTGAACCTGAAAACATACCTAATAGACTCCAAAACATATATAAAACTCATTAAAACATATCAATACCATGGCTAAAAGCGGGTCAAAATCATGGTATATCAACTCCCCCAGACTTAACCTTTTGCTTGTGCTCAAGCAACCATTAGTCTCTTTTGGAAGAAGTTTAAAAACAGTAGGGACTTAATAAAATCTTAGCTCTAAAATCATCACTTCTACTTTGTTGCAAGCCACATCTCATATTACTAACTACAGAAGTACATTATACCATATCCTAGCTTAGCAACCAAATGCATCTAGTCAATCAACTTAAACAATCATGTCTGTCTATCCCCTCTACTGATTTTATTTATGCATAAAATAAAGGTGTAGGCTTTACCTTGGGAGTATCGATCAAAGAACACTTGGATTCAACTCATACAAGTTTCAGGCATTCTCATCCTGGTTCCTTTTCTCTCTTTATCCCCCTTCTATGAATCCCAAACTTTCTTTTCTTTTATATCAATCCCAATGAACAACTAATGTTCATCTTATTGATCTTTCAACTTTTGTACTCTTTTTTTTTTGACAAATTGTAGGCGAATAGTGGAGTCATAGGTAATGTACCTCTCCCTCGCTTCCACAATGTGTGATCATTTCTTTGATTTAGAATAGTGGGGTCATGGGTAATGTAACTCTCCCTTTGCCTCTCAAGAAATCATCTCAATCTTTTATTTTCTCTTTACGGGATGCCAAAGGAAGGAGAGAAGGAAACCAAAATTTTTGAGACTTTTACCTTCCAGACTTGCATGAGGATTCCGATCCCTTGTATACCAAACCCCAAGACAAGCAATAGATGTCAGGTTAGGTTGGAAATAAGCTTTGGTTCTTCCAAACAATCATGTAAAAGTGTTGTCATTGGATGATCGGTGATCCACTTTAGCATCTATAGTACTTTCTGCAATCAACAATTCTAAGAATGGTGTTAAAGAGTAGTAAGATAAAAAGCAAAAGAAAAAAAAAATTTGAAATATTTTTGTCCCTTTCTTAACTCAATAAAACCAATTTTTGAAAACTTTTTAAGAGATCAAAAAGGTAAAGTAGCATCAGTAATTCACTCCCCCCAGACTTAAATCATACACTATCCTCAGTGTATAACTAGTCGGAGTTAGAGCATAAGAAAAAAATAAAATAAATGTGTAACTGATATCGAAATTGTGAACTATATACCTGGCCGATGTTCGTATCGATCGATGGTGAGTCACTTCCATTGATCGTCATGGATAGGGTTATGTCAGACGATGTAGACAGGGTCTCATCGGACAATAGAGGTAGTGATCGTGTAGCTATGTTCCTAAAAACAAATAAAAACGAAAGTAATAAGTAAAAATAAAATAAAACTAAGTAAGAAAATACCTAACAGTGGGTTGCCTCCCACTCAGCGCTTATTTAAAGTCATTTAGCTTGACTATGGAGGTATGGTGGCTAGTGAGGTGGGTTGCAGGTACTTGTTGGGAAACAAGTATCCTCCTTGTCTTATGATTCTTCAAACCATGAAGTTAAAAAGCTTCTTGTGGCTCTCTCGCTTTGGGTCATACTAGCTTGCAAACCATGGACCTCATAGTGGATTCTCTGTAACCACTCCTCAATGCTTGATAAACTGCACTCATGTCATCCAGTGTTGCTGTAGGTGTTCTTTGGATCAGTACTCATCGGCATGGTGTTGAGGTTTTGGGTATTGTGCACAGGCGATAGGGTGGTATTGATCGATCTCGGTCTAGTCTTGTCGATTGATGTGGATGGATGTCCGTCGGTCGATGGGTGCAAAGGCTCGTCGATCGATGCGGATTGGGCAGGTTGGCTAGCGAGCTGGTTCTTGATGTTTTCGATCTCCTGCTGAATATCCTCCATTGTGCACTTCAAATCTTGAACGTCACCTTGTACTGGGAACCAATACTTGTCTAGTAATCTGTAATCTTCGGCTTCACAGAATTCAATAGATCTGTAGATATCTCTTGTGGCTTCTTCAAGTTCTTCTCTCGTACAGTAGTCTGGTGCGGGATTATCGATCGATGTGCTGGGTATATCATCGATCGATAGCTTATGTAAGTGACTCGCGATAGATGCGTCAAAGGTCGTGTCGATCGATGTTGATGGTGCTGCATCAGTCGATGGTCGTCTCTGAGATTCAAGTTCTTTGCGAAGTGCATCCACCTCTTCTTGTAAGGCTTTTCTCTCCTTGCGAGCTAGGTCATTGCTAGATGTATTCCATAGTAGTTCTCCTTGAAGTCTCAAGATGACTTTCTCATGTTCTAAGCTCAATCATGCTTTCTCCCAGTTGTGTTCACTGGTTCTTTCATTCAACATGTGTGTGACCTCTGCTTGTGTGTAGAGCTTGCAAACTGGAACTCCTTTAGTGAACTGTTCAGCGTGCTCCGGTAGACAGATACAAGAGCGCTCAAACATTGTGGCTCTATTAAGCAGCTTCACAATGTCTTCTTTGTAGACATGGATGATGTCACCATTGATGCTTCGTGCATAACCACTCTCATCTCTGTAGACACCAAATAAGTCCTTCTTTTCCCAAAAGAAACGACGAACTCCGTGTTTGAAAGCTCTCTTCCCAAACTCGCGATGTATATCGATCGATGCTCTCTTCCAGGTATCGATTGATAGGCGTTGATTTGCTGGATCTGCTGAGTTGGAATGAATGTATTCTGCACCATCTTGTTCATGAGTTGGTTGGTGTTGATCGTTCTGGTTGATGGGTGGTTGTATGTAGGGACTGATTGGTCCATTAGCCATATGAAGGATGTCTGCAACGTCTTCTTGGGATATTGGGATGATTCTTCCATCTATTTCTCGTGCATGACCTTCTGGATCCCTGAAAATACCATAATCATCCAAAGTTAGTAATTTAAAATCGATTCTATGTGTTTGTACCTCGGATGGTGTAGATGCTGTATCGATCGATGGTGGAGCTGGTGCATTGGTCGATCTGTTGAGGAAAATTTCGGTCGATGGCTGGTGCTCCGTGTCGGTCGATACGGCTGCTTCAGGTCGGATCGCGGATGGTAGTGGTGCTGTATCTACTGCAAAACTCTCATGATAACTGCTCGCCCAGCTTCCAATCGAGTCTCGTGGTTCGTGTGGGACATAGACTTGTGCACAGTAAGTTTCTTCGCTCGTTGATTCAAAACCTCGTTTGAGCGATCTGGGTTAGGGCATATCAGTCGATGGAGAAGGGTCTCCATCGGTCGATGGTCGGAAGATGAAAGATGGGAGGAGAAGTCTGACTTCGTCTTCTCGAAGAAATCTATACTCGGTGGCTCGTTCCTCTTCATAATCTTCATCATACTCCTCATGCGTAGTGATGCTAGCTAGCTCGGGCATGTAATGATCGTTCTCACAATCATTGGTGCCAAAATCGCCGTCTGGAAACTCATCCTTGATCTTCTGGAATAGCGTATCGATCGATGACCATGTGTATTCATCGATCGATTCGGGTCGGCTAGTATCAGTCGATGGTAGAAGACTGTCATCGGTCGATGGATCTGGATCGGTTTCATACTCGGCCATGGAATCATACTCGTGGGCACAGAAACATGTTGCTACGAGTGCTGGGTTCTTCATCCTTGGAAACTTGCTGACTGGAACAGGATTGTAGTGGATGGTAGGGTTGATGAGGGTTAGACAGAGCTTGTTGGATTTGAGATCACAAACAGCTCCAACTGTGGCTAAGAAGGCTCTTCCAAGTAGTAGAGAAGTCTTGAAGTTGAGCTTGTTGGCTAGGACATGGAAGTCTGTAGGAATTAGGGCATCTCCAATCTGTACCTCAAGGTTTCTAACTATTCCTCCAGAGTTCTGCTGAGAACAATCCAAAAAGATGAAGGATTCTTCAGTAGGCTCGATCTTCAGACCTAGCTGGTTTGCCATAAGCTTGGGTAGGATGCTGGCTCCAGATCCTGTATCACATAGGGCTCGAGGGAACACAACACCTCTGATGGAACAGGGTATTGTGAACTTCTCTGGATCGCTCTTCTTCTCCAGTGTGGTCTTCTTCTTTAGACTCTCTCTAACTTGATGAAACATCTTCTTTATGTCTTCTTCTGTCTCTCTTGTCTTCTGAAAAACATCCACAATCTATGAGAAAAATATATAGGCTTCTTCAAAAGGTTTCTCTTTAGGTATTCTGAGAACTCTTTTTCTGAAGCTTGACAATTCTTTCTCATTAGCTTCCCTTTTATAATGCTTCGGTATCTTCTTTTTCCTTTTTCTGAGAACTCTTCCAGTAGTTTCCTTTTCTATCTCCATGGACTCAAAGATATCCGTGCGTCTCTCCAATATGGTTTTCTGAGGGCTTGTAGTAGTATAATACTGCTCCTGGAATGCGTCAATACATGCACCATCTATCTTGGGGAGTTGCACTCGGTGTTGGGGTACCGTGTATCGGGCGACACTGACTGGAGTGCGTCGGTCGATATCATGGTCTTCCTGTCAATCGATAGGAGGGTAATCATGTCGGTCGATAAAGTGCGGATCGATCTTGACAGGGACGGGCGGATGTGGGTGACGTGCTGCAAAGGCTTTGTGAGGCATAGTCTGGACGGTACTGCACTCGTACTGGTACTCGTCTAAGTCCATCGATCGACACTCATCAAAGTCTATCGATCGATGTACATGGGAACGTATCCGTCGATGATCACGGGGTGATATCAATCGATAGTAGTCGCGAATGAAGTCTCTCTCATCATTAGATTGCTGAATCTCTTCTACTACCTCCTGCTTCTTTAGGGCTTCTACTATCTGAAACACCTGTGTCTCCAGCTTCTACATATGGGTGTTTAGAGCATCTAGCTTTGTTTGGAGGGTGTTGTAGACGGAGTCGATCTTCACATTGAAGTCTGTCTAGAGTTTCTGCTGACTCTCAAGGACCTTGTCAAGCATCTCCTCCAGGTTAGTATCTTGGGTGAGTGGGTGTGGGTTGGAGTAGAATGAGTTTCCATAGCCCATGTTGTTGTTGGGGTTGCTGCTGCTGAAGGTGTTGGGCTTCTGTGCATTCTGGTTGAAGTTGCTTCTCTGGCCTGTGTAATTTATGTATCCTCCTTGGTTACCAGACCTCTGAAAACCAGCTCCACTGACCCAGTTCACATCTTCTTCTATATAATCTTCACCTGCAGTCTCTGCATCCTCCACTGAACATATCTGCTTCTGAATGGTATCCAGCTGTGCTTGTACTTCATTGATGTATTCCTTCCCAAGGAATGATGTAGCTTTTGTCTTCATGAAGTTCTTCGTGCTGTTGCTGGAAGCTAAGTTATCAATTAACTTCATAGCCTCTTGTGGATTCCTGGTGTTGAAGTTTCCATCACTAGCTGTATCAAGAGCTCTCTGATAATCCAATGTGATGCCTCTGTAGAAACTGCAAAGAAGTTGCACTTTGTTGAAACCGTGGTGTGGGCAATCTCTTTGGTAGGACTTGAATCTGTTCCATGCATCTTTGAATGACTCTTCAGGATTCTGATGAATGTAGCAATCTTTTTCCTGCATTCTTCAGCGCGTGACTCATCAAAGAAGTTACGCAGGAATGCGTTCTTAATGTCATTCCATGTTGTGAGAGAACCTGGTGGTAGTTGTCTCAGCCACTGCAAAGCTTCTCCAGATAGAGAGTACTTGAAAATCTTGCAGAGAATATAGTCTTGAGGGACTCCATTGGCTTTTATGACGGTTATGAGATCCTCGAACCTCTCCAGATTGTCCATAGGATGTTCATTGGACAACCCACAGAAGGGTATTTTTCCTACAAGGGTGTAGTACTGCGGCTTAAGCTCGAAATCTTCTCTCTGAGGCGGATGGCTGATCGGTTGGAATAGAACTGATCTGGACGGTTGTATTCAGCCAAAGATCTAGCTTGGTTAGCCTCTTCTACAATTTGAATGATGTCTGTAGGTGCAGTCTCTTACTCAGGTATGATCTCCTTCTGATCGTTCAGCTTCTGACCTGATGCATTACGCAGGTGACCATCTTGATCACGCAGGTCTCCATTCTCATCGGTAGTGAGAATAATAGGCGCTACCATGTCTCGCCGGTTAGTATTGATCGATGCAAGATGAGGTATACCGATCGATGTCGAATGAAAGGTATCGGTCGACGAACGGGTGTCGATGTCTAGCGATGTGGCGGTGAGAGTATCGGTCGACGTTGAAGGTGTCTCGGTCGACTGTGGTAGGCAAGTAACGGTCGGCAGAGATGTGTTGATGTCGATCGATGAGGAGCGTAGGTCTTTGCGGATGCTACATTCCAAGCCGTGAGGATCTTCTGAGTACAAAAGGTGTTTGTTCTCGTTGCTTCTAGTACTGCTGGGCATGTACCTGAAAAAGACAAGAAAAAAATTTTGGTGTCAGAAGATAATTAAACAATAAAATAAAAGTAACCTAGACTTAATCAGCTAATATCTAATGTTTATCAAAGTTCCCCGGCAACAGCGCCTAATTTGATATCACTCAAATGTTTAACCCTAAGAAGTGAATTACTCTCTCAAATAAGAGGTTCAGTTGTAGTACTTAGGGATCGAATCCACAGGGAACTAAGGAACACAATAGATGTAATCCTAAATGATTATGCTAGGTTGATTAGGTTTAAAATAGTAAATTGCGGTTTTGTAAGCAATGATAAGTTGCTTAAGAGAATGGGTTTAGGTTTAAAACAATAAAAGAAAGTAGTTAGATTCAAGGTTACTATTCAGATAATTAGGATTATAATGCTATAGATGTTTTAATGAATTGCTTGCAAGATATATGAGAACTTTGATTCTTAGATAGATCTAATGGCAGTCGCTAAATAGACTCATCCAATGATCTTATTGCCAGCAATATCGACCGATGGTACGATCGCCAGATCGAACGATATAGGTTGCCGTCGATCGATAACTCTATAGGAGTATCGATCGATATAGCATACGATCGAATCAAAACTATGTTCACCAAGATCATAGACCGGCTCTCGCACAACCCTAGAGGATCTAAGCTCATGCCAAATGATTTCAGGACAATGATTAACAAGTTAAATCACATCCATGATCATACTCTAGGTAGCTAATCTAGAGTAAGCATTAGGGTTCATTTGGATAATGAATATCAACAATTCAACCATAGTTGGGGCTAATCCCTCATAACTATTTGAACCCTAAATCTAACAAAGAAATCTACTCAGACATAGCTAAGAGATTCATAATAGCTAGGTAATAATAGAAACTCATAGATTAGAGGATTGAACTTTTGGTTCTTGGAAGAAAAAATCTCTTTGTGTGTTTCCTCTAAATCTAGAATTCTATAACCTTTAAGAAATTGAGATGAAAAGAAATAACTTATTGCTAAGTATAGAATAGAACAAAGTAACAAGAAAAGTATGCAAAGCTTTTGGAGATTCTCTTTGGGGTAAGTGGATTAAGGAGAGTCTTTTAAAGAAGAAGAGTTTTTGGGAAGTAAAAA
>CAKOAT010133044.1:0-24817 GCA_932364175.1 Eruca vesicaria subsp. sativa
CTCGAGTAGCTAAACCACAGAATTAAAAAATCTGAATAAAAGTTTATTTAATACCTTATATCTATTGTCATTTCCCATTATATGAATAACACCAGATCTGTGCTTACGAAGTAAATTTAAAAGAACTAGCAGAGCTTATGAATTTTTTTTTTTGTAATCTACGTATATTCCTAAGAATAATATTTTGTAGGGTTTATTGATAAAACATAATTGTTAAGTTAATTAATTCAAAACTTAGATTACTACTAATATTTTGAACACTTCTTTTCTATCATCTCAATTAAATGTTCAAAAGTGATTATTTACAATTAAAATTTGATTTTTATTTAAATCTTATGAATATATACTTGTTTATAACTTATGAAATTATGTGACAAGAATGTTATTTATAATCTAGGTCACTACTAATATTACCTTTTACTATTGTTTATTTTGAAATTTTAAAATTTTATGATAGATAACTTAAAACTAAATCTTATTTATGTTAAACAAATGTGTTCATCAAACATAAAATAACGAGAGCTACTTATTTTTTGAAAACAATATTTTGCAAAATGTATTCTTTTTATTTCATGAACAACAAACTATTTCTCTTGCATTTGGAGACTTGGATAGGAACTTACTGATCATCGAAGAGTTGATAGGAACTAAATCAGATCCGTCGATAAGCTTCCTATTTATGCTTCTTGCAGCACGCGTTTTCTAACGGATAGTTTCTAAAGTTTGAACTATAATGGGCTTTTAAGTGGTCCATATAAGAAAGTCCAATAAAAGAAAACATCAAAAACTAAACCGGGTTGAAACTTTCTATTGGTCTGTCACACTCAAAACGGTTTTCTTTATCTACGATTCATTACTTTCAAATTATGATCTTTTTTTTTACTGTTTAGTAAGCTTTAGTTGATATTTTCAGTCCAACGAATAAAATATATTCATAATAAGAAAAAATTTAATGATATGGAGACATGTGTATTGGATCAAAATGCTACATGTATTTTGTTTTCTAATACACTTTCTAGTGAAGATTAATTAAAGATATTACTGACGGTGGTTCTGAGTTTCTAGTTATGAGTTTCGCTCTGCCGGTGGTTGTTGGGACTTGTGAGGCTCTCTCTTCTCAACCGAGGTTGTAAAGCTGTCCAGTGATGGTGCCAATCAGTTGGAGCAACGCTGCAAGAAAGCCAGAATTACCAAGGCGTGATCTCATGTATTATCAAAAGTATAATCACCATTTGGCAATGTTCCTCTTGATCAAGCCGCTACTACTGCTCTTGTATTTTATCTGTTATTTCATGATCTCCTAGAATTTAGGTGTTACTTCTTCTTTCCTCTCCTAGTATAGTTTAGTTTATTCCTGATATAAGTATCTGTGTAATCTTCAATCAAAAACTGAAAAAAAATGATATAAAATCCTAACATTTTAACTAAAAGAAAAAGATATTACTGACAAACTCATCATTCATTAACGAATATTGTACACCAAATACAAAATAATTTAACTAGAGACAGGATCTCAGTTTCAAATTCAAGTAGCATGCATGATCTGATCATGTCTTATGGATATAGATAATAATGGAAAGCCACATTTCTTATTTTAGATCGATATTACGTAACTAATTTATATTAATGAATTTTGTATGGCATTGCTACGTGATTAGACCAATAACTTGTGAAAGTATTATAGTTCTTCGTTTATCCCAAAAGGTATATGACCCATGAATCTTGAATATAATATATACACGGCAACTCCCCTTGCTATATTTATTACAAGAATCTTGATTAATATGGTATGGACATCAATATAGATTATGAAAACAAGAGAATCAATTTGAAATTATAATTATCTATACAAATAATTTATTAATTTTGGGGTATTCTTTTGATCCGATGAGTTGAAGCTACAACAACTATGATGAGTTTACTGCTTTATTCAGTAGAACATAATCACTGGTTAAATATTCTTAAAAATATCTAAACAGTATCAAATAAAAACTAACCAAACACAATAGTTTAGTTGGCTCAACTTTCCTTTTCTCACACCCTTTAAACCGAGTTCGAATACCAGTTTACACCTAATTTTTCCCGGCTGGCGCATCAAATTTGTCATTTTTCCCCGCATCCCATCCTCGTTAGTTATCAATACTTTCCATTCAAAAAGTAAAATAAAATATTAGATGATAAAAAAAAAATCAAATACATAATGACAGTAATAAATGAGTATCTACTCAAATAAAAACACAATTCTCTTTTTATAACTTTCTAAAATTACTTTAATGCATGATCACTCGGTTTTTCGGTGGTTACCACTGGGTCAATTGTTAAAACATCAATTTTCAGAAATTTAAAATATTTGTTTACTTATTTTATAACCATTATATGATGTGTCTTGGTTTTACTAGAATCACTTTCTAATATGTAAGTTTTTTTTGTTATTCACATTTACTTTTAAATTATTTTAGATAAAAATGGAGAAATAAGTGTATTTGAGTGATATAAATAACCAAATTTATTCTATTATTTTTTTACTGTATACAGGAAATCAATATGTTGGTTATAAGTTTATACAATTTTAACGTGATAAAAAAATGTCAACATCATAACAAAAATTTAAGAAAACTTGCATAACTTCCAAGGTAAAAATGTCAAATATGGTGGTTCATCTTTCCACACTGTAAAATTTTTGCAAAATCTTTTGTTTGGTTGAAAAATGATTTTAAAATTCAAGTTTGGTCTGTCACAAAAAAAAAAAAAAAAAAAAAAAATCAAGTTTGGTATTCCGCACGCATTCAAACGTTCACACGTACGACGCTAATCTTATAAACTCATAAAATCTCCCAATCGGCCTCCTCTCCAGAGAATAAAAGCCCAGTTAATATATTTAATCTCAGCCGTCGGATCTTTCATCTGCCCTCGATTCACAGATCTTCGTCTCCTCTCTCTCTCGTTCTCGTAAATCTCTCCCCCTCTCTCTCACCGCGCCGGCGAGCCTTTCCATCGGAGGTAAGTAGTAAATTCGATTTCCCCGTTCAGTTTCCGGAACCGTGCCTACATTACCTACTTAGCTTTTCGCTTGATTTCGAATCGGATTCTCGTTAACCGAATCTCGAGAAGCTTTGAATTTCGATTCCGGCATCTAGGTTTTATACTTTTTTCAATCATCTGGTTCGATCGTCTTTTGATTCTAGGGTTGTTTTGAATACATTTGTAGATTCTAAAAGATGCGTATGATGATGGCGAATAGTATCAGCAGCCAAGCTTTACATATTCCCAGAGATCTTTGAATTAGCGAATACCTATCAATCGTAGTAATATTCTCCGTTTTTTACTTGTCATCTGTAAAAATGGGCTGTTTACATTCCACGGCTGCTGCTAGAGATTTCTCTGGACATGAGAACCCTGTCAAGCTTGCTTCAGAGACTGCTTGTAAGTTTTACTTGCACTACACGTTATTCTACCTTGCTCAAACTGTCCATAAGCATGAGCTTAAAGACCGCTCTTTTATCATTGCGTCCTGGTTTTGTGAATTCTTGTTAGCTTAGTGTATCTTTGTTGGCCATTCATTTGTCTATTTGAATCTGCAACTTCGTTACAGTGAATTCTCTTTTTTTTTTTTCCAATTCGAAGATGCTTGTTGATGTTTAAGACATTTACTTCATCTACTATTGATTCGAATATCGATCATAGTAATTTCAAGAAGTGTCTCTTCACCTTTCTTTATTGACATAGAAAATTGTTTTTACTGAAATTGACTTGATCTTTATGACTAATCATTCTGTGATGCCTTGTTTACGGCAGTTAGTGTGAGTGAAGTTGAAGCATTGTATGAGTTATTCAAGAGCATAAGCAGCTCGGTTGTTGACGATGGCTTGATTAACAAGGTACTACTGAATACTGATAGCCCATACCCTTTGATTCTTTTGCACGGTGAAAGCTTGATGTTTTAAGTGATATTATATTCAATGCTCTATTATCCATATTCCACGATGTATGTCATCGTTGTTGACTTTCACCAATTTTTATTATTAGATGATAATTGTGTCCCATACTGATCTGTGGGCTCCTTATGGCTCACCAAGTCCTTTTATTCACAGTTGACTTCAGTTATAGTTTTTTATAATTTTGGTTTTGAAAGTTCAAGTTATGGTGGCCCACTTTTGGATATTGTTGCTTATTTCTCGACCAACTTGTAATGCAGGAAGAGTTTCAACTTGCTTTGTTCAAGAACAGAAAGAAGGAAAATTTGTTTGCCAATAGGGTAAAAGTCTTTAAGTTTGTCAGACATTTATGAATTAAAGATTGGTTCTGTGCAATTAGTAAATGATAATGCCCTCGTTTGCAGATATTTGATTTGTTTGATGTTAAACGAAAAGGTGTTATTGATTTTGGAGACTTTGTGAGATCACTCAATGTATTTCACCCTAATGCTTCTCTAGAGGAGAAAACAGATTGTAAGTTGACCATGAAAGACTTTGTGAGATCACTCAACAATATCTATGTATTATTCCCTTGAAGTTTAACTCACATTGGTCTGTATTTATATCTCAGTCACGTTTAGGCTTTACGACATGGACTGCACGGGCTACATTGAGCGCCAAGAGGTATACATCTCTAAGATATTTCTGCTTGGAATCCGATTGATGTTTCAACTTGTTTTCATAGATGTTTTCACAACTGATCTCAAGAATGAATGCTCTTGAATTTGGCAGGTGAAGCAAATGTTGATTGCCCTTCTCTGCGAATCTGAAATGAAACTAGCTGATGATACCATAGAAGTGATACTCGATCAGGTTTCTTGTTTACTCACAGCTTCTACTTCTACGAAAGCAAAAATTCTTTTTATAATACTCGGGTCCTTTTACTTTTGCTTGAACAGACATTTGAGGACGCAGATGTGGATAGGGATGGAAAAATTGGTAAGACAGAATGGAGCGACTTCGTAATCAAGAACCCATCTTTGCTTAAAATAATGACACTTCCATATCTGAGGTTTGTTTACCTTACTAAGAAGTAATAACCTATCCACTTGCTTAGATTTTGGTGCCCTTTGATAAGTTTGAGGCCTGAAATTTCAATTGCAGGGACATAACGACCACGTTTCCAAGTTTTGTCTTTAACTCGGAGGTGGATGAGATTGCGACGTGACAAAACAAGTTGGGTCTATAGAGACCAAAGTTTTAGGCTGGACCAAGAACAAGACCGATTCTAATAGTGCTACATATTCTCTTGAACCTTTTCGTTTCTGGTATTCAATTTCAGTGTCACTTACCGACATTGATTAAAGATTTAAAAGTATATTTGATCTTTGTAGGAAATCTTATGACAGTCCAAGCTAAGACAAACATTCTGGTTGAGAGATAATATTGAAATCTTCATGAATATGTTGCAACTCACAAGTTATATAATAACTACGACGGTAAAATCGTGAATGAAATAATTCTTACAATTAATAACGAGTAATAATTTGATGTTAAAAGTGATATTAAATTTTTATAATATATTTTATTATTTCTTAGAATTAATTAATAAAAAGGAATTTTGGATATTTTATATTTTATGGGAAAACATGAAAAACAATCATTCATATCCAACATGATATGTTCAATTCATACTTAGTTTATATAATCCAACAAAAACATACATGTATTTTCGAAAAATTCAAATACCATATATTTTGTTTACATTTTTTACGAAATCATACACTAGTCGCTACATGAACTCCATATCATCTAATTTATTGATATGAATGTTACGCCAACTAATTTTTATGACGAAGATACCTTGTGTACAGTAAATGTTTTAAAATAAAATAAAAGAAAATGTAATTTTATAAAAAAAAAAATTTTTAAATATAAACATTGATTTAAATTTTATTAAAAACTTAATCAGACAATAAAATGTTAATCGTATATAAGAGATATACCCATTATAATGTTTTTATCCTATTAATTTTTATGTATTTGTATAGATTTTTTTTTTATAGGTTGTGTAATCATACGAAACTTTTTGTTTTAAGAGATTAATAATTTATGATATGTTAATCTATGTTTTTAAACGTAAACAACATAATCAAAAGTGATACGACTGCATCACTACCATTGAATTTAAATCATTACAATAAATATATAACTCTTATAAAGATGAAATTTTGATAGGATCAAAACGATATAACAAATATATTTCTTATATAAGATTAAAATTTAATTATTTTTTGTTAATTTTATTAAATAATAAAAAATTATAAAATAATTTTTATTTTCTTTTAAAATATTTATTATATGTGTGACATTTTTTCAGCAAAATTAGTTTACATAGCATCTACGTCACCAAAATTAGAAGATATTGCCGCTGATGTGGTGACTAGTGGAAATTTTGTCGAAAATGTAAAGAAATGTATGTTATTTGATTTTTTTGAAAGTACATGTATGTTTTTACATTGTCATATACGTTGGGTATGACTACATTCATGTAAGTTGGGTATGACTACATTCATGTAAGTTGGGTATGACTACATGGTCATATAAGTTGGTGACTGTTTCTTTGTTTTTTCATATGTAAATTATCCAAAATTCTTTTTTATTAATTAATAGTTATATGAAATAATAAATTATTATAATTTTAATATCATTTTGAAACATCAAATTATTACTTATTATTTATTATTAATTATAAAATTGACTGCATTCACGATTTTATAGTCGTAGTTGTAGTTATATAACTTATAAAACCCATATTTAATATTTATAATTTACCTGTTAAATTATTTTATTAAAATTTATATATGATTATGTTAGTTGTAATATACTAAAATTAAATAAAAAGACTCTTTAGTAATATATATATTGACAAATCCAAACGAATTCTACCTTCTCTCATTTTTTTCTATAATCTTATTTTCTTGTGTTTCTAATTGTTCTAACCACAGAAAAAAATATGTTAATTTTTATATATAGTTTTTCAGTAACCTTCAAAATTCAATATTACAATTAATGGCCTAATTCCAGGTTTGTTTCCCTAACCAAATTCATTGGTTCTCCCAATATAAGGAACACGAACAAGCGGATTGAAGAAAATAAAAGAGGAATAATGTCGGAGGGAGCACTCATTTGTCTGTTATTTATTGACTATTGCAGTGGGTCTCTTCCTCCAAAAGTAACTTAAGATCGACTCAAAATCATTTAGACTTTGAAATTTTGTATATGAACATGCCCATATGAACTTGTTATAAGTTAATCATCTATGAGAAATCCCAATGGGAGGTTCTCTGCAGTACAATAACACATCGCAAAACTGGTTAAACTCGTTTTAAATTTGGATTTCGTTCTAATTCGGGTTTATGTTATCCAAAAATTGTTTGTAACTTCAAAATACACACTACTCTACACAAATTTGAAAAAAAAACTAATAAAAATATGGTAATATGCTTAAGAACTGGTTGTTAAGAGAACAAAAATCAAATTAACAACTAACAATTCTGTATACCTTTCAGCTTTTTCTAGGGTGTTTTTCCATTTGAGTTAATGACACTTGGTCCAATAACATGAATCAAATGTATATAGCATGATAAGATCGGCTCTGCGGATGTGAAGACCAAAAATGGTCTAATAATATATAATAAGTGATGATCCGCGCCTTGCACGGAGTAAAGATTATATACATTTTTTTTTGTTTCCTTTTGTATTTGTTTTACATATTTAGTTTTTCTATTGTTGTGTCTCTATAATAATAAAACAAATTAGATCAATTTGTAAAACATAACAAATTGTAAAGCAAAAACGAATGAAAGTGAATGGGAAACGATAAGGGACTGCAGTCTATTACTGTATAAGGTCAAAATGGAAATATAGTGTGTTGATTAATTGGATTAAAATAATAGTATTATGCTCTGTTGGTATGGACTTGATATTGTTAGTTTAAAGTTAATAATTAATCTTATAAAAAACAACAACAAAAAAAATTCACCAGCGTCGATGATAAAATGGAGATTAGGCTAAATGACCCTAAGAACTATATCTCATTAACTATTTAAAATTCTATCCTCTTTCTTCCTTTCTATTCCTATCTCTCTCTACTTTCTTACTACAAATCTAATTTTCTCTTTTGCCTTAGTCATTTCACAAATAAACCCATAATAAGTTTTACTTCCGTAATAAATCTCTCTGATAAGTTTTACTTCCGTAATACTTCCATTTTGTTCCACATATTTTGAATCCCTAATTCTTGTTTTTTTTCTTTTGCAAATCACATACGAAATCTTCAATACAAAATATTTGATTTATATACAAATAAACTTATCTACCAATGCTCATGGCATGAACATTTTACCATCTACCAATGTTTAGAAGTTTAGTTAACAACCTTTTAGTTTCATTAGTAAGATGCACGACTCAAATATCCAAATTTATTTGAAAAGATATTCAATATATAGATAAGTACTAATTTGGTTAATTAACTTTGGTAGAAAAAAACTAGTAGATCGTATGGAAACTGGGTTAAGAGTACCATCTAAATGTCATGGAAATTGGCGGGTTTTGAAACCAACCAGCCATAACTCTTGGCAAATGCCCGCATACTTTCATGCATATGGTTGAAATTAGAAAATGAAACTAATCTTGTAAGAATGATCCACAAAAATGATTGGGTGAAAAGTTTATGAAAATTTTCAACATACTTTCTCCTAGGAATGTATCAAATGAAGCACCAAATCATTTTTCACCGTTGCAGATCTTATCACCCTATAAAACAGAAAAAATATTAGTTAATATAACACATGAACAATTCTAAGTATTTTGCAAATAAATAGAACAACTTAGGTATTTCGAAAAATAACGATAGACTTGGTAGTTGACAAAGATTCATATAGGTACATTCCTTATACTAAACCTTGAAAACAATAAACTTACGTTAGTGTCGAGAAGGATCATTTCAATTGTTAAACCTTCTTGCGCCTTTGCACCGAAAACAGTCTCCAGACCCTTATATTTTCACTTTAATTTTTCACATAGACTTAAATGGTTTCAGTTTAGAAACTGGGTCGCGAAAGCCATTGCAAAAAGTCTAGGTGACAACCAGAATTTTATGGTTGATTGTGTGGAGGGATGATGAAATACCTAGGGTGTGAACATATTGTATAGGTAGGCCTAGAGTAATAATAGTACCAAAATTCTGTATATTGGATACTTATAGAGCAATAATGACTTAATAATATCCAATCATTATTATACTGTAATATATAGAGCAATATCTGAAATTTTATTTAAGGAATAAATTTTAGAATTAAGAAACATCCAAATAATTTAAGTTTGCTAATCATGTTACAAACCTGTTAAAATATTTAGAGGTAAATGGTAGTCCAGAATGAAAAATAGAATAAGATCCTCCTGATATATTTTATTGGTTGTATTGCAAGAAAATTGTGGGCAAGAAGCAATTCGTAAAAATTTCCATATTGGTCAATGTTTAAGGTATTTGAACAACCATGTTATCTACTGGTAAATAGAATATCATATTATAGCGTCTTGTAATAAATTTACTATAAACACCTACACTGTAAACATGACTATTGTACAAAAGAACTTGAAAAGAGGATATCTGAATTCAAACCTAACGACTGAGACAATAATCTTTACATTTACTCATTAAATTTATTAAGTTTAGGTTGAAAAGACACAAGGTGGTGGTTTAGTGATAGACGAATTTTGAGATTTGCTAAACAATATGAGTTAGAAGGTACCTTACTATATTTTACTTTGTGGCCACGCGGATATAAGTCTATTTTTCGACCCATTTGAATATCCGGAATGAGGGTCCATCCATGGATTGTACCACTCCTTTAGGAATTAGTCCGGGCTTCTTCATGGATTTAGGATACCTCAAAGTTAAAAAAAATTATTTCACTTGAAAAGCGGACAACTTAAGTTTACTATATTTCAGTTGCTGATCTATCTGCTAATAGATATAGGTTATTTGAATAATTGCCACGTACATAAAGCTACAATTACGCGGATAATCACTTAATATATATTATATAGTTTAGAGGATACCACGATTTATTTTATGATTTTGTTCATGGTTGGTATCAATATTTAGTCATGCTTGGTATATTTGAAAAAAAAACATTGCCAATGTAAACCACCATTTCTTTAATTTTGTTTCATCATTTAAATTAGTAAAAATATGATACTATATTTGATTTAAACTAACGTCGGTTGAACTGGAATATACAAAATATCAATAAATAAATTATGTTGTGGTATAACCATGAGTGAGTTAAACCAATTAATATTTATAAAGCCCATTATATATAACTTTGGCTTATAATAATTAACATAAATGTTGGCTTAAAAAGATGTTGTCTTATAAATATAACGTTATGTTTCACTAAGAATTTATATGATTTCTCTAGTAATATAGGTTCATTTAGGGTATGATTGGTTCAAACGCAGCGGTTGTAATTGCGATTGCGGGTGGTTACGACTTTTTTGTGGTTTTAAGAGATTTGTACGACAGGTACTACTGGTGCGTTTGCAGGATATTATGACTGGTTAACTATCAAATGTAGTAGCGGTTAAAATATAAATTAACAATATTTACATTTTTTATAATTATAAAAAAATATTAAAAATCATAATATTATAATAGATATAGAAATTATACATATAAATATATAGTTTTAAATATTTAAAATTATTGAAAATATTTTTATTTTTTAAATAATATTAATTAACATATAATAAATATATTTTAGTATTGTTATAATTATAATTTAAAAAATTTATTGAATATTTTTATTTTTGTATTTATCTTTTTTTTTAAAGAAAAAAAAATTACTCTCCCGCAATCGTAAACGCTAATTGGAATCAGCTTTTAAATTTATAAGGTTTAGAGTGGTTTAAAACAGTTCAAAACGTTTTGAGTAATTGTTTCAAAACGCTAACAACCGCTATCAACCGCAAAAATTGCGTTTACAGGTGATAGCGGGGAATCCAGTCAGGTCCTTAAATAAGGGTTGTGAGAAAAATTTTAGTGTTGATACCTTAGCACTAAAATTTAAATCATAATTAAAAATATTTTTTTTTTAAAATATATGTGATTTATTGTTTAGGTTGAAAATGATAAATTGATTTACCGATCAGGTCTAGGAAGACGGCTATACTTCTTAATTATAGTTGCAAGGAAAAAGAAGCTAATGCGACAAAATGTTGCAACCTGATTTTAACGCGATTTTTAGGAGGTGATTAAAATAAATTCATAAAATGTATCTTTATATTTTTTGTTATAAAAATTCAATATAAAATTTATTTGCTTTAGCTTTATTTGTTGTATTTTTGTAAAGCACTAAATCTTTCTTTAGAAATAAAGGTCTCTATAGTCAGATTGGCTCAACACAACTAAGGGCCTCGAGGCAAAAAAAAATATTTTAGGCCCCTTATTATTAAAAAGATCTTAAATTACCAAAAAATAAAATAAATCCAATGATTATTAATTTTTAATATCTTTTAAGATATTAATAAAGTTAATTTTTATATTAGTTTAGTATTATTTTTTATATGAAATAGGTAATATGCATGTTTTATTTGAGTTTTAAATTAAAATTTGTACTTACATTTTATAATACTATATAAATTTAAATTTCATGAAGTATATATTAATAAAAAAATGGAGTGGGCCTCGGAACGGTCGCATTGACCGCCCTCTATGCTAAGCCGGCCATGTCTACCGTTAGAATAATGTGTTTGAGTTCGGATATGAGTATTTAGAGTTTTCAGATATTTTGGTATTATGGTTTATATCCCATATGTATACTTTCACATATCTAATCGGATTTGGATAATTTTAGTTCAGATAAGAGGGTCAAGTTTGGAATTTATATCCTGGAAATTTTTTTTTTATTCCTTAAGTTTTTTAACTTAAAACTTTAACACTAACTTAAACTAATATCTAATTTTTAATATGTTGACTGATACGTTTGAAGATAATTTTGAAAATAGAAAGATACTAGCCTAGTTGTTGTTTTGAGATTTTGGATATAACTTTTGTTAATGCATAAAACAAGAAAGTTGATATTCATTTTAAGTGAATAATAAATCCTTTTTCTATATATATATATATATATATTATCTGATGTTGATCCATGTGCATCATAAATATAGATATTTTGGATAAAGTGAAAGAAGTAAACTATGAATATATGATTAAGTATATATAAATTTGGTTATCTCCAGATATCCATCCGATCCAGCTATCAAATCTTTGCTAACTGAATTTCATTCGAATATTTTGCTATTTTAATTTGGATTTCGGATCATATTTTTTGGATTGGATTCAAATACAAGTTTGGGTAAAATATCCAATCTTATCTATAGCCATATTTCAATTTTTTAGAACTTTTTTTGCTATAACTTTTAAAGAAAATAAAGCTTTTTTGGTTAACATATATGGTTCTAAACTAAATTTTGGATTAAAACAACCAATCAACCCTAATGTATTGGATTAAAACACAAAATTATAATGAGAGAATGAGTCAGATCTTCACTCAGCACTTCATATATCCTTTAAATTATATATGTGTATCTTTATTGGATTTTAGTGTCATTTATTTATAAAATACGACTGAAAAGTACGTCTCACCAAAACTTCGACATATATTTTTGTTGACGAGACCAACGGGAATATAGGTCGTATTATATTATGTAGTTTTTCCTTCTTCTTTGTTTTGGTTAATGTAGATATTATGTAAAGAAGGACACGAGTCTATATAATACGAATTCTTCCTCAAAGCATTATGTAAGCATCGAGCAAAGTAAGTTGGGAGAAGAGTCACTTTAAACAATTGCAGAGCATAAAATGTCCATCAGGCCAGTCAAGAATGGGGGTAAGAAGGGATGAGAAACGCCTACAAAATCAGTTTAGCTTTTGTTGTATATCTGATTTAATTTTGGTGAAGCATTTTGCTTGTTATTTTGGTGTATCAATTCGTTTATATTAAACAATATATTTTTAAAAAATTTAGGTGTAGCGGAGAATACTTCCTTAAGGATCTTTGATCCAAATCATGAAGAAGTCCGGACTGGTCGTTCAATCAGAAACAACTCTCCAAATCATGAACAGATCCCTATAGGTCGTTCCATCAGAAGGATCTCTCCAACTTGTAAAGAAGCCTCACCAGCTACTTCTATCAGAAGGATTTCTCCAACTCCTGGAGAGGCTCCAACGGTTGGTTCTATCAGAAGAATCTCTCCAACTTGTAAAGAAGCTCCGACAGCTACTTCCATCAGAAGGATTTCTCCAACTCCTGGAGAGGCTCCGACCGTTGGTTCTATCAGAAGGATCTCTCCAACTTGTAAAGAAGGCCCGACAGCTACTTCCATCAGAAGGGTTTCTCCAACTCCGGGAGAGGTTTCGACGGTTGGTTCCATCAGAAGGATCTCTCCAAATCATGAAAACGTACCGAAGACAGAGCATTCTTCCTTAAGAAGGATTAGTGCAAATGGTAAGGGAGTCCAGATGATAGATCGTCAATCCTCACAGACGATCACAAATCATGAGGAGGTCCACCTTCGTTCCTCAGGTCATAAGGAAGTTTCGAAAGCGGAGCGTCGTTCCTCGGGAACTATCACAACAGATGGTCAGCAGGTTCACATTCGCTCCTCGGTAATTTATGAAGTGGTTCGGACAGTGGAGCATCATTCCTATGAAGCGATCACTGCAAATCATGAACAGCATGGAGTGATAAAACGCGGTTCCTCCTAAGCAATCATTGCATGGCATTTCCAAAGGACAAATATTACCTTGGGGTGATAAAAATGTAGCATACGTACAAGACTTTTCCTTTTTCATGTTTGGGTGAAATTTATTTGCGTCAGTTATATATGTTTGGTTTTTTTTTTGCTTCAGTCATGTTTATCTTTTACTATTGTATAATAATATTCCTATGATTTTGCTTTTGTAGCTCAGTCTTTTTTTTCTCTAAATAAGAAGGCAAGTGAAATTTTAGGTTACGTTATGCTTCTTTTTTTGTTGCTAAAATGTGATGTTATGCTTTTACTTTTGCCTTTTGATAAAAAAGAACATAAAAACATAAATCGAAGATACTTAATTACGAGCTAACCGACCACAGTCCATGCAAACAAATGGCTTGTTTTGGACGAACTTGAGAATACAACAAAAACACCTACCTAATGTTATGTTACAAATGTAACAACTTGTATAACACATCAACATAATTTGGTTTAGGCAAAATGTAGTTTTGTCTGATTTGACAAGTACATGGATGAGTGAACTTATCATCTCCTGTGATCACAATTCTCTTTATTTCACCTATGTTTCTCCTACTTTGATTTTCATGATTGTATTAATTAATTTACAGACAAGCTTGAAAAGTACATATCCATTACAAAAGGGGAAACTGTTTTTTAGACCAAATAGGTTTAGACATTGTCTCTAAGTCTAAATTATATTTTGTACCAATTTTGACTCTAATGCCCTTTATGTATTTCCGAAATTATTGAAAAAAATAGATTTATGAAGCAAATTTTTTTTTAAAAAATAGTACATAATGATGAAATCTCTATATCTATATAGTGATATTTTTTTCCTGTTTTAAAAATGTGTAAATAATAATTTCATATATCTATTCTACCAAAATTAGAATCCGTATACTACGGATTAGAATACGAAATCCACTTTTTTCAACATTTCTACGAACTGCGGAATATGTTTTCTACGGAGATAACACGAATCTAAAATAGTTTGGAATACACATTCCACGCTTATCATAGAGTTCTAATAAGAGTAGTAATTGAAATATAAATTCTTACTTAAATCTAAAACAAGTAGAAGTCAGAATCTACATTCACACAACGTTCTAATACACGTAGAAACTGATTTCATATCTCTTTACACAGTTCTACCATTAGTAGAATCTGAATTCTACGGATAAATATTATTAGATCCGAAAATATAGCAAGAATATATTAGGAAATATTCTACTACCATATTTAAAATTCAATTTTTTTTTTTTAAAAAAGAAGCTGGTGTGGAACCGAACATAGTTAGTTACTCTACTCTTTTGAGTGTTTATGTAGAGAATCAGAAGTTTCTTGAAGCTTTGTCCGTTTTTGCAGAGATGAAAGAGGTGAATTGTCCCTTGGATTTCACGACTTTTAATGTAATGATTGATGTTTATGGTCAGCTTGACATGGTGAAAGAAGCTGATAGGTTGTTTTGGAGTATGAGGAAAATGGATATTGAACCAAATGTTGTCAGCTACAACACGATTCTCCGTGTTTATGGTGAAGCTGAGCTTTTCGGTGAAGCTATCCATCTTTTCAGGTTGATGCAGAGGAAAGACATTGAGCAGAACGTTGTTACTTACAACACGATGATTAAGATCTATGGGACAACTATGGAACACGAAAAGGCAACAAATCTTGTTCAGGAGATGCAGAGCAGAGGAATCGAACTTAACGCGATTACATACTCAACTATTATCTCAATATGGGGCAAATCTGGTAAATTAGACCAAGCTGCAACACTGTTTCAGAAACTGAGGAGCTCAGGTGTTGAAATTGACCAAGTTCTGTATCAGACGATGATTGTGGCTTATGAAAGAGTTGGTCTAATGGGTCATGCTAAACGTCTGCTACAGGAGTTAAAGCGTCCTAATAACATACCTAGAGAAACCGCGATCACTATTCTTGCTAAAGCAGGGAGAATAGAAGAGGCCACATGGGTTTTCCGACAAGCTTTTGATTCAGGGGAGGTAAAAGACATATTTGTGTTTGGATGTATGATCAATCTTTATTTGAGAAACCAAAGGTACGTGAATGTCACTGAAGTGTTTGAGAAAATGAGAAGCGCTGGTTATTTCCCGGATTCAAACATCATAGCTATAGTGTTGAACTATTACGGGAAACAAAGAGAGTTCGAAAGGCGGATACGGTTTACAGAGAGATGCAAGAGGAAGGATGTGTTTTTCCTGATGAGGTTCATTTCCAGATGCTGAGTTTATACTCGTCTAAGAAAAATTTTGAGATGGTTGAATCTTTGTTTGAGAGATTGGAATGTGATCCTAATGTCAATAGTAAGGAGTTGCATTTGGTTGTGGCGGCTCTGTATGAGAGAGCACGAGATCAATCGATCTCATCTAGGGGATCGGTCGATCTAGACCGATCGATCTGTACGATCGATTAGGCTCTGAGAAAGTCGATCGGTTTATGTTCCGTGTTTTTCAATAAACTGCTCAGTCACGAGATCGAGCGTGTGGATCGATCTTCTGATTCTCAGATCGATCGATCCCGTCATATAGTGCAGTTTCTTTCGTCTTTTTTTTTTCCCGATTCGAAGATTTTTTTTTTAAATTTTTTACGATTTTTAAGTGAATTTAAGGGCATTATTGTCATTTAGCAAATATTTAGCCTAATGGGACAATAAGTTAATGAATTTAACCTAAAGGGACAATGTCCAAACCTATTTGGCATTAAAAAACTATATTCTCAAAAAAGAATTAGAGTCTTAAATCTCATAGGTACCCTCATGATAACCTATTTAAGCCGTGGGGGTAAATATAAGAATCATTTGTTGGTTTTCGATCGATTAATTTCAAATCGTGTTAATTTGGTTCTCATTTAGCTATTCCTTGAAATTCGATTCAACTTTCATCTCGGGTTTATTATTCTTCAGTTATCTCGTTCCTGTCCAAACTTTTTTGTTTTGTTTTGTTTTGTTTTGTTTTGTTTTGTTTCTTCTCATTTGTCAGATGTTTAGAGTTTAGTCGTATATATATCACATGAATTGTTCTGTTTTAACTCTTCTAGAATATCCCATTAAAATAGTTTTTTTTGTTTAGAGTTAAGGAGTGAGGTTTTGGGAATATGGTTTCAAATTTTTTTTTTTTTTTTTAAAAACTTCAAATTTTCAAGATAAAAATGCTATTTAGTTATTTTAATTTTTGAGATCTATTTTTGTGATAAAAACTTAAAAGAAGGTTAATTGAGAGAATTGCCCAAATTAATACCATATATTATATTTATAAGGAAAAATACAATTATTTATTTATAAGAAAAAACTTGGTAACTATTTCTGTCTTATAAGATTTTTTAATCTTATGATTTTTTTTTAATATTAACGTCTTTTATTTGACATTGCAAATAATATTTTAAATAATTACTTATAAGGTATTTTTTCTATAAAAGTTCTTGAGTTTATAATTATAAAAAAGGAAAGAAAATATTATATATACATATGAAAAATATTTATAATAAGTTTTGGTTTTGAAAAACAAATTTATCTTAAAATGTTGTATTTTTATTGAATTAAAGTCCAATATACCAAACCAAGTTTTTGTTCTCAAACTAGCACTCAAGGCCCAAAGTCACACAAATAGGTTTCATTAAAGGGGATCATTTACCCTTATACTCCCTCTTTTGAGTAATTAAAAGACATAGATTAAAAATATTTCTAATTTTCGGAGACGATCCTCGCTGTCGTCATCTCCTCTCGCCTCCGCCGTCTTCTTCTCGAATTTTTGCCGTCCGTCGTCTCAGAATCTCTTCAACCAGCCAATTCCTCTTCACCTCTCCACGTGTCTTACCAACCAGCCGATTCAATAATCTCATATAGGATCCGATCTCTGATCAGATATATGAGTTCACTGCATTGAAAGTTCTTGACTTGAGTAGTAACCATGTGAAGGGTAAGATTCCAGAAGGTTTAGGATTACTAATCAATCTTGAAGTTTTAAACTTGGGGAGTAATCTGTTAACTGTTCTTGTAGGGAAGCTAAGTGAGCTAGCTTGTTGTTCTTGATTTGTCTGAAAATAGTTACTTAGTTAGTGTGATTCCTTCTTCTATTGGGAAGCTAGACAAGATTGAGGAGCTTCTCCTGCATAGGTCAGGCTTTCATGGAGAGATTCCCACTTCTTATTTGGATTTGACGAGTTTGAAAGTGTTGGACCTATGTTTGAACAACCTGGCCGGTGAGATCACTCGTTCCCTAAGGTCTTCTCTCAAGAGCTTAGTGTCTCTTGATGTCTCTTAGAACAAGATCACTGGCTCTTTCCCCAGTGGTGTTTGCAGTGGAAAGAGGCTTATTAGCCTCTCTCTCCGTTCAAATTTGTTTGAAGGATCATTGCCTAACTCTATTGGTGAATGTTTTAACGTTGAGAAGTTTCAAGTACATGACAATGGTTTATCTGGTGAGTTGCCCTTGGGGTTATGGTCATCACCAAAGAGTAAGATTATTAGAGCTGGTAATAATAGATTTACAAGTCAAGTTACTGAGTATATCTCTTTGGCTTCTTCATTAGAGCAAGTTGAGATTGATAACAATTCTTTTTCTGGTGCGATCCCACATGATCTTGGAGTTATCAAGAATTTATACAAGTTCTCTGCTTCGGAGAATGGTTTTGAAGGAGGATTGCCACAAAATTTCTGTGTCTCACCTGTTCTCAGCATTGTTAACATCTCTTACATTAGTCTCCCAGGAAAGATCACAAAGCTCAAGAACTGCATGAAGTTATGTCTCTTTGTCTCTTGGAGGGAATGCATTTACCGGTGGAATCAATACTTTTTTTATAGTGTTTCTCTCTCGTATTGTGTTTCAGTCAAAACAAAAACAAGTTAACAATTTAGAGGATTACTGGTTTTGTATCCGGCTAATCTGGTTTTCATATTCGTTTCTGGAAAGCCATCCTGAATGTGACAAATGATATCCTATTCTGGATACCCATCCAGAAAATTCAAAGTTCATTCCCACATTTTTAATAATAATTTATGATTAATTATATTTATGCCTTACCTTCTACCAAATGATTCTCCTTATCCTAGCGACTAAACCACCTATCTTATGAAATTCAATTACTTGCCTCGGTCCGCTTGATTCCAAAGGTATTCAGACTCGTACTTTATTTTTTAATTGAAAAAAATAAATGGATTATATTACTTCACTTACATCACTAAACAATATAAATCCATTTGGCCTAGTGACCACACCTTGTTCGCTCTTTCCCAGACATCTCAAGTTCGAATCATGTTAGTTGTGTATAGTTGTTCTTTTTTTTTTCTTCAAACTTCCAAATCACAACTGAAAATTTCCAAAGTATGCAGATATCATTCCTTAGTTTTTGATCTCATTTCATATTTTTTTAGTTTAAGAAAGAAACACACTAATATTCAACTATTCTGGAAACCCATCCAGAAATTCTAAAGTTATTTCCAACATTTAGAATACTTATTTTTATTTCTGGTAACTCATCGTGAAAGTGCCACATGTTATTCCAGACATCCTGAAATTTTTCAATAACAATCTAAATGATAAAAACGTTGTTGATGGCCTCAGAAAGATTCTTCTTTTGTTGATGGGTTCCACTTGTAACATTCCCAGCTTGATGCCATGGAGGTTGGAGCCTAGTTTTATTTTGTGGTTGAGATGATGAATGTGTTTTTTACTCCTGACAGGTACAATATTTGGTGTCCAAATGAGAACAATTATTGGATTGCTAATGACATTTGATGGAATATGTCTGTTATGTGTTAAGGTTTCTTGTTTTTTTTCAGCTACATTATTTAGGAAAGCTTTCCTATTTACATACTAAACCTTCCAAAACAACTTAATTTTGCAGGTTATTACTGATTCAACTAGTTGTATCAAGCAGCCTACTGATACATTTGTTTCTTCTGCTCCTTTGAATTATATTCCAGTTTTTTATTCTACTGTGCAGAGAGAAAAACAGACACATCATTTCTAAATTTTTTGTTTGTTTGTTTTGTATGATTTTCTTCTTTCTTAGACCATTCAGGATAAGCTTCCTGATCATGTACTAAACCTTCCAAAAAATTGAATTGGGCAGGTTATTACTGATTAAACTAGTAGTAACAAGCAAACTACTAATACATTTGGTTCTCATGTTATATGTTGGAGTTTCTTATTCATATGTTTACTATTCTTTTTCATTTCAATGGTTTGTTGATGATTTACATTTTTATTGTTCATTTTATTGATCTTGTTTATTTTATGGTTACGTGATATCCACCAGATCACATAAATATTAGTTTTTAGAAGCTTATTCTGAATAAGTTCGGGAAAGCTTTCCTGAAATTATACAAATCTTTCTTGAAATTTAAAAAACACTACACAGTTTCACAAGCACAAGCAAGAGACTAACAATGTCATAAGAAAATTCACGAGCCTATCAGAGATATTAACATGCGTAAATGGTAAACCAAACAATAAGAAACCAAAGCAAAAAAAATTCAAATTTGTTACCATCAAATTTTCTGGGAAGCTTTCCTGAAATTATACAAATATTTCTTGAAATTTAAAAACCACTACAAAGTTTCACAAGCACAAGAAAAAGACTAACAATGTCATAAACAAATTCACAAGCCTACCAAAGATATCAACATGCGTAAGCCAAACAAAAAGACACCAAGCAAAAAGTTTTTCAAATTTGTTAACATCAACTTTTCTGGAAAGTTTTCCTGAAACTACACAAATATTTTCTGAAACTACACAAATCCTTCCTGAAATTTAAAAAACCTACACTGTTTCACTTAGTAAGTGAAGGCGTATGCTCACTCATTTTATTTTCTGGAAACATATCCTAAAAGTACCATAAACTATAACACATTTTCGCATTTTCTTGATATAATTACATAATGCTTCAAAACATCCTGAAAGTTCCAATAACAATCTAAATGAAAAAAACATCCTTTGGTTTCTGTCTAACTATTCTGGCTTGAAAATACCCGAGACAGTTGTGATATAAGCAGCACTCGAACATTGGTTTATTTTCACTCTTGGCTTTCGCTCTGATCTTATAGGATACTTGAGATCATGCAGTGATAGTAATCAGGTACTGGATCTTCCATCGTGTTGTTGTCCTGTGTAACCAAGACAAAAAAAATTCAAATTTTCTAGTATCAGATTTTCTGGAATGCTATCCTGAAATTTTGAAACACCTTCCTAAAACTTAAAAAAAAAAAAAAACCCACAAAGTTTCACAAGCAAAATCATCTCAGTCACACTCATGAACATTGGGATATCAGATAAAATACCACCACATAATCAACAGAATCAACATTATCTAGAAAAGAACACAATCAAAGGTACATTACCTCAAAATTTTGTGTTCCCGAAATTTAACAGCCTTTAAGTTGAGCTCCAACAAACGCAATAGAGCTTTGTCTTTACTAGAACAATTTCTCAGGTAACAGTATTTCTCTTCAGCTACAAACAGTACCAAAAAGAGTTGGAAACCTACTTTCTTCTGCCTATGAAAATGTAGATTCAGTAACATCAGCTATTTGATATTGATCGAATTATAATTAAAGATTAGCTAAACTCGAGACATACCTTCTTTGTTTCTGAAAAATGTATAGGGCGTGTCTTAGTTAGAGGCTGTGTTTGTTGACTAAGGGGCATTGTCTCCGAAATGTATGTGGAAATGATCTGAGTCATAGGCTCTGTAGTGTCCTGTAAAAACATGTTTACAATGACATAAAATTCCAAGAGTTTTTCTTCCAAAATACATTTAACTACACCTTTCAGATTAAATATTACCACATTGTCTGGATTTTCTTCTTCTTAATTCGGCTTGTATGGCCTCTTTCGATGATGGCTCTGTCTCATTCTGCGAAAATAAGGATGGAAGTCATGAGTATGTACAAAAAATTTCTACACTATTTGAAAAACTCCAAGTGTAAGAGAAAAAAAAGCATATACCTGTTGTGTCGCATTAAAGAAAACAATTTGAGTCTGAGTCTAGGTCTCAGCATATAAGACAAAAGAAAATTGCAAGAGTTGGTTAAATAGAAAAATATTCTACAGAAATTATCAATATAATTTTCTTACCACAGCAGCATTCTTATTTTTATCAAACTTAAATGAGGAGTTTGGAGAGACAGGTGTGTTATACACAACCTGTGTAGTTTCCTGTAAGAGTTATGAATGAATTTCAACAATTAGAACAAATCATGACATGCTTGCTGCAACAATCAGGAAGACGTTCCTGAATATTTACAGTTGCTTCCTAAATAAATTGAAAACTCAAAACAAGCATACTTTGTTGTGTCAAACTCTTATGGTTTGATGATAGGCGGATTAGTCATGATATAGGCAGCGGTCGAGTATTGGTTTATTGTCACTTTTGGCTTTGACTCTGATCCAATATGATGCTTGAGTTCAGGCAGAGTTAGTAATCCAGGTATTGAATCTCCCATGATGTTCCTGTCCTGCGTCACCAAGCCAAAAAAAGTGCAAATTTTCTAGTATTTAATTTTTTTGGAAGGCTATCCTGAAACTATGAAAATCCTTCCAGAAACTAAAAGAAAAAAGAACACACAAGTTTTCACAAGCAAACTCATCACAGTCCCACTTTGCATAGCAGCAATAGAAAAGGTTAATTTTGCGCAACTAATAAAAGAAAGAAAGTAAATGGAATCATCGCAGAAACTTAGTCTGTGTGTACTTAAAAAAACTTATAGTTTATATGATGCTAATGTTACAAGGATAATCTATAAGAACACAAAACAAACTCTTCTGACTCATCTCTCACACATAGTTTTCAGACAGTATAATATCATCCAAATTCTAAAGACCTTTCAAACACTGGAAAACAAATGCAAGAGAGTTTTGTCTTTAGGAGTCTAACGAGTCAACACAATACACTAGTGATTAACAAAAACAAGCAAAAGCTATAGCTTTTGTGCGTTCTTAACTAGGAAAAATCATAACGTTTAGAAGAAAAATAGTACTAAAACACCATCACACACCACACAGGTTTGAACCAATACCATATTGGACAAATTAGCAACAAAAAGAGCTAAGAACATAAAAGATTCAAAATGCTTACCAAAATGAAAGGTCACGAACTCTTTGGGAATGAAGCTTTTCAGAGATTCTTCTTTGTAATTTTGAACTAAGAACAACAAAAGAAACTCAAATCTATTATATGAAGAACAATAAATCAAAATCCCCAAACTTCAGTTAGAAAACCCTAAAAAGAGGAATCATATCGAAATAGCATCGTTGGAGGTTCGAATCTTCGTGCGTTTCGTCAGAGATGATATCAGTCTTCTTCGCCGGAGATGATGGAACGAGATTGGAGCCGATGGAAGAGAATCAGAGCCGTCGTTTGATATCGACGAAGAGAAGAGAAGTTGTGATTTTTTGTCCATTAATGAAGGTTATTTTTGTGACTTTCAGCTTCTAGTGCTAATTTTGAGACAAAAATTCAAAAGAGGCTATTATGGAGAATTGCCCATTTTTATTTTATTATTATCTTAAACCCACGTATTTTAAGAAAATAAATAATACTATTAAATAATTATAAATACTGAAAATTTGTTTTTAGTTTTTATTTTTGTTTAAGTTTTATTATAAAAAGTAAAACTATTGTTAAATATATTTTAGTGTTGATCTTAAATCTACATTTTTAGAAAATAAATATCACTCTTAAATAATTCTGAATATTGGAATCTTTTTCCTTTTATGATTTGTGTTTAAGGTTTTCTAAAAATGAAAACATTTATTAAAATAATATCTTTTATTCTGTAATTATCCAAATTTGCTTCATTTCATTATTAAAGAATTTATTATGTATAATATATTACTGTCTAAAAAATAAAACTACAATTAAGTACAATCAAATATAGTAATTTATAATGTTACATTGAATAATAGTGATATTAACTTATGTACGACAACATCAAATAATTATGACACCATCTAGCAAAAAAAAAAAGATAGTAAAAATGATTAGAACTTTTTAAACAGAAATTTTATTATTAAAAAGAAATTTAATTATTGATAAGGAAATATTTGAAATATCTATCTAGAATGCTCAAAAAGGAAATATCTTAGTTTTATACAATTATTTTTTGTTTAGGATTCTAGAAAAAGGACATAATAATTTTAAAAGACATATCACAATCTTAAAATTTTATTGCCATGTGTTATAATCATGTTAATTTATAATTTTGAAGAACTAAACTTTATATAATAAGATTTTTTATTGATAAAACATCATTATCTAAGTTTTTCAATTCAAAACTAAGATACTATATCCTGTTGACAAAAAAAAAAACTAAGATACTATTAATACTAATACAATATTTTGCTCTCTATCGTTTCCCAAATAGGACTCTTCTTTACTTATAACTACGATATCTTGAACATCGCTTATAACTCTTGCTTTGATTGTGAAGGCTGATAATAACTCTTGCTTTGATTGTGCAGGCTGATAAATCAGAAGATATAAACAGCATGAGACCATTTATGGAGAGGAGTATCAGTGTGTGTGTGTGAAGCAACCATGTTCATGCCTTTGATGCTTGTTTGTTTTGCTGCTTCCTCTTTTTTGTGAATTTCTGTGATGTAGAAAAGAAGTGCTAATAATGGAATCAGATTACAATGCTGTGAGATTAGACAACATGAGATTTGTTCTTAAATCTTGTTCAGATTTATTGAAACTTGCTCTGTTCCACTAGAGTATGTCTGAACAACAACAATCCCATAAAGACAATGAAGGATATAACATGTCAGAGCCCTGATAAACAAGTTAATAACAAGTCTGATGAATAAAGAAAGTTCATGCTCTAACTAGAATCAAATTACAATGTTGTGAGATTAGACAGCATGGCTTTTGTTCTCTAAACTTGTTCAGTTCCACCAGATCATATGTTTGAATAATGCCAGCGAAAATAACATGTTAGTGTTGAAACTAAGGGTCCGACTGGTTTCCCCGCTACCACCCGCAAACGCAGCTTTTGTGGTTGATGGCGGTTACTAGCGTTTTGCAACAATCACAAAAACCGCTAC
>CAKOAT010133044.1:24917-56177 GCA_932364175.1 Eruca vesicaria subsp. sativa
TAAAAATATCATAATCTATTTATAAGAACTTTAAATCAAGAATTTTCACTATATTTTTCAATATTAAATATATAAATATATAAATATATAAATATATAAATATATAAATATATAAATATATAAATATATAAATATATAAATATATAAATATATAAATATATAAATATATAAATATATAAATATATAAATATATAAATATTCATATATAAATATAAATAGATAAATAGATAAATATATAAATACATAAATATAATTAATTATATTATAATATTTTATTAATTATATAAATTATATTTTCATCTAAATAAAAAATAATAAAAATAATATTGTTATTACTTATAATATATTAATAGTTATTATTTTTTATCATAACAGTATGTTTTGATATTTTTATAATGTTATAATATGTTAATATTGGAAATTTATTATTAAACCGCTGTAGATCTCATAATCAACCAGTCATAAATGTCCCGCAAACGCACCAGTTTTTAATCGCTGTACCAGTCGTACAAATCGCCTAATAACGCTAGAAACCACAACCACCCACATCCGCAAACTCCCGCAACCGCAATCGCAACCGCCGCGTTTCAACCAGTCAGACCCTAAGTACTCAATTGTTCTTTACAAATCACATCATAGCTTGATGGATCTCATTTTATAGCTAACAACATAATCCTAACCGTATACATAAAGATATGATATGCTAATATATAACTCCTAAAACATCCCCACCTTTATCTCAACAACCGGATTAGGACTATCCTTAGCTTACTCAACCCTGATAAACAAGTCAATCTCTCTGAAGTGGCTCTCAAGTCTTGCATCAACATCCCATAACAGCACAGTTATACACAAAGTTTCCTGTTGGCTTTGAAGCAACAACTCTCCAATGCAGCTCCTCACCTTCCCTTGGGATACAAGCATTGATCTCTATAGAGGTCGATGTTCTTGGTGAGCGAGCGGAAGGTGGTTCTATTGGTTTTGGACAACATGCTCCCCTAGGCCCTACAACCACCACTAACTTATCCCCACAAGCCCTAAACGTCAACCTCCAATCATTCATCAAAGAAGCCCCCTCCGGTAAGCTCCCCACTTTATTCCATACATTACACCTTTTATCATACTTTCTCACCTCTTGCTGCCGGTAATCCGCAGCATAAAGCTCATCTCTTACCACCGCTACAAGCGGCGGAGCAGCCTCTGAAGCAGCGAAAACCTCTCCGTTGCTTCCTTGTTGTAGCATGTTAGGTATCAGTGTCCATGTCTGCTTCTTCATATCGTAGACCTCACCACACATAAGCATCTTCGAGTTTCCCTCTCCCTCTCCCATACCTCCAATAACATAGAAGTTCCCATCCATGAACACGCATGAACACATCTTCCTCGCCTTGTTCATCATACTCGGTATCACCTTCCATTTCCCAGTCTCCGAGTTATAAATCTCCGCAGATTTCAATATCATTCCACGCGAGTCATACCCTCCAGCTATAACCGCGACCTCACCTAGACTCGCTGCACCAAACAAGCACCTAGCAGTGTTCATTTCCCTACCAGACGTCCACGCATTAGTCAAGATGCTGAACTTGTAAATCACATGGGATGTGCCTTCTTTACCGAACACAAGAATCTCTGTTCCGACGGCTAGAGACTCTTTGTTCGAACACATGAAACACTCGTTGAATGTCATTTTGGGAACACAAAGCCAACGGTTTCTGTTTGGATCATAAGCTTTCCATTCCATGCGCCTGCAGGAGAAGTAGATCCAATGCTCTACAATGCCCTTTGCTCGTCTCAGCCTATAGAGGTCGGGGTTCTTGATGAACGAGCGGAAGGTTCTATTGGTTTTGGCGATGGAGTTGAAGTCAGATAAGGAGCAGTGAGCTAAGCAGTTGAGAAGTGCGTCTTCTTTAAGTGTAGTTACAAGTATCCGCTTGCTCTCTATGTGAGATGGTAAGTCTCTTGAGACAAGATAACTCGGTGTGTCTAACATGATAGGACGACGCTAAGAAAACAATCAAACAAGAAAATCAAATCCATTAGTCTAACAATCTAAGAATACATTATCTATACTATTAAAGTTGAAGTACAAAAAAATAAGTGTTTGGAAACATGAATAGAAAGTATTTAAAATTATGATGATTGGAAACAAGGATAGTCTACAAATCTAATGGGCTTACTTATTAAACTAAAAATTACTGCGGCCCAAAGTACCATTATTATTGTTTTTGGATTTTCTATCATTAATATTATTTTATTTCTGAAAAATATTTATACATATATGTACTCGTGTTTTAAATGTATTTAGAATAAATCAAGAATAATATATATTTTATTTATATAATTTATATTGATTATTGTTATAAGTTTTTAACAATAATATACTAACCTTCCAATTCTCCATTAAAAATGAACTTAAAAATTTGACTAAATTATTTAGTGTATATAACTTTGCACTAAATTTAGTCAAAAAAAACTTAATAAAATATTGCTAAAATATTTACGGGTCACAACATTTTACCGAAGTCCTGTTACACAATACAGTGATGAAATACAATGTTTAAACAGTATACTATTACTTAGTAAAATTGGAACCGTAAGATTGTAATTTTTAAAATATTTATATATACCATAAAAACAAAGACCCGGCCAGTCGGGCGGGTTATGATCTAGTTGGAGGTTATAGATAATGATAATTATCCTAACCAAAGCCGGTTAAGGTGGAGTTGTATATATATCTTGAGACGTTATTAATGAATAAAGGCAAGCAGTTCTATTGATTCACATACACATTAATAATTTAATAAAGTCACCAACTTTCATATGAAAAATGTTTCTAAACTCATCAAAACAATCACTACAAGCCACAGTAAACGATTTTCACAATATAATCAGATCAAAAGAACATTCAGATTCCAAATTCGATAAAGCTTTAAAAAGATGTGGTCTTAGGAATCAAGCTCACCAGTTAGCGGAGAATAACAATCCCAGATTACTTGATTGAAGATCTGCAATAAAAAAGAATTGAAATTTAAGACAAAATCCACTTTAGATACGATGATATTCAACAACCAGACAGATAAAATAAGATGATATCAACCAAACTTAACTGAGTATTATTTATTGCTTTGTGGGTTCAACCTAATGGGCTATCGATGGTGTTTCATCTTCACATCCCGGCCAGTGTTAGCTAAAAGTTTTGGCGACGCCGCCGTTAGCTACTAATGGCAAAAACGAAGCAACAAGAAGATGAACGCCGCCGTTAGTCAACAAGAAGATGAAGGAGAGGGATGAATATAAAAACTGGTGAGACAACTTCAATGAGTCTTTATCTAGGAGACATAAACAGACAAAACACACTGAACTTTATTAATTCAACTTTTTATTTTATTTTATTCAACTTATGAAACACAAAAAGAAATCTTTCTCCCGAATTGAATAATTTGAAAAAATTGATTGATAGATGCAGATTATAAGTATTTTATACAGGACAGATGTTGGTTGCTGGATGTTAAATCGCGGATATTGGTAATTTTTTTAAATTGTGTTTTTTTATTAGAAAATATAGTTTTTTGTAAAATAATTTTTTTTGTAAAAATACAATAGTACTAGTGGAACCATCCCAACAGCTAACTCAGTACTCCATAGTGGCCCGTTAATGCCTAAGCTGAGAAAGCCTACACAAAAATAATAGAAACAGGCGAGCCTCAAGGATACCAGTAAATTTTGGTCACCTAAATATAATGTGATTCGTTTCTAAAAGAGATATTTACTTTGGAAGACACAATATCAGTTTGCAATTACACCAACAGACACAATCCTATATGACACACATTGTGTTTGTCTTTTTACCTTAATGTCCCGTAACTGAGCCGGTTTTATCCTTAACTAAATTGCCTCTTCCATTATTTCCATTTAGTTAGAATGATATTTGTTTAAAAAAGAAAAATAGAAAATTAATCGAGACCTTACCTTTTCCATTATCTTTTCATCCAAATCTAAAAACAGATCCAAATAAAATCTTCATCTAAAATCGATCTTTGATACTGCTCCCTAATCCTCCAAAAATCTTTTCTCTTCTTGAAATTCCCAAATCTGGAAATTTTTCACAAAGTGAACCCTAAATCTAGAAATCCAATTTAGAATGAGAAATTAGAGAAATTGAACTCCAATCCCCTTTCTCTCTTTCGTCATCTTTTTCTCGATCCGAGATTGTCTTTAGTCTCCTTTCTCCCTTTCATCATCTTTTTTAGATCTGAAACACCTTTTTCGATCGGTGGTGATGGTTAGGAACTTAACGGCAGTGGATATATCAGTGGAGGCGATGGTGTTTAGGAGCTTGGCAGTCGCAACATAACTATGAACGAGACTCAATAGCATGGAAGCGGTGGCGTGGTAGTGGAAATCGTGGTTAAGGTGGATGTGGATACCACAATGGAGGTGTATGGTTATGGAGGAGGTGGTGCTGGAAAAAGAGAGTTGGGATATAGTGGTGGTCAATACGGTGGTGGTGGATACATAGGACGTGGCTACTCAAAAGGAGGATGTGGTGGATACGGTGCATGTGGAAGTTATAAGGATGGGGACTATGGAGGTGGCGGCTCGAATGAATGACTTCTCTCATTGTCCACCGAAGTGAATGAGCCTTAACCACAACACTCTCAACCACAACAACATTCCCCTTAACCACGAGATTCCCATCCACAACACACCTGACCACCACAACAATCGCCCTAACCATGAGAGCCTCATCCACAACACACCGACCACCACAACAATCGCACTAACCATGAGAGCCTCATCCACAACACACCGACCACCACAACAATCGCATTAACCATGAAAGCCCCATCAAATTACTGAGAGGTCCGTATATGACAATCACAATGATTTGCTTTGTTCAGACTATGAGCTACGTTTTGTTAAAAGCTGAGTTTATGCTCGGCAAGCTGACGAACGTAAACGACAGAGGTAGTTACTGTTCACCTTCTCTTTCACCATAATTCCCACGACACTAAGCTTAAACGTAAAACTTAAATTCTTCACCTACTTTCTCAATTTTCAAAACCATTAATTTACACTCTAAAAAGTGTGTTTCTTCGTAGCCATTTGATTTTCTGTCTTTAAATTGATCCGACGTCCATAAACCATTCACATAAACCCATATTTCTACTTTTTTGGTTTATAGCTTTATCATTAAATGCAACCAGAGACCAACTAAGTTTCTTTACGGTTGCCTCTTAAAACAAACAGTTTTCCCTTCCATAAAAACAAGGTTATTTTCGTCCTAAATAAAACAGCTGTCATGGTAAAGTGTGTCAAAACAACATTGTGTCTTCGAGTGTAAAGATAACTCAGAAAGTGTTCTTTTATGTAAGTGTCTCTTTCTAAAAAGTATCGTTAAATTTTGTGTTTGTTACTTTCTTTACTTTGCCATCTAATTTGGTTTTGCAAGTTTTGCGCAAAAGTGATTTTATAAAAAGGCTTTTGGTCTGGAAAGGCAAGCGATGGACTGACTCTTTTTTACTGGGCCTTTTCAATAAATGTGGGTTCTGGATAATCATGTGTTTGACATGTGTCATCATCCCGATTATTCTAACAAACAAATGATGATCCTTATCGAAAATGAAAACATAGATTTATGTAATTATGACATATTTTAATAAATTTATGACATAAAGTTCAACTCTATATTAAAAATAAATAAATATATGATAGTTACCATAAAAGAAAAAAATATAAGCAAAATAACTTAAATTTTAGATAAAATTTATTATAAAATTATACATTAAAAAAGTTAATGAAAAATATTAATTTATTTTATTAGTAGTTTATATATTTCTAATTTTTCTAATGAGAAACATCTATAAATGATAAAATTGTAATATAATTGTGTCACTACCATATTTTTCATAAATAATATAATATCATTTTATTACATGATGTTAAGATTATTGTAACATGATCAATGTCTTATACATACTTACATTTTGACAAGATTCTCAGAAATTTTAATAATCTTTATTTCATATCAAAAATCAAAGTTCATACCTTTTTGTGGATAGTTAAATAAGTAAAGCTATATTTAAAGCTATTACTCGTTGTAATGATAAATCTAGTCATGTTTCTAAATTGTTTCTAAATTACTAAATTGTATTTAATATCTAAGTGCAATAAAATAATTAATTCAGTGATTAGCATTCGAGTCATTAGGTTTAGTAAATATATTTCACTAGGTGTTTTGCCCGCACATGCGGGCATAATTTTCGTATAATTTTTTTTTTATAACACTGATAGATTGGGGAACAAAATAGTACGCGAAAGAAAAACAAAATAGAAGATACAATGTCAATAGTTTATTATTAGTCTTTATTTTAATAATTCAAACAAAAATAATAAGTTACCATTTATGTTTTAAAATTAATTATAAATGACAACACTCACATAATAAAATATTTTTTAAAATATATTTTTACAAATGTGTTGCTTTAATTTATTTTAATTATATTTTTTTCCATCTTAATTTTTTATTTCTATAATAAAATATATATATTTTCAAGATAACAATATAATACATAAGAAGTATCTTATTTTCTCAAATATAAATTTTAATAGAAATTTGTTTTTATTTTATAATAAATTTTATATGAAATTATTAAAAATATGACAAATAATCAAAATTATCTAAATCATGAAGAAATTACAAATCAGATAATTCTCTTAAATTTTCTAATAGAAAATATATGTTCAAGATAACAATCTAACACATAAGAATTATCTTCTTCTTTTCTAAATCTAGTATTATTATATACATTCGTTTTATTATTTAATAAATTATATATATAATTATTAAAATATGATAAATAAGCAAAGTATAAAACCATGGAGAAATTGATAAATTATCATTACTTTCTTTATAAGTTTTAATAGAAATTCGTTTTTATTTTATAATAAATTTTATATGAAATTATTAAAAATATGACAAATAATCAAAATTATCTAAATCATGGAGAAATTACAAATCAGATAATTCATTTAAATTTTCTAATGGAATTTATATGTTCAATATAACAATCTAATACATAAGAATTATCTTTTTTTAAAAAAAAACTAGTATTATTATATACATTCGTTTTATTATTTAATAAATTTTATATGAAATTATTAAAATATGATAAATAAGAAAAGTATAAAACCATGGAGAAATTGATAAATCAGCATTGCTTTCTTCATAATTTTTAATAGAAATTCATTTTTATTTTATAATAAATTTTATATGAAATTATTAAAAATATGACAATAATCAAAATTATCTAAATCATGGAGAAATTACAAATCAGATAATTCATTTAAGTTTTCTAATAGAATTTATATGTTCAATATAACAATCTAATACATAAGAATTTTTTTTTAAAAATCTAGTATTATTATATACATTTGTTTTATTATTTAATAAATTTTATATGAAATTAGTAAAATATGATAAAATAGCAAAGTATAAAACCATGGAGAAATTGATAAATCATCATTGCTTTCTTTATATTTAACTATTAATATTTGAACTTAATTTTAATTTCTATGATAAAAAATATATTTTAAAGATAGCAATATAATACATAAGAATTATCTTATTTTCTAAAAGTATAATATTGTTAATAGAAATTCGTTTTTATTAAATAAAAAAATTTACCTAAAATCAAGGAGAAGTTGACAACTAAGCAAATTTACTTCTTAAATAATAGTATAGATTACGAAATAATAATTATTTTTATTTTAAATATATAATTTTATTATAAATATTTATTTTATTATTTTTAATAAAATAATATTAAATAATTAATAAAAATAAAATTAAATAATTAATAAAAACAATATATAATGGCAAAAAGGAAGTTGACGGAAGATTCTTAAGCTCGTTGACCTATTTCTTCTTCGGAAACTAAAGCTATGTTTTGATTTCAATTGGGTTTCAGTTGTTTGTCTCTCTTTTACTTTGACACCTTTCTTCCCGTTTTAGAAGAAAAAAAACAAATTAACAAAGGGGGATGTATTGAATTGAGTATTTTAGAGTGTTTGAGTTTTGTATTAAAATCTATCGTTATTCAACTAAGCATTTCTATTTTTTTTCTCAAATCATATGCAGTGGCGGAGCCACCTTCAATTGACCAATGTGAATTTGTAAAAAAAAAAAGTTTTACATGTATATTTCTTTGGAAAACTGGAAAATTAGTGTAGAATTTAGTTAATTGACCCCGGTAATATATGATAATTATGAATTGACCCTCCTGACCAACTTGCCTAGCATCATATGTGTGGTTACCTAAAGAGACACATTTTGTCTTTTGTTTACACATAAAGACACATTGTGCTTGCAAGACACATTATTTTGGAGTGTAGTGTTTGATTAGACATTTGTGCCCCCATACTTGCCAAACCAATGATAGCTCTGGTTAAGGAATCGGTACAATTTTCTGGTTTGGTTTATTTGTTTTCTAGAAAGCTTTAATTTGTAAGATTTATTGATTCAAGTGCTTTATTCTTCACTGTTGAATCTCGATCTGGTGCTTTCCATCCAATGGTCGAAACTAAAACTTGATCAATAGGTCAGTTTGATAAAAAACGTGAATTAATTGTGTTGGGTGGGGAACGGTCGCATACGAAATTCTCATTTTTAAATTGTGGTCGGTCTAAGTATTTATCCTGGAATCCGTCCACAAGTTTTTCTCAAGCATCTATTCTGTCCACAAGCTTTTCTCAAATCTAATTCATCCACAAAATGTTCAGGAAAAAAAAGATAGAATCTGGCTAGTGCATCATTAACATATTACAAATCCTAAATAAATTACATTGAGATAGGTTTAACATATTACATTGGTCGTGTGTATTAACCGCAAAAAAACAAAAGCCAGCTTGAAGTTGGAAAGTGAAAAGCCTAAGCTCCATTGTAGTAAGTAGATATATGGAACATGTAGTCGAAGGGTTATTTTGTGGATGAGTGTGTTGTAGATAGAGGAGTTGTGTATTGGCGAGTTATGGATAGTAAAAACGTGGTCGATGGTGTTGTGTACGGGAGAAGTGTGGACGTATGTTGAGCCGGCGAGTTGTGGATAGTAAAAACGTGGTCGATGGTGTTGTGTACTGGAGAAGCGTGGATGGGGGAAGTGTGGACGTATGTTGAGCCGTCCACTAGGGAACCAATCGGTAGCGAATAACCTTCGTGGGAAGCGGTGGTGTTACCTGAAAAATGGAAAAAACAAATTATAAATTAACTTTTTCGAATAAAAAAATGTTGAAATTGAGTTTATGGGTACGAGAAAAGTAAACCAAATCCGTGAATTGAAACAAACACAAAACGGTGTTCTCAAGGTTTGAATCAAGAAATTGATAGTGTAGATTGGGAAGAACTTGAATATGAAACATGTAGTAGAAACATATAGTAATGGATTCGAAAATCTAAGGTGTAGATTAAGAAGAAACAAACTGTGCATGACTTTTACTGGAAAGACAGGGAACGGTGGTGTTGATTCGTGACAGAGAACGGTGGGTTTACGGAGGTGACAGAGACGGATTGATTCGGAAGCAAGAGGCACGGTGTTACGAAGGTGAGTATGTAAAGAGAGTGGGTGAAGAATCAAATCCATGGTTTCAGGAGGTGAAATCAGAAAAGACAGGGTGAGATGAAACTAGAGAGAGTTAGTTTAGAGTTCTCCGCCGCAAATGTGAGAGAGAGGGAGACAAATTGGGGGAAAGAAGATGCTAGGGTTTCAAGTTGGTATAGGATGGTGTTGGTATGATTGGGTTTAGGTAAAAGATTTCTGGTTTGGTTTCTTTTAGTATAAGGGCATTGATGTCTTTACCTAGTAATAAAGGTTGCCTCAAGTGCAATGTGTCTTAATGTGAAACTAGATCTCGACCCGCACAACCGTGCGGGTATTTAAGTACAAAAATATTTAAAATTATATAATACTCACTCCGTTTTAAATAGATGATGTTTTATAAAATTTATTTTATTTCAAAATATAAGATGTTTTGAGATTTTAAGGTATATTTTGAGGTTTTAAAGTTATCTTTAACTTTATTGAAAATTTTTCAACCGAAAAAATTTTACTCTTTTTAATAATTTGTTGAATAATTATAAAATTATATCTTTAAAAATACTTTTGTAAAATAATGGAAATTTCTTAATTTTTGTGCTATGATCCAAAACATCATATATTAAGCAATGGAGGGAGTAAAATTTATCAATAAATAAATATAATTTGATTGTATATACTATCCAATTTTATAATAATATTTATGTAGCTAATAATATTAATAATTTAAAATTTATAAATTTGTCTTTTTGTAACAATTTTTAAAAACATTATTATGTAACATTACTAATTTATATATATTTTATTTTATTTCTAAATTTTAAATATATAAAAAGTAAATTAAATTGGACCTACATAATACATAAACAAAATTTTGGGATATTGTTAAAAGTATATTACATAATTTTTGTTAAGAAAGGAATTAAATAAATTATATTCTGTGATAATTAAATTTTTAATCAAATAATTTTTGAAACTATATCTTGAAATGATTTTATAAGATTTTTAAAATATTTTGTTAGAATTTTCTTAAAATTATTTATTTGTATTTCAAATAAAAATTAAAGATATGAAAAGATATTATAATGATGTTATATTATATAAAATTTCTAAGGATGGTCCAAACTTAAAAATCACACATGAAGTGAGTCATGACTTCTCTTTTAATATAATAGATATGAAACTCAAAAAGTGTATTGGAGAGTAAAAAAATCGTTATTGAATATGACATTTTTAAAAAATCATCATAAATCACTTGCAATCCAGTGTTATTCAAAGACAAACAATTCTAAAAAGAAAAAAATATGAAAAGGATTTGAAGTTAACTTTTTATCAATTTTAGGTAGAACTATCGTGTTAACAAAACTCACTTGAATACCTATTATTTGGAAAGACTCGAAATTAATCTTAAAATTGATTAAAGAAAACGACGACCTTCTACAACTGCACCACCGTCTCCCCCAAAACCTGTATTTACAGCAGAAGATTTTCCTCTCTCCACTTCTCAATCTCGACGACGTCTCTCCACTTTTTTCTCAAACCACGACGGTGACAGTAAAGCTTCTGCGGCCTTCGTCGATTCATTATCAGGATTCTATATACAATACACTGAGCTGTATAGTAGACTCAGATTTGTTATTAAAAAGATGTAGCTTCGTTTTAGGTTATGTTTTTATCACTAGAATTAAGGAGAAAAATGTTCCGGCAAGATTAGGGACAGAGCTCCAGCAGCCACGACCGTGATTGGTGATGTGGTTGAGAAGCTTCTCGTTTTCTTCAGGAGACCAAATCCTTTTTCTCAGCTTTTGCAGGACATTATTTATCACTTGTGGAGAGAACGCAACAGCCCCATCTTAAGACAAATCTCGTCTTCTGACGCTGCTTTCTTTGCTACCATTGATCGCTCTATGCGTGATCACCTCCTGTTCATTCCAGCCTCCTCATCTTCCCCGCCATCGCTTCTTCTCCTTCCCTTACCAGCCGCCTTGAAGCTTCTTCTTGTCTTTGTTTATGTTTGCTGTTGGTGTTCTTCTCTCTTCTTAGTTTTTCTTCTTCCTCCCTCTTCTGGATGTAATAAGTGGCTTGCCACAATCTTGTAAACTGAAAATGGTAATCAATCTTAACATTTTTACTAAAAAAACAGCAAGAATATGTCTCCCCATTTAGTTTATTAAAGTTGCAATGCTGCAAGGAACCATGAAAATGAAGAAAACTGTTTCTTTTAAAAGTCTTGAAAGAAGAAAGTTGTGAGTAAAGAGAATGTATCTAAAACTTTAGAAGGTTAACGGAATCTGAGGGAAAAAGAAGAGAAGGTGGCCAATATCGATTGTCTCGCTTGTTCTACATAGTTCTGTCAACAATGGAGCTTCTGTGAGCAGTGCTTTTTGTTTGTTTTTGCAGTGATATGTAATGATAGAATCAACTGCAGTACACGTTGCTTCAACCCTTAAAAGCTTGAGGAATTATTATTTTGTGAGATTACTTGCTCCAAATATACAATTTATAGTAGTGGATTGGAGCTCTAGTTCTTTCCTTCCACCATAAAAGCGAGGAGAGCTCTGCATTGCATCCTCATCAATTCACTAGGAATATCTAACAGACGTATCAAATTAATAAAAGGAGAGCAAGTAATCTTTACGGAAGAAGAAATGATTTATGAATTCTTATTTCATGTTCTTAAATATATGAAACAAAATAGATTAGTGATGTCAAATGATCTCAAGTACTCTGAAACTTAAGAGGAAGTCCCACCTAAGTCTTTGTTTTCCTTTTTCCAAATCTCAACCATAAAATGAAATTTAGTTCATATCAATTAAAACTCCAATTTTTCTCAAATCCATAGTTCAATACATCCTCCAAAATATAATTATTAGGTACATAGTACAACTTGGGAATATGACGCTTAGCTCACAGGTCCCATTATGTTTGATCCGCTGCGGAATGCAGATCGAACAATTTGAAAATTTTGATTAATGGATGTGGGTTATGAGTATTTTAAGCGGGACAAATGCGGGTTATTGGATTTTGAATCGCGGATACCGGCTAATTGACAAATCTTTTTTAATTCCAACTTTTTTTTTTAAATTGTAATTTTTGTTAAAAAGAGTGCCTTTTGTAAAAATAAATAAAAATTTATGAAAAGACGATAATTTTTAAAAAATTAATAATTTTTTTTATAAAAAATATAGAATTTTTATTATAAATATATTATTTCGATTATTTTCTAATAAATAAAATTCAATATTTATTTTTTAAAAAAATATATAATCCACAAGTCTTGTGGGTTACCTGTAAAATTAAACGAGGTGGATGCGGATATAAATTTATACATTCGTAGATTGTACGGATCAGATTTTTTGAAAAAGAAAAGTTAATCCACGGGTTGACGGGTTAGCGAAGCGGTTTGGATGAACCAATTCAGGCCGTGAAGTCCATCTACTAATATGCAAGGTTCTAGTAATACGCATAATCTTCTTTTAGGCTTTTAGGTTTTAGCCCGTTTATCATCTCACCCATTTTGCGCTGAATTATTTTCTTGGTTGGAGTGGCCTCGATTTACTACGTTGTTAACCGATAACTAGCTTTTTTATCCGCATATGTAAAAATATTTTTTCTACGAATATTTACTAATTTATATTTTATTAATTCAAAACTAATAAGTTAATTAAGTTTTTTTTTATAATAGAAGGTTATTCAAAATTAAGTAAATTCTTGATCCGAGAGCTATCTCGAAAGAACTAAACCATCATAAATCTTAGTAGAAGACAGATTTTGCGCACCATGTGCGAGATCAGCCATTGTGTGTTTCATCCTTGTGATATGTTGGATGGTAAAAGTCTTAAAGAATTCCTTACATTGCAAAAATAGCCATTAAGGTCAGAAGTTTGTGCAGAAGTTTGTGTAAATAAGTAATAGTCTTATTCATACTTTGTGCAGAAGTTTTATCTCATCTCTGCACTAAAGCTATGGAAGATCGATCTTTACTAGGAGTAAAGATAGCCATTAAGGCTCCTGCAGTTAATCATTTACTCTTTGCCGATGACTCACTCTTCTTCTCTCTAGCAAACCTCAAATCAGCAAGAAAGCTAAAACAGATTTTTGCACGGTATGAAGCAGCCTCGGGTCAGGCAATCAACCTTAATAAATCCACTATTACTTTTGGAAGTAGGGTTAGTGTTGAAGTTAAAACACGAATGAGGAGTGTGTTAGGTATACATAATGAAGGTGGTATAGGGAAATATTTGGGTTTGCCAGAACAATTTGGAACAAGAAAGAGTGAGATGTTTACTTATATTATCGACAAGGTTAAGAAGGTGGTACAGGGTTGGAAACAGAGACATCTATCACCTGGAGGCAAAGAGACATTGCTTAAAGCAGTTGCGTTATCAATGCCTATTTTCTCTATGAACATCTTTAGGCTTCCCAAAGAAATATGTGAGGAGATCAACGCGATATTGGCACGGTTCTAGTGGGGATCAGGAGAGAATAAAGGATTACATTGGTATGCTTAGAATAGGGTTTGTATTCCTAAGAAAGAAGGTGGGCTCGGTTTTAAGGATCTTGAGTCTTTTAACCAGACATTGCTTGGGAAGCAAGTTTGGAGAATTCTGCAACATCCAAATTGTTTGATGGCTCGAATTCTCAAAGCGCGTTACTTCCCTAATGGGGATATACTTAAAGCTATTCCAAAGAAAAAATCTTCATATGGGTGGAAGTCTATTCTCTTTGGAAAAGAATTGATCGTTAAAGGAATGAGATACATTATTGGTGATGGGACAACTACTAATTTCTGGACTGATAATTGGTTAAGTTTACATCCTATGAGACCACCAAGAACAAGAAGGGAGGTTGACTTGAGTTCCAAGGTATGTGATTATCTCACAAATGATAGAACTCAATGGGATATCGATAAACTTAGGGCGGATGTAGTTTCTGAGGACATCGATAAGATTTTAGAACTGCGGTTTAGTTCTAAAGCAAAGCAAGATTTGATGGGTTGGCACTACAATGACAATAGAATTTATTCTGTTAAGTCAGGTTACTGGGTCGCAACACACCTTCTGGGCAATATTCACATTATCCCAACACATGGTGTTACCGTAATAAAACAAAAAGTTTGGAAGTCTAAAGTTCCTGCTAAGATTCAACATTTCCTTTGGCGTATGTCGTCAAGATGTCTATCAACAGGGAATAATTTACGACGAAGACATGTTACTTCTGATACAATTTGTAAACGATGTTGGAACGAAGAAGAAACAGAGAAGCACCTATTTTTTGAATGCTCGTATGCAAAAAAGATTAGGAGGGAATCTGGTATTGGTAATTCAATTATTGAAGATCCTAATGCCTCTTTGGAACTTAAAATGGAAGCGTGTTTGCAGTGTTCTATAAGTGGGCAATTGAGTCATTTTGATGATTTACCCATATGGATACTATGGAGGATTTGGAAGAGTCGTAACATGTTATTATTTCAACACAAACAATCTCATTGGAGAACGGTTTTAGGAAAAGCTAGGAGTGATGCTCGAGAATGGAAAAATTCCAATAGACAAGAAGATGAAGTTGTTCAACAGACTACTAGACGATCTATAAGACGAAGGAAAGAGATGTGGAGAGTTCCCCCGGTCAACTGGATTAAATGTAATGTGGATGCTACTTTCATTAACAACCAAATTGAAGCTACAGCAGGATGGGTTATAAGAGATCATAATGGATACCATCAAGATGCAGTGCAGGCGAGAGGCTCTAAAGTTTGTTCTCCATTGGAAAGTGAATTTCAAGGAATACTAATGGCACTTCAGTTTTGCTGGAATAAAGGATACAAAGACATTCTCATAGAATCAGATTGTAAGAAGGCAATAGATGTCCTAAATAACAAGATTTTACAGTTTTCTACCTATAATTGGAAGCGAGAAATATGGTGGTGAAAAGATAAGCTACAGAATGTTGGTTTTCAGTAGACCAGTAGAGAAGCAAACAAAGTGGCTGACAAATTAGCGAAGACAAGTGTTTTCAATACCTCTAACTATTGTTTTCATTATCAAGTTAATAAAGTTAGGGAAAATTTGGTGTATATACAAAAGAGAAAGAGAAATGAAGGATATATCAATGATTTTGACATTATTAGGTAAATAACATTTAGCTCAAGTTTCAGTCGGTTATACCCTTATTGTTTCTAAGTTGCCGGTAATAAAGAGTGGAAAAAGATGAAGTCGATGAATAAACATATATGGACAATATAAAATCTTCACTTGTTAATATAAATCACCACGTCACTCAATTAATTACCACATACGTAAACCATGTAGTCAATAAATGGGTTGTTAAAATAGAAATCTTTGTGAATAAAAAAGCTATTCCATATATGAAATAGGATAAATTCATCTTCTTACCAACATTGAAACAATAACATAAATAAATGATGAATAGGTTCGCCACGTTAGTCTAGTATTTACCATAAACATATATTAAAGTTTAATATATAGTATAGTACAAGTTGATGAAATAGTATGGTAAAAGTAAGAAAATAAAGCCATGTCACATTTGTTTTTACCGCAAAATCATGTGCGTAATAAATATGTGGTCCAAAATATAACATGATATTGTATTACATTGTTATACTATATGCCCATATAGTGTTCTTACGTGTTCTATTCCATTTGAAAAACAAAACGTTGATGATTATTCTATGGATATGAAAACTAAAGAAACACATATAAACAGAGCTGAAAAAGATATTGGTGTACTTGGGATGTACATTTTATGCTATCTATAAACCATGATCTCACTAACAATGTGAGTCATGTACTTTATGAAACAGAAAAAGTGTTCAACTTAGTTTGATTTCTATGTACAACTTTGATTAACCAATACAATGTTTCTATTCTATTCTACATTAACTCATACTATTCTATTTAGTTTTGTTGGTTAGAAACAACAATTCATTCGGTGCTGTGACAGATGTTGTGGCAGGTGCTATGACATGACTCGTAGGTGTAGCAAATTATTTCGTCTGTTCACTCCACTATCAATCCCAGTACGGAAATCCTCTTGTCCTACAGTTTCATCCACTTGATTCCCTTCACTTCCGTCGATATCTTCTATAACAACTTTCTTTTGCTTCACGTCATCCGCTTTAACTCCACCGGTCCATGTATTGTGTTCAAATGGATGTTCATCATCTATAAGCAAAACCATGTACCCAACCTTCTCATCTGGAACATCCACTAACCCACAATGTAAAATAACATCACATGCATCTGAATTAACATACTCCCGAACATTAGCCTGCGAAGAAAGAAAAAAATGATATGTGACAAAAGTATAATACAAGCAGCTGATTAAATACAAGAACTTGTATAGATTATGTTCCAATATCACACAAATATGATAGAATAATAACCAAACCCACACAACATAAACCAAATAATAAACCCAAACCCAAGTTGTAATACTAAACCCAAAAATCCTAACCAGTTAACCCAAACCAGAAGAGTGAACTATATTTTGTAGTAATTATTCTCAATAGAATAGAATGTGAAAGTTTTTATTCAGTCTTGGTGGTTATATACCATACTGTATAATTATCTCCAAACAACAATCATAACCATATTATCCATATCACCAAATAAAATAGAATCATAACCAACCACACAATACAAACTAAATTAAAAACCCAAACCCAACGTGTAATACTAAACCCTACCCAAACCCAACTTGTAATACTAAACCCAAAAATCCTAACCCAAACCCAAGTTGGAATACTAAACCCAAAAATCCTAAGCAGTTAACCCAAACCAGAAGAGTGAACTATATTTTTTAGTAATTATTTTCAATAGAATATAATGTCAACGTTTCTATTCAGTCTTGGTGGTCCTGTACCATACTGTATAATTATCTTCAAATAATAACAACAATCCACAAGACTATTCTATCCATATCACCAAATAAAATTGAATCATAACCAACCACACAACACAAACTAAATTAAAAACCCAAACCCAACGTGTAATATTAAACCCTACCCAAACCCAACTTGTAATACTAAAGCCAAAAATTCTAACCAGTGAGCCCAAACCCGAAGTGTAAACTATATTATTTATTAATAATTTTCAAATAGAATAGAATGTCAAAATTTCTATTTTTCGTGGTGATCCTAGACCCTGAGAAGTCAAAATACTAGTCTGAAACAATCTGCTGCGCAGTTCCTGACCTTCCATTACGACCTTGAGAATTTAAAATACTAAAGACGGTCAGTTATAATCGAGTAGAACAAACCATGAAAAATCATAAACAGAATAGAATTCGAGTTTGAAATAGAATAGAACCCGAATCCGCTATATAATGGAAACTAAATTCGAAGAAGAATAGAATAGGACTGCAACATAGAATAGCCAAACGCCATACATACAAGTAAACATATAGAGCCGAATAATTACGGAAGCTGATTTAGAATAAGAAACGCTTCACAGCAATGATAAAATCAGAGCTTACCAAGGAGTGAGGATCGGCGGACGATGATGAGAGTCGAAACTTGAAATCGCCGGCGTCGGAATCTTATCCAATTGTGATTAGGGGTACGGCACCGCGTGATAGAGAGAGAGTAAGAAGGGATGGATGTTTCTCTCGGTACAGAAACCGTAGGCTTCGCTTTGATTGCAGAGAGAATTGCTTGCAGAGAGCGTGGATTGCAGAGAGAAATCTGAGAGAACTCTGATTGTGGATCAACTGTTCATATTTTCGATAAAGGGATGGCGAAGAAGTTATTAGACGAAGAAGAAGTGAAAGTAAAAGATGAGACGCGTAAGCTTTACAACTGTGGTAATTAAATATTTTTTTTATTTTAGCAAATAAGTTGGACCGGTTGTGTGAGAGGACAGAAGGGGAATTATATGGAAAATACAGACGGTGTATAGATGAAGTAGGGTTTTTAGTTAGGGAGTGAATTATAAAGTGTTTGGAGGTTATTGAGTACAATTTCCCATAAAGTTATGAAGTTATAAAAAAAAAAAAAAGCAAGTTCGGTGTTCCGCACGCATAGAAACGTTCACACGTGCGATGGCCATCTTATAAACTCTCATCATAATCTCCCCAAACGGCCTCTCTTGCGAACAAAAAGCCCAGTAATAAATGCACAGTTAATGTCAGCCGTCGGATCATTCATCTGCCAATCATCACAGATCTTCATCGTCTCTCTCTTATTCTCGTTAAATCCCTTCCTCTCTCTCTCCGTGCCGGCGAGTTTTCCCTCGGAGGTAACTACTGAATCCGATTTCGCTTTTTGAATTTCCGTTTTCGGAGATTCTGGAGCCCTGCCTACATTACTTGTTTAGTTTTTCGAATTGATATTCAAATCGTGTTAAATCTGATTCTTATTTAGCGAATCTCAGAGAATCTTTGTAATTTACTTGCATCTAGGGTTTATGCTTTTTCCAATCATTTCGTCCTTTGATTCTAGGGTTTAGGGTTTACTTGTAACATAAACGAATTCGTGTTAGCTCAGTGCATCTGTTTTGGCCATTCATTAGTCTATTCGTTCTGCCAGTGGATTCTATTTTCCATTCCGAGGATGCTTGTTTGCTGTATATTTTTCTTCTAGTATTGGGTTGAATCTCGATCGTAGTAATTTCAAGAAGTGTGTCATCACCATTCTTATTGCCGTATACAATTTTTTACTGAATTGACTTGATCTTTATGACTGATGGCTTCGTATTTCTGTGTGTTTACCAGTTAGTGTGAGTGAAGTTGAAGCATTGTATGAGTTATTCAAGAGCATAAGCAGCTCGGTTCTTGACGATGGCTTGATTAACAAGGTACTACTGATAATCAGTAAGACTTTGATTCGTTTGCACGGATCTTGAATGCTTGATGTTTTAAGTGATATTATATTCAATGGACTATTATCCATAACGATGTATGTCAACTTTGTTGACTTTAACCGACTTATTATTAGGTGATAATTGTGTCTCCATCCTGTTCTGTGGGCTCCTTATTGCTAACCAAGTCCTTTTATTGACAGTTAACTTCTTTTGCAGTTCTGTTATTTTATTGGTTTGGTTTTGGATATTGTTACTTATTTCTCGACCAACTTGTATTGCGGGAAGAATTTCAACTTGCTTTGTCCAAGAAGAGAAAGAAGGAAAATTTGTTTGCCAATAGGGTAAAAGTCTTTACGTTTGGCAGACCTGTATAGCTTTTTAGCTAGTGGTTCTTTACCAGTACTAAATGTTAATACCCTATTTTGCAGATATTTGATTTGTTTGATGTTAAACGAAAAGGTGTCATTGATTTTGGAGACTTTGTGAGATCACTCAATGTATTTCACCCTAATGCTTCTCTAGAGGAGAAAACAGACTGTAAGATGACCATTAAAGACTTTGTGAGATCACTCAATATATCTTCTGTAAAGCCTTCCCATGATTTTTTTATTCGCATTGGTCTGTATTTATATTTCAGTCACGTTTAGGCTTTACGACGTGGACTGCACGGGCTGCATTGAGCGCCAAGAGGTATACATTTCTGAGATACTTCGTCTTGGAATCTGATCTATTGTATAAACGTGTTACGTTGCCAAGATGTTTTCACAGCTGATCATGAATGAATGTTCATGATTTTGCATCATTAAGTGAACAAACTCTTGCGGGCAATCGTAAATCGTGTATGTGAATGTGGCAGGTGAAGCAAATGTTGATTGCCCTTCTCTGCGAATCTGAAATAAAACTAGCTGATGATACCATAGAAGTGATACTCGATCAGGTTTCTTCTATGCTCATAACTTCTACTTTTACGAAAGCAGAGACTCTTTTACATAACTCAGGTCCTTTGCTTTGGCTTGAATAGACATTTGAGGACGCAGATGTGGATCGCGATGGGAAGATTGGTAAGGCAGAGTGGAGCGACTTCGTAATGAAGAACCCATCTTTGCTTAAGATAATGACTCTTCCATATCTGAGGTCTGAGGTTTCTTCACCTTACGATAAGCAACCTATCTACTTGATAACTTTTGGTGCCTTTTGGTAAGTTTGAGGTCTGAAATTTCAATTGCAGGGACATAACGACCACGTTTCCAAGTTTTGTCTTTAACTCGGAGGTGGATGAAATTGCGACGTGACAAAACAAGTTGGTTTATAGACACCAAAGTTGTAGGCTGGACCGAGAACAAGACCGATTGTAACATTGTCTATGTAGTACTATTCTCTTGAACTTTTTCGTTTCTGGTATTCAGTTCAGTTTACTTAGTTTTTAATATTTTAAGTTGTAGTTCTACGAAAAATTAATACGATATCTCATTTTTTATTGAGAAATTTTCTATGATAGCTTTTCAAATTTATTTTCACAGAAAAAATTAAAATAGAAAAATGATCAAAAGAAATAAAAACAAATATACCCTTATACCATATGGTCAACTAATCTTAAACCTTTTTTTTGTTTAGAGCTATAGGGTAGGGTTTTAGATAGGATTTAAAATCTTCAAAAATTAAAAATAAATTTTAAAATTAAAAATAAAATTTGGAAAAATAGTTTAAAACATTTTCGAGTTTCAAAAAATAAAAAAAAATCAAAAAGAAAATTTCGAAAAATATAAAAAAATGTGAATATGAAACGTGTACTTTTTATCTTATATTTATTTTTATTATTTATACATTTGTAAAGCAATGTGTACAAAAATCTTTTAACTCTTTAATGAAATCTTTTTTGTTCATTTTATATTTTGAGTGTTCTTTTTGTAATAAAAATTTACAATGAGTTATTTGAGAAAATTGCACTTTCTGATTAAAGATTTGAAAGTATATTTGATATTCAGTAGGAAATCTTATGACAGTCCATACATAAGACAAACATTCTGGTTGAGAGATTATATTGAAATCTTCATGTAGTTTTAAGTGTTTTTTATATTTATTAAATAATAATTGTATAACTTAATAAAAGATTATAATTTTAATACTATTTTAAAAATAAAATTGTTATTTACTACTAATTATAAAAATGATTACATTCACAATTTTACAGTTGTTGTAGTTATATAACTTATGAAAATCCATATCTAATATTTATATTTATCTGTTTAATCATTTTATTAAAATTTATATCTGACGGTTTTATTGTATTATAATAGAAAAGTTAAAAAAAATCTTTAGTAATATATATATTGAAAAATATGTTAATCTGTATAAATGATTAAGTGTTAATAAATTATTTTCAAAACATAAAATTTAGATTTTTTTTTAAGTATAAAATATTTAAAAGCTTTTAGTCCAGCCATTAGTATTCTAAAACCTATTGATTTAGTAAAGGAAATAATTGCATATTTTTTACAAAAAAAAATTAAAATAAATAATCGTATATTTTAGATCCATTAGAAAATTCGTAAGGGGGGGGAGGGTATATTAGTAAAGGGCTCAAGGCTGGAGCACCATTTTGCTATAAAATGTATATATGTGTGGTTTTTGCCGCGTTGATTGTTGGCTTCTGAATATAATTTTTTTTGAAGATAATACACTCATGATTTGAGTGAACTATATAATTTGCTGACCTGTTCAAGTTTGTAATCGATGGGTAGAGACAATTTTGTAATAAAATTCAAAGTCTTCGATCATGACATGCGATACGTATGAGACCAAACAGTAGTTAATGATCCTAAACGAAATATGCTTCCCTCTTGCATCTCCCAATTTTTTACATCCTCGTAGTATATCCAGCTTCGAGTTTTGCTCTTCTCCTCTTGAATATCTGTTGTCTTTCTAGAATCCAGTGTTACAATGGATACCATTATTGGGTGCCTTTGTTCAGCTGTTCCGAGTTTTCAACAAATTTTTAGTTTCTTGGCTTCACATGTACATGCAGAATACATTTACAAGTTTGACGACAATCTTGACGATTTGAAGACTGCTTGCGAGGATCTTAAAGCAAAAATAACTGACCTGGAAGGCAGGGTTAATGCTGAAGAATTCAAGGGTCAGCGACGAAAAGATGAAGTGGTAAGGTGGCTTTTAAAAGCCAAAAAAGCTGTAGAGGAAACCAGTGTGCTGGTTGCTACGGCATCCCCTATAGGGGAAAGGTTGTCAACCCATGGGTTTTGTTCCACCAATCCCATCTCAGCCTACAGCTGTGGCAGAATGATTCCCAAGAAGTTGGCTAAAGTTAGCGAACTCATTTCTGAAAAAATTTGCGAAGAGCTGACTCGGCAGTCTACTCTTGCTAAGGTAGTAGAACAACCTACCGAGCAAACAGTTGGTCTTGATACAAAACTCGACAGCGCATGGAGCCTTCTTATGGAAGAGGGTACTAGAATGTTGGGTCTGTACGGTATGGGAGGGGTGGGTAAAACCACACTCCTAACTCGGATTAACAACAAGTTCGTGGAAGTGGATAAATTTGATGTTGTCATTTGGGTTACAGTGTCGAAGGATGTTGATATCGAGAAGATTCAAGATGATATCGGGAAAAGATTACGTCTATGTGACGACAAGTGGTGTAAAAAAGACCAAACCGAGAAACGTAGTGTTATATTCGATGTTCTAACACATAAGAAACCAAAATACGTGCTTTTATTGGATGGCTTATGGAAGGAGGTAAGTCTTACAAAAATCGGGATCCCACTGCGACAGGGAGGGAACTACAAAATCGTGTTTACTACTCGCTCTAAGAGTGTCAGTGGAAGGATGAATCCAAATGAGCAAAAAGAAGTTGAATGTTTGGGGGAGAAGGAGGCATTGGATTTGTTAATGCAAAATGCGGGAAGAAGAGACGGGCTAAGTGGCGGTATGCTTGATCTTTCGAAAGAGATTGCGAAACAGTGCCATGGCTTACCCCTAGCCCTTGAGGTCGTTGGCAAGTGTCTGTCTTCTAGAACGACTGAAGCTGACTGGGGTGAAGTACTCTGCACTTTGGGTTCTCATCCAGCTGTACTGGAAGGTATGAAGAAGGAAATGTTTGGTGTTTTGAAAGTAAGCTACGATTACTTAGAACGAGGCGAAAAGGATGCACAGTCGTGTTTCAAGTACTGCGCCCTGTTTTCCTTGGCGTCTAATATCACCCAAGATGAGCTGGTTGAGTATTGGATAGGTGAAGGTATCATAGACGTAAGTCAGGGAAGAAGAAGAGCAGAGCGTATAGGTAATGAGATAATCAATACTCTTGTTGGTGCATCTCTGTTATTGAAGGATGAGCGGAAAGTGCATATGCATAATATGATCCGTGAGATGGCCTTGTGGATAGCAAATGAAGTTACAGATGGGAAAAGATTTCATGTGCAAACCGATGATGCTCGGTTAACGGAAATGCCGTATGTCCCAGATTGCCAAACCGTGAGCAAGATGTCGCTGATGAACAATGAGATCAAGAGCATCACCAACTCTTCTTCTCAGTTTACCAATCTTGTAACCTTGTTCCTACAGAATAACAAGCTGGCAGATCTCGTTGGCGGATTCTTCTGTCTGCTATCGAATCTGGTGGTCTTGGACCTATCTCGCAACACTGGCATCACTGAGCTTCCCGACGATATTTCAAAGTTGGTATCATTGCGTTATCTCAACTTGTTAGGGACGAGGATAAAGAATTTGGGAGGTCTGAAACATTTGATTCTACTTATCCACTTGAATTTGGAGTCCACATCCTATGTTCGGAGTCTCAGAATCATTTCAGGATTAGATAAGTTGCAGGTCTTGAGGTTTTATGGTTCTGCTCCTTTAGATCGCTCTCTACTAGAGAGCTTGGAAACATTTCAAGCTTTAGAACTTTTGACCATTACTGTAAGAGACGTCGATGCCTTGGAATCCTTTCTAGGAAGCAAAAAAATACGAAGTTGTACCCAGGGTCTATTTCTCGACCGACTTCAAATATCAGGAAGGTCATTTGCAGCCACCTTCGGAGAGCTAGATAGTCTTTCCAAACTCGAAATGATAGAGTGCGATATCATAGAGACGGAGACAACGGGAATAAACAGATATTCTCCATCTACATCAGCTAGTCAGATAACTCCAAGCAATACATGGTTCAGGAACCTCTCAGCTGTGGTACTAATCTCGTGCGAACATCTCAAGGATGTGACATGGCTGATATATGCTGCAAATCTTGAGTCGTTAAGCATCCGGGTTTCACATAAGATGGAAGAACTTATAAGCGAAGAAAAAGCTCGGGATGATGTTCGCGTTGAGCCTTTTAAAAAGCTACAAGTTCTTGATTTGGATTATTTGGGTGAACTGGCGAGCATCTACTGGAGTCCACTTTCCTTTCCATGTCTGCAGAAAGTCCACATAACTAACTGCCCAAAGCTACGTAAGCTTCCATTAGATTCCACAAGTGTAAAGAAAATTGATGATCTTGTCATAGAAATGGACGACGGATGGGAAGATAGAATTGAATGGGAAAATGGAGCTAAAGAGCGATTCTGTCGGCACACTGCTTCTGATTCTTAAGCTTCTTTCGGTAATATATACCTTTCTTATGGTCCTTTTTAGAATCCCTGGTTTATTAGGTTTCTTGTTACACTCCTCACTTTGTGCACCTTTGAATTTCTAGGTGTAGAAATGCAAGCCCACTAAAAACTTGGTGCGGAAACCAGACATCATCACTAAATGCAGTCCAAAGTTCCTGCTTTTTTCTTTTACTGTAAACTTGGTTCAACGCCGTTTTGTACCACAAAAAAAACTTCTGCTTTTGCCACTTCTGTGTGTGTGATTGGAACATCTTATTGTTCGAGATGTGTCTGTTTTGTTGTCAACTGCCATCTTCGCCAACTTCAAACATTATTGGTGTACTTTTTTTCAACCAACTCTTGTTCATACAAAGATAAAAGCATTCTTGGCAAGCATATCTGCCTCAACATTTTTCACACGAGAGATCCACATGAAAACAACCACATTAAAAACACTCGATAAACTCCTAATGTCTTCCAAAATACTGTGTAGCTCCAAGGCCGGGTCCTTGTCGTTGATAGCTTTGATTAGTTGATCTGAATCAGACTCAAAAATCTCACCTCTTTTACTCCTAGATTCCGGCAGGAGACCACCGCATCTCTGAGCGCCAGACCTTCCGCAAAGCTGGCACCCCTCATTACCTTGCTACTCTGTTCCGGCATCATGACTACCCAGCTTAAACCTGCTTTCCGACTTCTCTCCGACCATGCAGCATCTGATCTGGTAACTGTTTTCACCTGAGTCCCAACCCCCACATTGGTTACCTGATTTCTCTTCTCTTCCTTCTCTTGCCACGCTTCCCACTCTTTAGCTGCAGTTAGAGCATCTCCATCAGCTATTTGGCCGGGCACGAAATCCTAGATCACTTTTTAATTAATTTTTTTTTTGTTTGACTTTTTCAAAAAAAAAAATTCAGCAAATCATGGCCCGCCACATGGCGAACCAGTGAGTTCACGCGACGCGGGTTCACCATTTTTTGCCTCGAAAAACATGTGAACCTCCGTTACAATCCCCCAATGGGGATGCTCTTATAGCCTGTGATACCGTATCTGCAGGAGTCCCCACGAAACTCTCAAAGGTGAACTTGTTACGTGCTTTCCATAAAGACAACAAGATCCAAGGAGTCAGTGGAGTAGATATGATTGCAGCTGGAGGGAGACATTTTCGCAAGTGTAACTTCTTCCAATCCGCTCTCAAATCTGTTAATCTGCTCACATAAAAGTCTCCATCAAGAGGGGAAAGCTTCCACACCTCTCTAGCAAACGGACAATGAAACAAGAAATGATTAATAGATTCTGAGATGCAACATCGCTTACACTTTGGATCCACGTTAATATGACGACCCATGAACCTTTCTCCCACCAGAAGGATACCTTTAAACTGATATTTTCTAATTTTGTAAAATTTGTTAAATTAAAATTTTAACTGTTCTACGAAAAATAAATTTCATCTTCTACAAAAAAAAATGATATGGTAGAAATCAAAATCCATGTTAAAAAAATAACTCTATTTTTTTAGAACCGACAATCTATTTTTATAAAAAAACTCGAAATATAAAGAATGTAACGTCTACACAATGTAAATGCTTCTACAAAATAACTGAATAAAAATTCTACTCTTAGAAGCAATTTTAAAATTTCTGGAATATGAAATCTAAACATAACTCAGAAGTCTATTTATACTAGAATATGCATTCAGAAAAATGTTATGGTTTCTACAATGTTTAGAAGGTATATTCTAGAGATTTGATAAACAAGATTTTCAAAAAAAATTGGAAGTTATTTATGAAAATATTTTAAAAAGATTTGTAATCTTTGTAACTGCCATAAACGTGGGGGAAACGATTTACCTTGTCCAAAAAAAAAACAAAAAAAAATATCGACTAAAAGTTAGTTTCTTCGTCCAACCTAAATTTCTCCATTGTTTTTTTCTGATCTTCACAAACTTTTCTTGTATGATGCATATCTATACGACATGTGGTGTATGGGAATTAAGTGAAACAAGGGGATGAGTGTTTTCGGCTGATGACAAAGGGGGTAGGTTACAGTTGTTGGAATCGAGTTCTACCTTTGAGGATTTAAAAAGAAGTGTATTGGAGGATTTTGGTATGGAAGAATATAGCTTAGCCGATCAGGAGTTGAGTTACTTACCTACTAAATTGATTAATACATTAACATGTCCATCTGTGATCATTTCAAATGATCGACAGTTTAAGAATTTTGTTGGTTTTGTCAAAAAGAATGTCTCGACTCGATTGTGTGTAATATATAAAGCCAAAACTGAGAATCGAAATGAAGCAGACTTTGATCTTAATAAGTCGCCAACATATTCAAGTACTAATGAAGAGAAGCGAAACTCGTTCAATAGAGAGGACAAATCAACTGATGTTTTTGCTGAGATGCAGAGCACGAAGAAGAAAGAAAAGATGAAACGAGTTGAATCTGATGAAGATGCCTATGATGTTGATACTATGATCTCCAAAAAAGAGAAGTGATACAATATGTCCAAGGATCTTTGCTCGATGTTGGGGGTTTTTAGTTTATTACTTTTTTAATATTTTGTTTCTTTTGTTAAGATTACTTTAAAAATGTGAAATTTAATTATAAATTAATTTATATTTGATTAAAACAAGGGTCAGTTTTGGGATTAAGAGAAATATTATACTATATAGGGGCAATTTCATGTTGGTTTTATACCAAAGGGACAAAGAGACTAAATTTATGTTTTTTTAACTTAATTCTCATAAAATTATAACTTTAAGAGGGTATTTATATGAAAACACATAAGCTATAAAAATTCTAATCTATATCTTTCAATCTATCTATATAAATAAATTAAAACTTATTCTCTTCACAAGATGCCAACTCATCATTGCTCACTTCTCATGTTTCCACATGTACTCTTCAAAAATAATCACTCGTTTTAAAGCAGAAAAACGTTCTAGGCCAAGTCTTATGTTGTCCCTTATTATATTTGGTTTCACTATGCATCTATGTACGTGCAAAGTCCAGCTTATACGTTTGAACCTGAATTTATCAATCTGGCGATTTATCTTTTTAATCAATGGAAGGAATGTAAAATTTAAACTGGAGGGGGTGAAGAATGATCCTATGTTATGGGGGAGGTGAAGCAAATTGGTCCATATAATTTCTCTACAGCGTTCTTAGTATAGGAGCAACGTTAACGTCACGTTAATTGACATTCCTTTGAATAGAACCCAAATTATTTATCAGAAAACAACAAAATATATAAACCCTACTCAATGGAAATTCACATGGGGACTACAGATTTTATATAAATATATTTTGTATATTTATGGCATTGTCATTGTGGGATCACTGTGTGGGTATATGCGTTTGGGCAGTCACCTCCGGCAACATTACCTCTGCTTGGCTCAACAAGATAGGAAAAGTGAAGCTACGATACACCACAAAACCGGTATATATACTTTACAATCCTTTTTAGAAACCATCAACGACAAAATAGAAAAAGAAAACACAAGAAAGCAAACAAATAGATATCACCAACCTCACGTTATGATCTCAGCCAATGTAAGCTCAGTACACTGTCACTCACACAAGCTACAAAGGACCGACGTGGTTACAGAAAGTTAAACGTCACGGAGCTAGCCAAACATCCAGTACGAACAATCATGTAGAAACTCTCAGTTATGGCAACATGCCTCAGTCACAACAACCCAGGTGCCCACTACATTGTAGGCCTAGAGGAGTAACGTTAATACGTTACGTACAAAAACATCAACAATAGCCTGCATCACCTATGGACCTCAGACACAGCTTCAAACGACTATGTAATATATATCTACGGCCTGCTCATGCTCCACACTGGAAAGTTCAAAAAAGGGAACACTTATTTGGATAGACTTGGCTGGGAGAAGAACAAACCCAAATCAGAAGCTTGCTGGGAATACATACGTCGTATATCATTGGAAGAATAAGAAAAAAATAAAACCCACTTTACATGATCAATTTAAAAGCACAAAGGATTCCACAAAGCTGCAATAGGGAATCCATAAAACACCAATGCAAGAAGTGTTATTATTACATATAGACATGATGAGAAGATTCCTTTCCGTCGTTTAGATTTGCTACAGATAAACAATGATAATTACACATACATATTCATTTTTTCTATAGTGCCTACAACTGATTTGTGCGCCTCTGACAATACTAAGCGTACATATCCATAACAGCAGTCTTCACAAATGGGTCTAAAAGCGTGGCGATCTTAAACGCAAGGCCGTGAAGCTCCATCCCCTCGAACAAGGTGGAGACTTTCAATGTTGCTTTAAGAATCGGAGTGAAACTGAACTGATCGAGACGACCACCTGCATCTCTGATCCTCTGGTAGCAGGGGCGAAGCCACCTTATGAGGAGTGGTGGCAAGTGCACCCATGATTATATTGATATTCACAATTTTAAAGACACAAACATTGATATTTTGGTGAATTAGATGGCAAAACTCAGTCTATGCACCCATATGATCTTGAGTTCAAATCTTTTTTCATACATTTTTAAAGTTTATTACCAATAATGCACCCATTGAATATATTCTCTAGCTTAGCCCCTGTCTGGTAGAAGAGGATCGTTGCTCTAGGTTGAGCGGAACGAGAGAGATTAGGAAGACGGAGATTGAAGAGGAAGGGTTCAGGTGGAGAGGGGAGAGATTAGAAGAGGGAAAGAGAGTAGTTTAGACTACTGATTGAGGAAGAAGAAGAAGAGGAGAGGTTGAAGAGAAAGAAGTTGAGGTGATGATGTACGGAGACTGTACGGAGGATGTAGGCATGGAGTTGCTTGATTTGGGTGAGTGTTTTTCAGTGTGTGAGGATGTCTAGAACAGATGCTGAGGTAATCGGCCACGGAGTCACAAGAGAATGAGGGAAGATGATCCGGCAAAAGAGAGAGAAAGAAGCCTGAATGTGCAGGGTCGGCCCTGGGGCATGCCTAATGAAACATTTGTTTCAGGCCCCCGAAAATTTTGAAGAAAATTACATAAGTATAGGCCTCCCAAAAAACTTTTTAGGCCCCCAAAAATTTTTTTTACATAGAAACCGTCACAGGCCCCAAAATCTCAGGGCCGACCCTGTGAATGTATGACGTGAGTCATATATAAAACACCGCTTTAAAGTTTCTCTTAATCCTAACTCTGACAAACCTTTCTATTTCATCCCTCTTTAGCAAATTTTCCAAAAAAATGGATTCAATCCATAATCAAATAGATCGGATTAATAGAGAATCTATTTAAAATTAACATTATTTGAATATGAATTGGATCGTGTTCCTTTATCCATCTTGGCACGCTTATAGGTCAAACTGAAACCTTTCTTTTTGTTTTTTTTCTTCATCCAGTGAGTTCATGGATCTTCTTTGTCTTTAGAGATATTGTTGAAAAAAGGTGGGGGGGATGGTATAGAGACCCAGTTTCGGCGATGCGTGGAGAAGAAGTCGGAACTCACGTCTTTTGCAGGAGAAGAGAGAAATCTGAAACGGTGGAGAAGAATTACTGATGCAGTGAAACATACGTCGGCTCTTGTATTTGGGTCTTTTATCTATTTCCCTTATGTAATATGTGCCCTATTAGCTTTTATTAATAATAAGTCAGAAAATAATAATAATAACACCGCCGTTGACAAAAATAAAAGGCACTCTTTTTAGGTCATCAATCCTTACAGTCAATCACGCTGTTTCATTTTTTTTAGGTCGTCGACATAGTTTTGAAAACCGAACCATCACCCATTTATTATGAAAATTCCAAAAAAACATGAACTTTATCTGAATTACCAAAACAAACCTAAATATATTGGGTGACTAAAAAAAACCCATATTTTTGTTGACTTTTTAAGTTTATTAAAACACTTAGAATTGACTCACCAAATTAATTCACCGTTAACCTAGTTAACACGAATAAACACGTCGTTTGATGTACCTTTGTCATTAAAAAATCTGCTTCCCACGCGAATCGAACTCGTGCCAAGGTATTGTAATGGGAGAGGTGTTGCCACTAAGCTAGTGGGCTTTTCAATAGATTGACGAACAAAGTTCTATTTAACTAAAATATCCGTGTTAAATGAATCAAAAAGAAACAACGGCATTTTCGGACTGTTGAACCGCCGCTACTTCAGACCCACCACCACCTTCTCCACCCTCCGACACAATACCCGACGACACAAGAACGATCTCATCATCATCACTCTCAGTGCGGTACTCGTAATGCCTCGACGATCTCCTTATCAC
>CAKOAT010133044.1:56277-74345 GCA_932364175.1 Eruca vesicaria subsp. sativa
CCCCCCCCCCCCCATAAGAACCACAAGTGCTTGAGTTCGATTCCACGGGACAACATTTTTAATTGAACCGCACGAACAAAACGATGTCGTATTGCGATTTTTGGTTAAACGCACCAAATGGATGAAACGACGTCATATATCTTAATGGCAAGATTTAACGTCGATTTAACGCAGTCTCAACTGCTCGTTAACGTGGGTTAATTTGGCGAGTCAATCGTAAGTGTTTTAATAAACTAAGAAAGTCAACAAAAGTACAGATTTCTTTTGGCCAGGCTCATGTCCAGGATTGTTTTGGCAATTCGGAAAAAGTTCAGGCTTTTTTTGGCCGAATTCTCGATTCAATATAGTTATTTGGTTGATTAGTTGGACTAACTAATTGAACCAAAATTTCTTTAAAAATTGATTATATATAATCATATATTTACAAGTGAATATTGTGTAAAATTATAGTGAACAAGTGATTATTACGTAAAATTAAAATTGAGAAAAAATCAAATTATTGATTGTTTAAATTACCATATTTATTTATTTTTACAACTAAAAATCTCAGATTTTATGAATAAGTCAAAATAAGATTAATATATGAAAGCTAATGATATAATTTTTTTTTTCTTAAGAAAATAGAATTAAATATAAAATCAGTTAAATAATAATAGTCAAAAATGATTATGAAATATTAAATTTTAATAAAAATTAAAAACATATTAATCATATATTAATTTTTGAATCGGGTTTTAAAGTTAATCTGGATCATCGATTTTCGTCAAATCTGAATTTTAAACCGAATTAGACTCAGTTTTTTCAGCAATTGGATATGTTTAATTGACCGATCTGATCTTGTTTTCAAAACCGTGGCCGTCAACCCTTTCAGTCAATCACGTTTTCATTTGTTTTTTTTTTTATGTTTCATATTCTTATAAATTCGGTTAGGCATTGAATATGTGGCAGAACATAAACAAAGGGTTTTGCATTTAACGCTCATCACACTTAGGAAGATATGTCATAAAAATCTGTTCTGCGGAAAATGAAGATAAATGGGTTGGTCAACGTGCAGGTGACCAATGCATGTCTACAGTTTCTTTTTTTTTTACCTTGCCTATAAATTTTATTCATTCCTCGTTTCTTTCTTTCACAAATCAAAAATCATCTCTATTTAGTAAGTTTTTAATTTTTGTTTAATATTTTTGTGTTATATAAAATTCTGAGATAAATTTTATGTTATGTTTAACTGATTTTTCATATTTTCAGGTTGTTTCATACACTTCTTGTCTCTTCAATAAATTATGAAACCTTTTTGTTTTCTAAAGTAAGTTAAAATCTATATTCAGTAATACCAAATAAAAAAACAGCTTATTATTTATATGATGTTATAACATATGCTTGTATTTTAATCATCTATTTAACTTTATATGTATAGTATATATTAGTTTAATGAATTTGTGAATTTTAATGATATTCCATGTATTATTTTCATATATTTATAATTTAAAATTAATTTTTAGAATTAATTAATAATTTTAAACAATGATATAGTAAATATAATAAGTACACTAACACATGCATGTATTATAATCTTATGTTTAGTTAGTTTATTTTATTTTTATTTTCAGTTGTCTCTTATCTATATTTATTAAAAATAATAAAAATATTGGAAATAATTAATTTCTATAGATAATTATAAATAAATTAATATGCAGACATGCTTTGAAAGTTATGCTGAATAATACTAATATATTAAACATCATTTGTATATGTTATTTAATTCAAATCTGTTTTACATGTCGAATATATATATTTTTTTTATAACATCTAAACTTTATTAATTTCAAATCAATGTAACATATTACATGAAACATAAAATACATTAAACATGTTGTTAAAAAGAACTTTTAACAGAGAAAACAGTAACACGATGCTTCCTAACGCATTCGTAGGATAGGCTGATTCGCTAGTTTTATTCCACTTCGTTCTTGGTCTTGTAAAATCTTTCTTGTGGCTCTCAATTCTTATGAGTAAATACCATTTTTCTTCAGAAAGATCATTGGATACGATCCATCTGTTACATCGTAATCCGTCCCAAACACTCATGATGCAGGAGATAACATATTTAATTGTACATGTCCATGGTGTTGGTATTCTTTTGGTTTGAAACCAATAAAGCAATAAATTCGAATCGTTTTGTTGTTGAGATATCTTCGGACTCTTTACTGTAAATTGTAGACTTCCCCCTTCATTCCTTTGTATTTTATTCTTCACCATCAACATCACATGGTCATGAAGTGAAGCGCTTAGAATAAACAAAATGAGAAGTAACTGTTGTTGTACACACACAGACATGAACCACCAAAAGTATAACCGAATGATTATATACCATGTCTTCAACTCTGAAGGTATATCACACATCCATTTCCTAAAATCCCCTGGCCATGGAGGTTTTTTTTGTCGATTCCTTGTGTGCACAAGGCAAGATCCTTAATACAAAGGATTCCAACACTGGAGATTGACACTCACATTGGGAGAAGAGACGCACACCAACCGCTCGACGAAAGTCCTTGAGTCTTCTTATCCAATTCCTAAGGAATATTAGGATAAGTGATGATATATCTCCGAACAATATCATAAGTGATATTAATCGTTGACTAAATCCGGATGATCGCAAGTGGTGGGAAGACAACAAAACGCAATTTGGTTTTATCCAAATCGAAAAATTTGATGTCCAATTCATCATGAACTGGTTTGATTACTAAACTAAGACTGACCAAAAAAGAGAAACCCGACAGCCAAAGCCGCCGGCAACGGGAACCTCCGGTGAAAACGAGTTTTGGTGGTGGTTTTTAACTAATCGTCGCGTTGGGAAGCGGTTTTTACATGTCGAATATATTTTAGAGCTAATTAGGTTAAAAACCAAGGAAGAAGCAGAAATTTGCAAAGTACCAAAACGTGGGAAACTGAAATACACGCGTGGTTCGAATGGTGTTAAAAAGACCAATTAACCCTGCCCGGTTATCATATTTGCTTCCCCAAATTTCGTACTCTGACAAGAAGATTATGTGCTGTAGAGGATCCTGGAAGATATATGAGAGATTGCGTTTACACTAGGAAATGTTCATCGGTAAACTGAAACGAACTGTAGCTCATTAAACCCTCTGACCCCAAACGGCGGAGCCGTAACCAAATCTTCGAAAGATTTACCTAAGATATTTTCTTCGTTTTTGATTAAAAATTAGAATTGGATATATTTACAGAAACGGTGTGCGTGTATATAAAAGAGTTAAACGGTTTCTCTTTCTCACAAGAACAGCAATTGAGTTCTTTGAAGGCTAATTGTTGTTGTGAGAGAAGTTGCGTGAATCGTTTGCCAAGATCGGTAAAACTTCTTATCCACTTTTAGATATGTTTAGCCTCTTTCTGTGATGTCGTTAGATGATAATAGTGTGAAGCATTAAATCGGTATTGTTAGTTCTCAAATAAAATATTGTGTTCCAATCATGAGGTTCAATCATTAAATATGTTACATATTAATGACTCTTCTCTTTAAACCGCAGGCATCACATTTGTTGTCTTTGATTGTGTTGGTATTAAATAGGTTAAATTTGTATGCAGAAATGGGTCGCGTTTACCGTATTTGGCGTGGGGACTGGAAGAAAAACGATCAACAGCAGTGGTCCTTTGTTCCAAAACACGATGATTACGGCTTCACAATGTATATGGATTCACCTGAGAGTCTGACCATGATAGAAGCTACTGTGAGAGAGTACTGGATGCTTGGTACTGAAACTCCGGTTCAGATAACATATGGGATGCCAAACTGGATGCTCTTCCCGACAGGGCCATCTGTGCCGAGGACAATTTCTACCACGGCTGATCTTGTGTATCTGGTGAGTCAGGTTCAACCGCTTGCTGACATAACACTGCTAGTCACTTTCGGGGCTAAGAGTGTTGCGGAGTTCCAGTTCCTGACTCGTTCAGATTTCACGGTGGGGTTTTCTACATACATTGTGGGAGAAGGACAAGATGAAGCAGCTAGAGGACGTTACGAAGGTTAGTCTCGAACAACTTCTTCTAGTATTATTGTTTTGACGGTTAACACATTGTTCTAACTCGTATAATAAAAATGTGGCAGGGTTGGTTTGGGGTGAGAGGCTTGTAATGAGTGAGAGTGTTATGAATGAGATATTTGGAGAGCAAGAGATGGTTATACTCCACCGTATTGCTCTGGAAATGGAGTATGCTGACAGGATGAGGCAAGCTGAAGCTGGTAGTGGAGTGGTTCAAGGAATGGAGATCATTCAACTGGATGATGACGATGATGATGAAATGATTGAGGTTACACAAACAAGAGGGGGCCATGATGGTAAGAAGTGTGACGTAGCAAGCTAACATACAAGTATTGTTGAGCAAATACAATGTTAGCTGTGGGTTGAAATTGATAACCTTCGTATGATGTTAGTGTTTAAAGTTTAAGTTATGCGATCTTACATAAAAGTTTGGGTGGTAAATTATTTTTGTAGCTGTGAAATGAATTCGTTAACCACTGTATGATTTTGTTGTTTAATGTATTTGTTTTGCTATTCAGTAACGATGGTGGCACGGACTAATCAAGCTCTAACTCAAACCAGGACTACAAGCATGGTGGATGCACCTGTTGCTGGTGTTACATGGGTTGCTCCACCGATTGGAAGAGGAGGTATGAATTTTAAGAAATCGTTTTTAGTATATAGCTAGCTGGGGTTGCAATACCGGGTTATAGTTAACCGGGTAACTAAATTACATCGGAACGAATCGACTTTGTGCGTTCTAGTTAACCGGTTAACTATGTTACTTATGTAAACATTTTAGCCGGCTAACTCTGTTTGAAGGATGGAACAATTTTTTAATGCTAAGAAAAGGATATTTTTTTCCCGGCTAACCAAGATGCATACATGATTAAATTAAACTGCCTAACTACCTTCGACTGATTCTAGTGTTTAATGTTTTAGTTTAGGTATGTTACATACAAGGTTTGGTGGTAAAATTAATTGGTAGTTGTGAACTAAATTTGTTAACCATTGTATGATTTAGTTGTTTAATATATTTGTTTTGCTATTCAGGACCTATGGTGCCAGGAACTAATCAAGCTCTAACTCAAACCAGGACAACAAGCATGGTGGATGTGCCTGTTGCTGGTGTTACATGGGTTACTCCACCGCTTGGAAGAGGAGGTATGAATTTTAAGAAACCGTTTTTGGTATATACCTAACAGGCGTTGTAATACGACTTGGCTTGTTATGAGTTTCGTTAACCGCTAGCTAATAAATATGTTTAAATTGTATGGTTTGGAAACATGGGTTCAGTGACTAGCTACCGGGCACAATCATTGGCTCATATTGCAGCAGAAAATGCACCTTCGATTCTTTGGGATGTAGGGATGGACCTATACGATTATCCTGAGTTCTACAACAGCCGTAGGGATGGGCGCCAGGTTGCCATTGACTCGGAGTTTTGGCATAGTTTAAGTGAGGAGAATCTTCAAGGGGTGTACCTAATTGCACCAGCAGCCCCAGTTCGTGAGGGTCTTGGACCGAACAAGCCGGACATTGTACTAGAGGGGAGCTCATCTGGAGGAAGTGAAGAAACGGGTGATGTAGCTGGGAAAGGAATTGAAACATCAAACGGTGACAAAGCAACAAGATTAGACCCTCATGGAGCTGCCATGGACAGGGATGGAAGTCTAGGAGAGGGTAATTATAACAAGAGATTTGTAATAAATTAGATTGTGCTGCTGGTTGGGTGAAAACCAAATATATTGTCTTATTCTCTCTTGGATGAATGTAGGTTTTGTGTTAGGCAGTACTGCTGATTCTGTGAAAGAAAAGGTGGACAGCTCAAGTCCGTTTGTGAAGGTGAAGGTGAGCGCTGGTGGTGGATCAGGAGAAGCTTCTGCACAAGCTTTATATGGTACTGGGGGTGGTTACATCTCATCGGATGCTAGCGAGAGCGAGGGTGGGTTCTGAATTTAAGACTGTGTAAACCTTAATGTTTAATAATGTAGTAATGTAGGGATGCTTTGACCCAACTAAGGTAATGGAGGCGTAATAGGCGGTTAACAAGAAGTTTATCCATGGTGAACTGGTTTTGGGTGGGATAAACTTTTATTTAACCGTTGCAAATGGGGTGATCTTTTGGGGTTTGTTGTTTTTTCTGATGTAAGATCTGCATGGTGTAGAAAACCTTTGCGAATGTTTTACCTTGTAATGTATAAAATATGTTGGCTACTATATCCAAAATGATATGTTAATGGCTAATACCCTTCTTGGCAATGAAGGTTACAAACTGTTTGTTTGATTGGATAAGTATTAATATGTCATGTTCAACCTACTATGTAAGGGTGTTAGTATTTCACAGTTAATATTCGTAATATTAATAACCGGCTAACTATAATTTGGCCTTCGGGTCCCTTGATTGACGTATAATATTAAATATCAAAAACTTGTTAACCGGTTAAGTAAGAAATATATAAATCTAAAAAGATAGTTATCAAGTTAATTTTTGTTTTTGTATAAATGTAAACCTTTAACAAAAGAAAAAGTTTATATTGGGTCTGGGAACTGAAAACGTTGTTGTTGATACATTAACAGGTGATATGGATGAATATGGAGTAGATCTGAAGGTTGGAATGATGTTCAGAAATCGTGATGCATTCAGACAGCATATATCAATGTTTGCTGTCGCTAAGAAATTTTGCTTCAAGAGCGGAAAGTCAGATCCTAGTATGATGATATTGGAATGCGTGAGTTCTTCTTGTCCATGGCGTGTGTATGCAATCAGATTGAAGGATTCGGAGGTTTTTGAGGTGAGGAAACTTGTGAGCGGGCATTCTTGTTCTATTGCCGATCGTGGTGGCTACCAGAGGCAAGCCACGTCAGCTGTGATTGGAGAGCTGATGAAAACAAAATTTGCTGGGAACGGTATAGGGCCTCGGCCTAGGGAGATCAGGATGATGATGCGGGGTGATCACGACGTATGTATCTCATATTGGAAGGCTTGGAAATCTAGGGAAATGGCCGTCGATAATGGACAAGGGACGAGTAATGCTTCCTACATAAAACTCCCTCTTTATCTGAATAACCTGGTCTATGCCAATCCCGGTTCTTTGGCAAACTTGCTCACTGATCCTGTTGAAGGGGGTGGGAGTCGGTTTAAGTACATGTTCTTAGCAATGGGGGCTTCAATAGAAGGTTACAAAGAAATGAGGAAGGTGGTGATAGTAGATGGAACTCATTTACGAGGGAAATACGCTGGATGTTTACTAACAGCTTCCGCACAAGATGGCAACTATCAAATATTCCCTCTGGCCTTTGCGATCGTTGATAGCGAGAATGACAAATCATGGGAGTGGTTTTTCCAGAACCTATCACAATTTGTTGTGAATGACCAAGCATTGGTTTTCGTATCCGACAGACATCAATCAATTATGAAAGGGATAAGCAAGGTAAAGATTAACCTCCCAAATTTGATTGTTTTTTTATTAGTCGGCTAAATAAGTTGTTAGCTATGGTGTTATTTATCCGATATAGATATACCGAAACCAGAACTATCCTGGTATTTTTAAATTTATCAAGGAAAAAAAGATGGCTTCTGTAGTATGTTTGGTTAACCGTGCAAATAATTGAGGTAAATGTGGCAGTTATTAGATAACTGGATGTAAAGACGCATAAATTATAATTCTCTAACCGGTTAATAAAAAAATTAACCAAGTGCATTTTAGTAGTTAGCGTAGATTTGAAGTTAGCTGTGATGATAATTATTTAGCTGGTAATTATAAACACTTGTTGTTTATCAAATATATAACCCGGTTACAACATATAGGTATTTCCGACGGCTGGACACTGCGTCTGTGTTGTCCACCTGAAGAGAAACGTGAGGTCAATTTTCCGGGGGAGGCGATTGGAGTTCCTGGTAGGAAAGGCAGCAAGAGCATATAAGTTGAATGATTTCTACCTGGCATTCAACGAGATTAAAGAGCTGAATCCTGCATGCGCGGCGTATCTAATTGACCTCGGATTTGAGCACTGGGCCAGATCTCAATTTCCAGGAAATCGGTACAACATCATGACCAGTAATTTGGCTGAGTCGTGGAATTCTGTGCTGAGAGAGGCCCGTGAGTATCCAGTTGCTCAATTGGTTGACTTTATTCGTGAGAAATTGACTACTTGGTTTGCAAGTAGGCGTGATACAGCAAACAAGGCTGTTGGTGTTTTGACACCACGTATTGAAAGTATTCTCACAAATAACTTTGAAATGACTGGGGGGTATGAGGTTGTTGCTATAACTGGAGAAGAGTTCGAAATTCGCAATAAGAATGGTGAGAGTTTCCATGTTAACCTCAGAAACATGACGTGCAGCTGCTACGAATTCCAAATGTTGGGCATACCATGCTCACACGCCATATCTGCTGCATTGAAAGCTAGGCTAAGCGTGAACGACTTGGTGATTGATGCTTACAAGATAACTTCGCTCAGGCTTGCTTACAAAGGTACGGTTGTGCCAGAAACAGGTTCGCCAAGTGGTGTTCCAATGCCATCTTCTCTCTACGACCTAAACTTATCTCCCCCAGCCACACGACGTCCACCAGGAAGGCCAAAGAAGTTAAGATACTTTTCAAGGGGGGAGAGGCGTGTAAGTTTTAAGTTTATGTGTGAATTATTTACATATCTCATAATATGTAAAATACCGTGAGCATATGTATAAGAAAATGAAGTAAAACAAACGTTATGTACAAGCAGGTTAAAGGTTTTCGCCGGAAGGTGGTGTGTAGCAGGTGCAAGGGCAGTGGACACAACAAGGCCACCTGCAAGAATCCCATATAAGAGTTGGAAGGTATGATTGAATAAGGAAGACAGTTTAAGGCGAAGGGTGGATTTGTAATGGACGGAATGGAGGGTGAAGATGGTGTAATAGTTAGCTACTCAGGGTCGTTGTGATAAATGAAAACTAGGACACCATCTAGGGTTTGTAGAGGATTATGATAAACGCTTTGTGATGATAAATAATAACTTGTCTTCCATGTTATATGATTCTTTACTTATGATCAGACGTATTGACCGGTTATACTAATCATCTAAACGTGATGTGAAACGTATTTACCGGTTAAATACGACGTAACGATTTAATTAGAAGTTGTTGTATACAGTACGAAATAATTTAGTAGTTGTTGTATTTTAAAGGATTTCGTAACCGGTTAACTAAAATAACAAAATAGTTGTCAGGCAGTTAAACAAAAAACCCACAAGGGAAAAGAATAAGTAAACATGCAATTTAAAATCGCTACGGCTGTTATAGCTAAGTTAGTTAGCTGGTTAAAAAAAGAGAACGTATAGATGTCCCAAGTTAATGTGTTATTAGAAAATATTAGCCGGCTATTGATTTGCTTAGTCTAAGAAATTAACATTCAAAAAAGCAAACCATTACTAACAAAATCATCAATGACCCTTGGTCAAGTGTTTGAGAAAAACAATTAGCCGGCTATGAAAAATGTAATAAACGGTTAACTAAAGTAACGAAAGATTTTAGTTAATTGTTGTATTCTAAAAGATTTGTAACGGGTTAACTAAAATAACGAAACAGGTGTCTGGCAGTTAAGCAAAACACCCACCAGCCAAAATCATAAGTAAACAAGCAATTTAAAATGATTTGAGCTTTTATTCCTAAGTTAGTTGGCTGGTAAACATAAAGAAGTTTCGATGTCGCAAGGTCATGTGTTCATAGAAAATATTAGCCGGTTATAAATGTGGTAAGTTTAAGAAATTAGCATTCAAAATAGCAAACAATAGCTCAAAACTCATCAATGTCCCCTGGTCATGAGATTTTGATAATCAATATTAGCCGGCTATAGATTGGTTATGTATAACAAACAAAAATTAGATGCTGGATAAAAAATGAAGAAAAATTTTGGGTGTCTTTTCCACAAAGACAAGATACAGAGCTACGAATTATAGGAATTAAGCTTTTACAACCTCAAATAAAAATAGAGTCTAATAAACATATCATTTTTAGAACAAGCAAGGACAGATTGGGGGACAAAGAAAGGAGTCAAGTTTAATGGTTAAGAACAGAACAAATGTGTGGGATAAAGGTCAAGGCTTCCTCGACAGAGACCCCACCACTTCGACAATCTCCGTAATATCCTTCTTCAACTCAAGAAGCTGTTCTTTGATTTCCGTTATATCATTAGCCAGAATGGTCTGCTTCTGAATTAATCCCTCTATCTCTTCTACTTGAGCATCGTCAGCCCACTTGAACAAGTGATTCTCACCGAAAACGACTCCGCATCTGTAGAATCTTCTACCTGGATTATCTTTTGTCTTCGAAGTGAGTAGGACAGTCAAAGCTCCACACTGACATTTCCTAGGTATTCCAAGTCCAAGATCGACAGCCAACTCCATTCTCTGCAGGAAAATGAAAAACAGAATCGAATCCAAAGAGTGGTAGGTTATAAACAAATGAGCTTTACTTGGCCGCAGGGGGGGGAGAAGAGGAAAAATAGAACGGCAACATCTTTTCGATTGGAAGAAGGAGTTTCCTTTTATATGGGTGAAGTTGCCCTAATTGTACAGTTAATGTTGGTTGCGTAAGTGTCCCACGTGGTTATTTCGTGGTCGAAAAGGTATAAGGTATATGTTAGACAGTTAAAAATGTAAACTTGCAAGACAAAAAAATAGTTGGATGGGTAACATTAATTGATAGACCTTAGAATTAAGTTTGTGTTCCAAATCAAGAGCAACATCAGAGTTTCGAAAAAAAACATAGAGAAAAAGTTTTAAGTAGAAAATATGAAACAGCCATCAGAGGGGACCAACGGCAGATTCATATATAGATACATCAAAACGCTCGACTTGGCTATCAAGGACATCTGGTGTGATGCATCTGCACGCATCGATACCACCGACTGCATGAGCTTGTATGAAGAGGACTGTAGAGACGGCAGAGTTCGTTATAACGTTTTGCTGGGGTATGCTCCGTGGCCTTTCAATAGACAGTGCCTTGATATCCCTAACACCAAATTCCCTACCGACCTGCTTCATGAGATGTGGGAACATCTGAGCGATTGGTCTAACCTCTTTGGTCATCATAAAGTCTGTGCGGAGGCTAGTATTGCAGTCCAATACAGTTACAGTCCACCCTGCCAAATCCACACAGATACCAACCCAATATTTTTTGTCGAGGTTAAAAGGAAAATAGAAACGATCAGCAGCAGCGGAAGCCGGTGTTCGCTGGACCAATTCAACCACAGTTGCACTGAAATTGAAGTTCTCTTTTTTGGAAGTTTTTGAAAACCGCGTGTACAATTTAGTGAACTGTGATACGAATTGCGTGTCCATGAAGGCCGCAGTAGGCTGCTGCGGTTGAGCTGATTTTGATCTGAAGAGTGACCGAGTGTGGAACATAAGGATATCCACGACCTATTGAGAGGGAGACAAATATTTACAAGTCGAGAACTAGGGAAAGTGAGTGAATCTATTAATTATTTGACAAATTAGATGTGAAAAACAAACCTTCTTCGATAACTGAGATGATCTCTGCACGATCTCGTAGAGATCTGTACTCTCGACTATACCCATATCAGTTTCGATAGAACTGTGTTTTGAAATCAAATGTTAAATGTTAGCCGGCTACAAAAAACCAAAAAATAAAAATTCATTGAAAGCCTGTAAATATGAAATTTATAACTTACAATGGAGTCTTCATCTTATCCATGAGAGCTGAGAACTTGGCCGCGTAATCTATGTTGCATCCGTTGTAGATCGCGTCTGAGACAGCCGCCCTAGCACGGTTGATAAAGGCTCTATCACACTCATACTCCCCAATGAGCGACTTGGTTGGCACCTTCTGTCTCTTGCCTCTCCTACAGATGTTTTCCTCGACCGCGGCTGTGGTTTCACGGTGTTCTTGTTGACCGGTCTGTTGCTCAGTTAACTCGTTAACTTCGATTTCTGCTGCTTTCTCCATGCGTGCCTCCTGAGTCAGACCAAGCGAGAAGGTGGGGTCGGGGAATATAAGACCAGGATCAAGAATCTGGACAGTGGATACCAAAATTATAATAAGATAATATTTTTGGAAATAAAGGAAATGAGGTTATTGTACAAACCTCATCGGGTTTTGCCTGTGGCTGTCCGTGTAGAGACTGAGGTCCGTCATCTGCGGCATTAGCAGAAGCAGAAGCCGGCGTAGCTGTCGTTCTGCTATTCCCATCTTTAGGATCGCGTATAGCCTATGGGGTTAACCAGAAAATATTAATATTATAGGTCTACAACTATAATTAGACGTGAAGGTATGAAGACTTTAATGGAAGTAAGTCAACTGAACGGTTAACGAAGTCTGCTATAATTTGAATAAAACATACAAACCTTCTCGGTCTCTGTCTGACAGTGTGCATGAACAGCAGGAGGTGCGCAATTATTGCCTTCAGGGGGACTTTCCTCCGATGTTAGGTGCACACCGTCTTTATCAGCCTGAATTACGAAAAAAGGAAATGGATTATAGCAAAAAACACTTTATAATATAATTTCCTTATTAAAATGAATTAACCGTGAGAATAATCTACAAACCTCGACTACTGGATCAGTTGTCCGGTTAACGAATTTTAGTGCATCTGAGATTATATTGTTAGGGTCGTCTATGGTTTGAGTTCCAGCTTCCGCCACGGTTGGTCGATCACTGTTCCTACTTGGAGTGGGGATGGGGTCTTGGTGGGCTAGATTCCTCAGCTCAGCCGTCATTGTTGTCACTCTAGCGAGACAGTCATCAACCAAAGAAAAGAGCTCACCGAAATTTGTGAGCGCTGTAGAGGCATAACCATTGATTGAATCCTGCATCGATGAAATGTTGGCATGGACAAGCTGGAAATCATCCCTAAGTTTGAGCCTGACAAGAGTGGCCAACGAATCAATGTCTAGAGCATCAAACGGCTGAGAGGAGGTACTGGGCTTGGATTTCGAAGACTTGCGGTTAACATTTTCGACTTTTGATTCTTCACGCATTCTATTAACATCATCTGTAGTTATCCCACCAGCAAATGAATCAGCTGTGAACTGGTAGTTCTGTTCTATGAGTTTGAGCATATTAGACACACCGACATCGTCTTCATCGTCCGACCACTGATACTCTGGATCAAGCTCCGTCCCACCGTTGTCATCAAGCATGATGGACCTAACTAAAGCCTGCCAGATTATAAGACAACAAATTCAGAATACGAGAAACTTACAAAGAAACAATTAAATTAAAAAAGGAGGTGGGTGATGTGTGTAAGTTAGTACGCGGGGGAGTAAGAACACTAATAGATGTTTCTAACCGATGTGTTTTATAGACTATATTAGGCAGCTAAAGGGTAGTTAGGACAAACGGAATTAACGACAACAATCGAAGGTAGTTAGGCAGTTAACTTAATGATGTATGCAACTTGGTTAGCCGGTTAAAAAATAGCCAATTAGTAGTATAGAAAGGTGGATCTTTGGAACAAAGAAAGTTAACCGGATAACATATTTATGTATATAAATTAGTTACCCGGCTAAGTAAATCGCACAGACTCGATTCGTTTCCATGTGTATAATGAATGATATTAGCCGGCTAAGCAAACAAGCTATGATCGTAATCCTAAATAATCATGAAAGTAAACAACATACACTTAGTTACCTGTCCAGCAGCATCTAAGTCTCTTGCGTGGCCGGGATTGATGCTTTTTTTCTCAGCTTTGTCACCGTCAGTTCTATCATCGTCGGCGTCAGATCCAGAAGAACCACCGTCTTCCACCCCCTCAATAATGGCCGGAACACATTCAATCATCACAAGTTGTATGGCAAGAACAAATCCCTTGAGAGCAATAGTGTTTTGTGTCAAGGAAAGCTCCTTTCTCTCCTTTATGCTGGTTATAAGTAACTCAAACGAAACCCTGCCCCAAGGATAAGCGAAAAAATCGTCCAAGTCTCTAATCTGCTCTGCAACTGATTCAGAGATCCGTGGGGAGTGAGTCGTCGGGATTAGGACGGCTGCGATTAAGGCTAGGTATGCATACTTTAGTCGGACCTCCTTGTCAACGACGGTTTTCTTCTGGAGCATTCTTATGACGGATGAGACTGGGATTTCTTTTAGTGAACCAAATAACTCAATCCAGTAGGGCGTCGTTGATATGATGTTCTTCGCGGATCTCTTCTTGACTCGTTTGGGGAATTTTTTGCAGTTTAACCCAGTGACCAAGGCGAACTCTCTAATTGAAAACCTTATCGGTTTCCCGGCGAAATTGAACCAAGCTTCATGCTTCTTGGACACTTTAAGTTGTCGGGAAAGTATATATCTGCCAAATCTCCCAGAGAAAATGGGTTTTTCGGCTATTTCAACCAATTTACCAAAAGGCGAAACCCTAATCGACTCAACTTCTTCCGGCTGTAATGCGTTGAGAATCTGTCTGATGGCGTTGGCCTTGTGGTAAGGAGTCACCCTAACGCCGGCGGGTTCATGACCAGCGGCGAAAATCCTGGTCGGAAGGGCAGATCTGAGTCGTTCGATTTCTTCTGTTTCCTCCATAATTATCGTTGATCTCAGAAATGCATGAAAAGAGAAAAGAGAGGTTTGAAAAAGGAGAGACTAAGACTTAATTTCTGACAAGAAAGGGAGACTGAATCTTGCGTATCTTTCAAAGATACGGGTTTATAGTGAGGGTGAACGGGCAGGAGAGAGGTTCGATCAGAAAGGGTAGGAAGGTAAAAACGATGGAGTGAACAGTTGCGTTTTGGTGACCTTTGGTATTTCGCCAATTACTACAAAGTTCTTTGGTATACACGCAAATTTCTCTATATTTTATATGTTATTTTCAGAACTCATTAAATTAAGTTTCTAATTCTTCATATTTATTTTATTTTGTTTCTTCAATTAATTATGAAACTTTGGATTTCTAAAAAGTTAATTAAAAGTTATATTCAGTAACACTAAGTAAAAATAGATTTATTTTATTTATATTATAACATATGCAAATATTTTAATGATATATTTAGTTTAATAAATTTATTCATGTTATTATATTCCATTTATTATTTGCATATATTTATAAATTAAATTTATAATTAATTAATGATTTCATACGATGAAATAGCAAATATAATTTTTCATTCATTCTTTACTATAAAACATGCATGTATATGTTCAATTAGTTTTTAATTTTTTCAACTAGTCTCTTATAGCTATATTTATGAAAAAGTATACAAAAATATATGGTACATAATTAATTTCTTAAGCAAATTGTAAAAACTTTAATATCCATAAAAGTTGAAATTTATGCTGAATAATATATATATATATATTAAAAATTACAATTTGTAAAATTATATTGTACGACAAACATCACTTTTATCTTTTAATTAAGTCAAATTTATTTTTACTTGTTCAATACTTTTATATTTACTATGTTATAATTCATTAAAAAGTCTCTAATTATTCATTTCAGTTACATAATATTTTATAATAAATAGTGTTTATGCTAAAAACTAATATTATTTACAAATTTATAGATATAGCGTGTAACCGTGACAAAACGTTAATTTTAATGCCTATCATACAGAAATATCAGCATTGATAAAGTATTAAGTATTACATTTAAATTTGTAGTTTTTAAGAAATAAATGAATAATAAACTACCAATTTCTGAAGATTATTTAAAATAAGATCATAGAAGAGAACAATATTTTTTGAATTTTACGACTAAACACTTTTCATGAATAAATATCGTTTAAAATATTTGTCACCACTTCGTAAAGAGTTTATAGTTGACAAATTCAACCAAGAGTTTAATCTTGATATAGACTACAATTTTTTCGAGAAAAACTTGATCAAATGAAAAAGAAATACATGAAATATACGAGTCTTATGCAAAAATCAACGGATATCTCAGTTGATCATGTTACATCTATGATTTCTGCATCTGATTCGTGGTAGAAAAATCGTGAAGTAAGTACTTTTCATCTGTACCATACCCAAAAAAAACTTAAGTAATTTTTAATTTAAATTTTTAATGTTTTAAAACTTTTTATAATTTTTTTGATAGGTGTGTAAGATTATCAAATCATTTAAAAGAAAGTAACAAGAGTTTTGGAATATTATGTAATAGTGTTTCAAATTATATGACGTGCGTTCGCAATCCCGATCTCTGTGAACAAAAAACGAGAAGAGATGATTGACGAGGACGTAGCTAATGATAAAAGTTATCTCAATTTAGAAATGTTTGGTGATGATATACCACAAACTCAAATTCGAGAGACACAAGAAAATGAAGATGCATATCGTGTTAACATTAACAATCAAATATGACCTTCTAGTGAATTTACTCATGAACCCATGTGTTAAGTTATGCCACCAGATCTGCCTTCTAAGAATTAAGCTTCCAGAGATCAACAACAAGGAAGTAAAAGCCGTGAAAGTGCTATAAATAGAGTTGTTGGAAATTCACGAGCTTCTGCAAGGACCAGCTCACAAGGAAGTATTAAGAAACAAACATTTTAGACAACTCTAACAGATACAATGGATGATTTTAAAAAAAATTCAACGCCAAAGTTTACAAAAACTGCGTCCAGACTTTTTCGATCAAGATAATTACGATGAATGCGACATGATTGTTGATATATAGTGTTTTTAATGGTTTTTAATATTCTTTTTTTGATCATATTAGTGTTTTAAGTTGCATTTAGGTGTTTAGATTGCATATTAGGTGCACATATTACATTTGTATTGCATTAGATTGTTCATTTGCATATAACAGGGTTTAAATTGCACTTTATGGAAGTATTGGGTCCAATATGATGTTGACAAGAGATNGTTGATATATAGTGTTTTTAATGGTTTTTAATATTCTTTTTTTGATCATATTAGTGTTTTAAGTTGCATTTAGGTGTTTAGATTGCATATTAGGTGCACATATTACATTTGTATTGCATTAGATTGTTCATTTGCATATAACAGGGTTTAAATTGCACTTTATGGAAGTATTGGGTCCAATATGATGTTGACAAGAGATGAGGGACTCAATGCGCAATTAAAAGAAGGTCTGGTTGCACAATTAATAAGTCTTGGGGCCGTTTTGTTGAGAAGGCAAAGTCCGGGGACCTGTTTTGTAAATGAACAAGAGTTCACCATTGGAGGCAACGTGCTTTCTCTTCTCTTGGATCTGCAATTCCGACGGTTCCGGCGGCCACCACGACGGGAGAGAGGAGCACACGACGGATAAGCTGTGGTGTCCATGGATTCTGGTGGATTGTGTGGAGGAGAGCTTCGTCTTGGTTAAGAGCTTCGACGGAGGAAGAAGGGCAGTGGCTTGGAGTGATGAGCACGACGGCAAGATCCCGACGTCGATCCCGGAGCTTCCAACAACGAGGCTCACCGGAGCTTAATCTGACAAGGACTCAGCCATGGATTGGAGAAGTCAAGCTCGGGTGATTGCAGCGATTTCACGGTGGAGTTAGTGCAGGTTCAGAGCGAGTACACACAGCGGGTTGGTGAAGTCGCCGTATCATGGGCGTGAGCTGGAGCGGGTGATTGCAGCGACGTTATGACATCGCTGGGATCGAAGCGGTCTCGGGAGCGGGCACACGACGCGGGGAAGATAGGCCGCGGTGGTTCAGATATTTTACAAAGTCAAGATGTTGACCGGTTTAAACCGGTTTGACCCGGTTTAAGCCGGTTTGACCCGGTTTAATTTCATTGAACCAGGACGAATTTGGACCTCTTATATATAGTTTTAGATCCCAAAAACCCTAAATTATCTCATTTTCTCTCTAGAACTTTGTATTTCATTGTAAAAGCTTGAACCTTTTTATCATTTTAAGGAAGTATTTCATCTTATATCTTGTTTCTTATTCTCATTAACATGATTAACCTTGAATCCATCATGGATTTAAGGTTTATCATGGAGATTTTTGAGTAGACAATTATTGAATCCATGGGTTAGGTAGATTTAGGATAATTAGTGAAGGGTTAAGGTGTTTATTGTTAGATCTACTTGTTTCTATGCTTACTAAGTGTTTTTAATGCTAGATTAGACTTGATCA
>CAKOAT010133155.1:0-18237 GCA_932364175.1 Eruca vesicaria subsp. sativa
TCCCCGGAGCTGTTTCTCGTTAGCTGTTTTGTAAACGAGGTCCCGAGTCTTTTGTTCGTGACCTGTTTTTACCAATAGGTAACGATTTCATTTGATCCTTGTTTGAGGGAAGGCTTTCTAATGGGCTCGTAATGCCTCGTAAATGGTTTCAACTATTCGGCCCATTAATTCAGCTAACGGGCTAAATTCGGGCCCAACAAATACCTCAAATGGAGATTGATCTTTAAGGACCTTGGTTGGTATGCGGTTTATGAGATAACAAGCAGCAGTCACAGCATCACTCCAGAATCTTTTTGGCACATTTGAGTGAAACATCATAGACCTTGCAACCTCCATGAGATGCCTATTCTTTCTTTCAGCCACACCATTCTGCTGAGGGTTATATGGGCAGCTCGTTTGATGAAGTATCCCATGTTGAGCTAGATGAGTCTTAAAAGCATTGCTCGTGTACTCTCCACCATTATTAGACCTAAACACTTTAAGCTTAGCATTGAAATGGTTAGTAACATAAGTTTGAAATTTCCTAAATGCTTCAAGAACTCTATCCTTAGATGGTATTAATGTGATCCAGGTGTATTTAGATTTTTCATCAATGAATGTGACATAATATTTATGATTATCTCTAGATATGCATGGTGCAGTCCAAACATCAGAATGAACTAAATCAAAGCAATTTTCATAAGTAGTACTAGGGTTTGGGAAAACAGTTCTACAATGCTTGCCTAAAATGCAAGCTGATATTTTGTAGAATCTGAGTGATAAAGAAGAGTTTAGGAGAGTCTAAGAGAGATTAAAGAGAGAGTTTTAAGATGTGAGAGACTTAAGAGAGTTCTAGAGAAGAAAATGAATACTCATAAGTGTATGATTTATTTCTCAAGAAGGATTACAATATTTATAAAGAAGCATACAAGGGTTTTCCGTGTAAGGATAAGGCAAGAGGTTGACCAAGCATGTGAGTTCAAAGGAGGAGGGAGCGTATGGTTTGAATACTAGGCTGAGGGGCTTCACACGCGTGATGCCTTTAGCATCTATGACCAGATGCTCTCTCTTTCCAGCCTGTCTCACTGTAGACAAAGAAGAGCCTTATCTGCTCCTTGTCACTGTAGACAAAGACGAGCACACTCCAACGGTCATATACCAAAGACTCTTTCTCCTTAAGAGTCTTTGGTTTCCCTCTTCTTTGCTTAATACAAACTTCTGCCTTCCTTCCCAAGTTACTTCATCTACACGGATTTACTCTCAACCCTTAAGTGTAATACCTTCCCAAATAACCTCATAATCCATCTCAACTCAACACTCCCCCTCAAGCTTGACCATGTGGAACAAGTCAAGCTTGGAATGCCATGAGCAGCTTCCTCATTAAAAACCTCACTAAGGAAAACCCTTTTGGGATAAAACCCTAATGAGGAAAAGAGTAAAGGCCCCATGGCGAGGGGATTAGCTGGGGATAGTAAGATCCATGAGTCTTAACCTGATGTGTATGGACTCCATGGTCTTTTGTCTTGCTGCCTTAGTGAAGACATCAGCTAGCTGATCTTCACTTCTTGTATAGCATGGCAATATCACTCCAAGCACCATCATTTGCCTCACCTTATGGCAATCAACCTCAATATGCTTGGTTCTCTCATGAAAGACTGAATTGGAGGCAATGTGAATAGCTGCTTGGNATATCACTCCAAGCACCATCATTTGCCTCACCTTATGGCAATCAACCTCAATATGCTTGGTTCTCTCATGAAAGACTGAATTGGAGGCAATGTGAATAGCTGCTTGGTTATCACAATGCATTACCATAGGCGTGGACTGCTCTATCTCCAAATGCTTCAAAATGCCTTTGATCCACACAAGCTCATTTGTCAGCTTCAACATTGCTCTATACTCAGCTTCTGCACTTGAACATGAGACAACCTTCTGCTTCTTGCTCTTCCAAGTCACCAAGTTACCTCCAATGAATGTACAATAGCCTGTTGTTGATCTTCTATCTGATCTATCACCAGCCCAATCAGCATCACAATATCCTACCACTTCAGTACTCTTGTTGCACCCCATCCACACGCCTAAGTTGTGTGTTCCATTCAGATACATCAACAGCCTCTCAACCATGTGCCAATGGTGCTCCTTTGGTACTTGCATATGTTGGCTCACCTGATTCACAGCAAAATATATATCAGGTCGAGTAATAGTTAAGTAAATCAGCTTACCAACTAGTTTCCTATAGAGCTTGGCATCATGGAATAGCTTGTTGTCTTCAATCTCCCCCTGACGTGGGACTTTGTATCCATCTTCTAAGGGCATATTGGCTGTCTTTCCCCCCAGCATACCTGCATCACTCAAAAGATCAAGTGTATACTTTCTTTGGGACAGAAATAAACCTTCCTTGGACCTACATATCTCAATACCAAGGAAGTATTTCATCTCTCCCAAATCTTTAATTTCAAATGCAGCTTTTAAGAACTCTTTAGTCTCTTGTATACCAACCTTGTCACTTCCTGTTATGATGATATCATCAACATAAACAAGAAAGACTACAATACCTGATGGAGTAGAGAGGGTGAAGAGAGTATGATCAAGTTCAGACTTCCTGAAGCCTTTCCCATTCAAGGTAGTACTCAGCTTGTTGTACCAGGCTCGTGGAGATTGCTTGAGACCATATATAGCTTTCCTTAATCTCAACACATTCCCTTTCTTCACCAAATGCTCTAAACCCGGAGGAGGATACATGTAGACTTCATCTTCAAGTTCACCTTGCAAGAAAGCATTCTTCACATCCATTTGCCATAAGCCCCATTCAAGGTTCACAGCAAGAGAACGCACAATCCTAATTGTGTGAAGTTTAGCCATTGGTGCAAACGTATCTATGTAGTCTTCACCATATGTTTGAGTAAAACCTCTTGCAACCAATCTAGTCATTCTTCCTTTCAATGGTTCCATCAGCCTTGTACTTGATAGTGAAGATCCATCTACTAGTAACCGCCTTCTTTCCCTTAGGCAGCTCACTCTCATACCAGGTTTTGTTCTTGATCATAGCATCAGACTCTCTTGCAACAGATTCTAACCACTCTTTGTCACCCATTGCCTCCTAATAGCTTCTTGGTACAAAGCTTTGATCAAGAGTACTCATAAACACCTGATGATCATCCGGATAATGAGCAAAGGAACACACAGCTTGAGATGGGTGCTCTACAGCTTTAACATTGTAGTATACTCTAGTGTTGACCAAATTAGAAGGGTCCTTCATTATCCGTGTGCTTCTCCTCAATGGTTGGTATTGTTTTTACTTTAAGAAGGTGTTTATGATGGTTACAGGATATTTAGGACCCGGATTGACTTAAGAAATGATTAACAAAGATTAAAAGACTAGAGAGAGAGTTTAGTGTCTAAAAATGCTTAAGAACTGTATGAGTATTATTAATGTTAAGTTACAAAATATATAGAGAGAGACAAACAAGGGTTTTCGTAGGCAAGAGGATCTGAGTTGACTAAGCATGTGTGTTCAACACAATGAGGAGCGTATGGCTTGAATCCTATGGCTAGGATGCATCACACGAGTGATCCTTTTGGCATCTTGGACCGGATGCACTTTACAGCCTGTCTAAGGGAGAACCTTATCCACCTTTGTCACTGTAGACAAAGACAAAACTCCACCCTCAACGGCTCTTTCATTTGAACCAAAGCCTCTCATTCCATTTGAGTCTTTGGTTCCCTTTCTTCTGTGACACTCCATACACACTACTTCCTTCTCAAGTCTCTTCTCTTATACGGATCATCCAAACTTGCATCTTCTCTTGAACTCATTTCTACTCAACACTCATCACAACTCAACATCCTTATCTTTTATTAATCTCAACACTCCCCCTCAAGCTTGACCATGTGGAACAAGTCAAGCTTGGAAGGACCATGAGATCTCCCTCATTAAAACCTCACCAAAGAAAACCCATTTGGGACAAAACCTTGATGAGTAAAAGAGTANCTACTCAACACTCATCACAACTCAACATCCTTATCTTTTATTAATCTCAACACTCCCCCTCAAGCTTGACCATGTGGAACAAGTCAAGCTTGGAAGGACCATGAGATCTCCCTCATTAAAACCTCACCAAAGAAAACCCATTTGGGACAAAACCTTGATGAGTAAAAGAGTAGAGACCTCATGATCAGGAGAGTGTATATATTAGTCCTTAGGCAAGAGATCAATGAGTCCTAACCTGATGTGTATGGACTCCATTTTCTTCTGCCTAGCTGCCTTGGTGAATACATCCGCCAGCTGATCTTCACTCTTTGTGAAACATGGCAAGATAACTCCCAAAACTATCATCTGTCTCACCTTGTGACAATCAACTTCAATGTGCTGGGTCCTCTCATGGAACACCGAGTTAAAGGCAATGTGGATTGCTGCTTGGTTGTCAAAATGCATCACCATAGGAGTAGACTGATCAATCTCCACATGCTTCAGTATTCCTTTGATCCACACAAGCTCATTAGTCAACTTCAGCATGGCTTTATACTCAGCTTCTGCACTAGAACATGAGACCACCTTCTGCTTCTTGCTCTTCCAAGTCAAAAGATTGCCACCAATGAATGTACAATAGCCAGTGGTAGATCTTCTATCAGCTCTATCACCAGCCCAATCAGCATCACAATACCCAACCATTTCAGTACTCTTATTACACCCCATCCATACTCCTAGAGTGGGCGTTCCATTTAGATACATCAACAGCCTCTCTACCATGTGCCAATGATGCTCCTTTGGCACTTGCATATGCTGGCTCACCTGATTCACAGCAAAACAAATATCAGGACATGTAATAGTAAGATAGATCAGCTTACCCACAATCTTCCTATATTGCTTGGCATCATGGAATGGTTTGCTATCTTCAATCTCCCCCTCACGTGGAACCTTGTATCCATCTTCTAAAGGCATCTTAGGTGTCTTTCCTCCTAGCATACCTGCATCCTTCAAAAGATCAAGTGTATACTTTCTTTGGGACATAAATAAACCCTCCTTGGATCTGCATATCTCAATCCCCAAGAAGTATTTCATCTCTCCCAGATCTTTAATCTCAAAAACAGATTTAAGAAATTCCTTACTAGCCTTAATACCTTCTTGGTCACTTCCAGTAAAAGAACCACAATACCTGAGGGAGTCTTGAGCGTGAAGAGTGTATGGTTAAGCTCAGATTTTCTGAATCCTCTTCCATTCAATGTGGTACTCAGTTTATTGTACCTGGGTCTTGGAGACTGCTTTAAGCCATATATGGCTTTCCTTAACCTCAACACATTTCCCTTCTTTACCAAATGCTCAAGACCAGGAGGAGGGTGCATATACACTTCATCCTCAAGCTCTCCTTGAAGAAATGCATTCTTCACATCCATTTGCCATAGACCCCACTCCATATTAACAGCAAGAGATAGAACAATCCTGATAGTGTGAAGCTTAGCAACCGGAGCAAAAGTGTCAATGTAATCTTCACCATAAGTCTGAGTGAAACCCCTTGCAACCAACCTGGTCTTCTTCCTTTCCACAGACCCATCAGCTCTATACTTAATGGTGAATATCCACGTACTAGTTACAGCCTTCTTCCCTTTAGGTAGTTCACTCTCATACCATGTCTGATTTTTGATCATGGCATTTGCTTCAGCACCCACTGATTCAACCCATTCCTTGTCCTTCATAGCCTCCTCATAAGACCTTGGAAGATAGCTGCTGTCAAGAGAAGTCATGAAGGAACAATGCTCCATAGGAAATTGAGCAAACGAGCAAACCACTTGAGATGGATGCTCAACCGCCTGTGCATTGTAGTATACTCTTGTATTTACCCAGTTAGAAGGTGGGTATCTAATTCTTGTACTTCTCCTTAATGGTTGCTGTGTCTCTGGTTGTGCATTCTCATAATCAGATGACTCCACACCTTGATCATGAGAACCTGAGCTCTCTTCTTCAACACCTTGATGACTAGAATCCTCCCTTCCAGCATCATCATCTCTTACCTCTTCTCCAGTCTTGCTTTCAGACTCTTCTGGTTCTATTCCCCCCTCATGGTCAAGGTGGGGAGAATTGGTGTTAACATGATCCGGAACAGGGCTTCTACTCGGCCTGTGTCCACCATTCTGATCCTGGGTTACACCTATGCCAAGACCCTCCAAAATATTCCTCAACGCAGCTGCTTTATCAGATGTGAGATCCTTCAAATCTTCCTTGTCCCGCTCTCCATAATACCCTCTTTCTTCAATAAACTTAACATCCCTTGATACAAACAGCCGCCTGGTGATAGGATCAAAACATTTATATCCCTTTTGAGATGAGGAGTATCCAATGAACATGGCCTTTGTACTCTTGGCTTCTAACTTGTTTCTCAACTCTCCTGGAACAAGCACAAAACACACACAACCAAAGATCCTCAAATGCACCAAGGAAGGCTTATACTTGTTCAGAACTTCAAATGGAGCTTGATCATGTAGAATCCTAGTTGGTGTGCGGTTAATAAGGTAGCAAGCAGTGGCCACAGCATCACTCCAAAACCTCTTAGGAACATTGGTTTGGAACATCATTGATCTATCCACTTCCATAAGGTGGCGATTCTTTCTCTCAGCCACTCCATTCTGTTGAGGTGTATAAGGAAAGCTAGTTTGATGAAGAATCCCATGTTGACTAAGATGGTTCTTGAATGCATGGTTTGTATACTCTCCTCCATTATCAGACCTTAAAATCTTAATCTTGGCATCATAGTGGTTAGTTACATAGGTCTGAAAATTTCTAAATGCATCAAGAACCCTATCTTTTGATAGAATTAAGGTTAACCAGGTGTATTTGTATTGTTCATCTATGAATGTGACAAAATATTTGTAATTATCTCTAGATAAGCAAGGAGAAGTCCAAACATCTGAGTGAATTAAATCAAAACAGTTTTCATAAACAGTACTAGACTTTTTAAACACACTCTTACAATGTTTCCCTAAAATGCAAGCCTCACACTTATCTTTTTCAAAAACCACACCTGGTAACATTAGGTTCAGTGCTCTAACATGAGGATGACCTAATCTACTATGCCACAAGGCATTCTTATTCAAAACAGAAACAGAAGTAAACGAGCAACTAAGATCATGGACAGGTGCTAAGTCTTCAGGTAAATAAAGTTCTCCTCTTGTAACTCCTTGTCCAATGAGCTTATTACTTTTAATATCCCGAAACTTCACATCATTAGGACTAAATATGACATTGAATTGTAAATCAGTAGCACATTTCTTAACAGAAAGTAGGTTAGAAGTGAATTCAGGCATATAAAAAGCTTTAGATTCCTTGTTGAATAATCTTAAATCACCTATTCCTTTAATAGGAATTTTATCACCATTTGCTATCATTACTTGACCACTAGCAGATTCAATGTTTTTAATTAAGCTAGTGTCACTAATCATATGATGAGATGCTCCAGAATCAACAATAAGAGGTTTAGACATATTTTCAGCAGTATGACAATGTATACTAGGTGATCTAGATGCATCTTTATCAAGACTAAACATGTTGGTAGATGCATTATGAACATGATCATGTCTAGCAAGTTTAGCATGCTCTAGTTCAATCCTATTATTATTATCATACTCACTATCATTTATCAGTATTGCACCATAAGAATACCCATTTGGTTTACCAAAGAAGTTACCATTATCTTTGAGCATTCTGATGAGTGCATCCATGTCTGACCTCCGGATGAAATCATCATTCCCAAGGCTACTTGGAGCTCCAGTGTAGGTAACTAAAGCCTTCCCATCACCATTCGCCTGTCCCTCTCCATCCTTAGCCTTGTTAGAAGTGCCTGAACCACTAGACCCATCCGAGACATGAGCTTTCCCTTCTCTTCCTTCCTTCATAAACATGGCAGGTTTCAAATGAGGGTGCAAAATCCAGCATTGGTTCTTCTTGTGTCCATGCTTCTTGCAATGGTCACAACTCCCATTGAACCTCCTATCCTCATACTTGCCATAAACCGCCTTGTTAGCATGAGCAACCTCACTCTCTTCAGCTTGAGACACACGGTTTGCCATAGCCATCTCTCCTTTGCCACCAAATAGTCCTATGGACCCTTCCTCCTTTTGAACTTGAGCACATACATCCTCTAAGGTTGGAAGCTTCTCTGCACGCAAGATGTGCTTCACCAGACCATTGTAGGCTGGGTTTAGAGTAAGCAACAAACCGAAGACCTTGTCTTGCTCCCTTCTCTCATTTAGCTCATCAACATTAGTGGTACTTGGCCTCAACATCTCAAGTTCAGACCACAATGCTCTAAACTTCCCAAGATGCATAGTAAACTCCACATCCTCTTGTACCAAGTTGTTGATTGCTCTCTTGACTTCAAACACACTACTCAGATTAGAGATGTTCCCATATACCTTCTTCAAAGTATCCCACAGATCCTTTGCCTTGGTACAATAGCTATACGCCTCTACGATGGACTGCTCTAAAGACCCTTGAAGGACTGATAGCACAAGCAAGTCATCTTGTTCCCATTTTTCTTCATCCGTGGTAACGAGCGCCTCATCACCTTCATGAGCAATGAGCTTTGGTGACTCACCAGATGTGATATGTCCCCATAAACCCTTGCTTCCCACAGCAGTTTTCACCAGCCTTGACCACAGCAAGTAATTCCCTCCTTTAAGGGTTACTGGTATCTTCATATGTAAGTGTTTGTTTTCACCCTCCATCTCTTAACAGCTTACACACAAATCTTGTTTAAAGATGATAACAGCTTCACAACTCTAGGCGATTCTAAAGTCTCAACCTTCCAAGATACTAACTCCACAGCAACTCGGACCAAACCAAATCTTCAAAGACTAAAGCTTGAATCTTCAACTATCTTAGACTACCACCTAATATTCCAACACTTAAAGATCTGACCTTTATAACTAGACCTCCAGAATACACACCTCACAAACACTTCTTTCCCTTGAGTCTTCAACCGCAAGCTTGAACCACACTACAAACACACCTTGAACTTCAAAGCTTCCATCTTGAATCTTCAAAGCTCAAGATCACACGCCCAGATCTGCTTCAACCTGGCTCTGATACCATATTGTTTTTACTTTTAGAAGGTGTTTATGATGGTTTAGAGGAGAATTAGGACCCGGATTGACTTAAGAAATGATTAACAAAGATTTAAAGACTCGAGAGAGAGTTTAGTGTCTAAAAATGCTTAAGAACTGTATGAGTATTATTAATGTTGAGTTACAGAATATATAGAGAGAGAGCAACAAGGGTTTCGTAGGCAAGAGGATCTGAGTTGACTAAGCATGTGTGTTCAACACAAGGAGGAGCGTATGGCTTGAATCCTATGGCTAGGATGCATCACACGAGTGATCCTTTTGGCATCTTGGACCGGATGCACTTTACAGACTGTCTAAGGGAGAACCTTATCCACCTTTGTCACTGTAGACAAAGACGAAACTCCACCCTCAACGGCTCTTTCATTTGAACCAAAGCCTCTCATTCCATTGAGTCTTTGGTTCCCTTTCTTCCGTGACACTCCATACACATTACTTCCTTCTCAAGTCTCTTCTCTTATACGGATCATCCTATCTTGCATCTTCTCTTGAACTCATTTCTACTCAACACTCATCACAACTCAACATCCTTATCTTTTATTAATCTCAACAGTTGGGACACTCGCTCATCTTCTTGTTCAACATCATTCACCTCTGATTCATCCTTTCCTTGATCATCAACTTGATCATGCCTATCAAATCTTCCTCTTCTTCTCTTCTTACATCAGCTTCTGGTATACCAGCTTCTGATTCTTGTTCTTCTCCACCCTCATGGTCAAGGTGAGGTAACTGATCAGTTTCTGGTTCTTGTGGTTTTGGTGACTCCCTTCTCACCTTCGGATCCTGGGTCATACCAATGCCAAGGCTTTCAAGAATCAACCTCAAGTTTGCAGCTCTATCTGATTCCTTAGACAACTCCTCTAGATCATCCCATTTCTTCTCTTCATAGTACCCTCTAGTCTCCACAAACTTGACATCCCGAGACACAAGCACTCTTCTACTCACTGGATCATAGCACCTATACCCCTTTTGAGTGGTGGAGTACCCAATGAACATGGCCTTAGTGCTCTTAGCCTCCAACTTGTTTCTCATTTCAGCCGGAACCAATACAAAACACAAACAACCAAACACCTTTAGATAGTCCAATGTAGGTTTGTACTTGTTCAATACCTCAAATGGAGACTGATCTTGAAGTACTTTGGTTGGTGTTCGGTTAATGAGATAGCAAGCAGAGGCTACAGCATCACTCCAGAATCTCTTTGGTACATTGGAATGGAACATCATCGACCTTGCAACCTCCATGAGGTGCCTACTCTTTCTCTCAGCAACACCGTTCTGTTGAGGAGTATAGGGGCAGCTTGTTTGATGAAGAATTCCATGCTGAGCTAGGTGAGTCTTGAATGCATTGCTTGTGTACTCTCCACCATTATCTGACCTAAAAATCTTAAGCTTAGCATTGAAATGGTTAGTTACATAAGCTTGAAATTTTTTAAATGCATCAAGGACCCTATTTTTAGATGGAATGAGTGTTATCCAGGTGTATTTAGATTTTTCATCTATGAATGTGACAAAGTACTTATGATTATCCCTAGATATTCAAGGAGCAGTCCAAACATCAGAATGCACTAAGTCAAAACACTTCTCATAAGTAGTACTAGAGTTTGGAAAAACTGTCTTACAATGCTTGCCTAAAATGCAAGCTTCACATTCATTATTTTTAAACATAACACCTGGAAACATCAAACTTAAAGCCCTCATATGGGGATGACCTAATCTAGCATGCCATAAAGCATTCTTATTAATACTAGAAGCAGAAGTAAATGCACAATCATCAGAAGCAACATTAAGATCTTCAAGCATGTATAACTCTCCCTTGGTTACTCCTTTCCCAATCATCTTATTGCTTTCAATATCCTGAAACTTCACATCATTAGGACTAATGATCACATTGCAATGTAAATCATTAGTACATTTCTTGACAGATAATAGATTTGAAGTAAAATCAGGCATATATAAAGCTTTAGTTTCTCTATTAAACAGTTTTAGATTGCCTACACCTTTAATAGGAATTAGATAACCATTTGCAATTCTTACTAGACCATGAGCCGGTTCTATGTTTTTAATAAGACTAGTGTCACTGATCATATGATGAGTGGCACCAGAATCAATCACTAAAGGCTTTAAAGGGAACCAAATATTATAGCATTGATTAATACTCATAGGTGATTTGCTTGCAATCCTAGGCTGTTTTAAGATACCATTTGGTTTAAAAGCAATCCTAGACTGATCTATGTTATTAAAATCAATCAAGGAAGCTCCATAGGAATAACCAGAGATGTTACCAAACTTGTTACCATTATCTTTGAAGATTTTGATTAGAGCATCAATGTCTGACCTCCTAATCACTTCATCCTCTCCCATCCTTTGAGCAGTCATGGAGGACCCTTCACGGCTACCATTCCCACCTACTTTGCTTGTACCAGCTACACTCGACCCAACACTGATCTGATCCTCCTTATCTCCATATGCTACTTGTGCTCTTGCCTCCTTATCCCTCTGGGAATTAGCCGGCTTCAAGTGAGGATGGAGAATCCAACACTGGTTCTTCTTATGGCCTTGCTTCTTACAATGGTCAAGAGTGCCATTGAACTTCCTATCTTCACTGCGGTTGTACATGGCCTTGTTGGCTTGTGGCTCCTCAGCTTGGTTTGCTAGAGTGATCTCTCCTTTCCCTCCAAAGAGACCAAGAGACCCTTGCTCCTTCTGAATCTGCGCACACACTTCCTCAAGATCTGGTAGTTTTGAGGACCTCAAGATGTGCTTGATAAGATCATTGTAGGTTGGGTTTAGAGTCAGCATCAGCCCAAACACCTTGTCTTGTTCACTCCTTTCACGCAGCTCATCTGGATCCACAGTACCAGGCCTCAGCATCTCAAGCTCTGACAACAAAGCTCTAAACTTCCCCAAGTGTTTTGTGAACTCCATTTCTTGCGCCAGATTATTAATGGCTCTCTTTATCTCAAACACTCTACTCAGATTAAAGATGTTTCCATACACCTTTTTGAGTGTATCCCATAGATCCCTAGCCTTCTCACAGTAGCTAACGCCTCAAGAGTGGCCGGATCAAGTGAGCTTTGAAAGTCACCGGAACCTTCATGTGATGTAGTGCTTGTTGTTGTTGTCTTCCATTGTTTAAACACCAAGAAAAAAGTCTAGAGATCTTCAGTAAGAAAGCTTCAGTCTTCAAGAACCTCCTTGTGATAAAGTTTGTGTCTTTATCTTCAAGCTTCAACGAACACTACACACAACACCTTTGTCTTCACCCGCGAGTAACAAAACCACCAAGAACACAACTTTGAGCTTCAAAGTTGCAAGAACACACACCCATATTCCGCCTAACCTGGCTCTGATACCATGATATTTTGTAGAATCTGAGTGATAAGAAGAGTTTAGGAGAGTCTTAAGAGAGATTAAAGAGAGAGTTTTAAGATGTGAGAGACTTAAGAGAGTTTTAGAGAAGAAAATGAATACTCATAAGTGTCTGATTTATTTCTCAAGAAGGATTACAATATTTATAGAGAAGCATACAAGGGTTTTCCGTGTAAGGATAAGGCAAGAGGTTGACCAAGCATGTGAGTTCAAAGGAGGAGGGAGCATATGGTTTGAATACTAGGCTGAGGGGCTTCGCACGCGTGATGCCTTTAGCATCTATGACCAGATGCTCTCTCTTTCCAGCCTGTCTCACTGTAGACAAAGAAGAGCCTTATATGCTCCTTGTCACTGTAGACAAAGACGAGCACATTCCAACGGTCATATACCAAAGACTCTTTCTCCTTAAGAGTCTTTGGTTTCCCTCTTCTTTGCTTAATACAAACTTCTGCCTTCCTTCCCAAGTTACTTCATCTACACGTATTTACTCTCAACCCTTAAGTGTAATACCTTCCCAAATAACCTCATAGTCCATCTCAACTCAAAACAAGCTTCACACTTATTATTTTTAAAAACAACGCCTGGAATCATTAAACTTAAAGCCCTCACATTGGGATGTCCTAATCGTGCATGCCACAATGCATCATTATTATTAAGACTAGAAGAAGAACTATAAGCAGAAACATCATAAGTAAACTTGGGATCTTCAAGCATATATAAGTCTCCCTTGGTAACTCATTTCCCAATCATCTCTTTGCTCTAAATATCCTGAAACTTAACATCATTAGGACTAAAGATCACATTGCATTGTAGATCATTAGTACACCTCTTGACAGATAAAAGATTTGAAGTTAAATCAGGCATATATAAAGCTCTAGAGTTTCTATCAAACAGTTTTAGATTGTCTACACCTTTGATTGGAATAAGATCTCCATTAGCAATTTTTACTTGACCATTTGCGGGTTCTATGTCCTTAATGAGTCTAGTGTCACTTATCATATGGTGAGTAGCACCAGAATCAATTACAAAGGGCCTAGAGCCGCACCAAGTGTTATAACAATGATCAATACTCCTAGGTGATCTATCAGCAATCCTAGACTGTCCTAGAATACCATTTGGTTCTCTATCAATCCTAAACTGATCATAATCAATTATGGAAGCACCAAATGAGTATCCAGAGATGTTACCAAGTTTGTTACCATTATCCTTGAAGATCTTGATTAGAGCATCAATGTCTGATCTCCTAATCACTTCATTGTCACTGATCATTGGTGAGCCACAGCTTGCTTGAGCAGACATAGACACTCCATCACCGGCTCCATGTCCCTTGCTTGAACTAGCACTTGTGCTCCCACCATTAGCCGAGCCCTCCTTGTCCTCTTCAGCAACATGAGCCCTTCCTTCTTTTTCCCTCATAAACTTAGCCGGCTTCAAGTGAGGATGAAGAATCCAGCACTGATTCTTCTTGTGCCCTTGTCTTTTGCAATGGTCACAAGTCCGATTGAAATTCCTCTCCTCTCCACGGTTGTACACAGATTTGTTTGCTTGAGCTCCTTTTGCTTGGTTTGCTAGAGATAGCTCTCCCTTTCCTCCAAAGAGACCAAGAGACCCTTGCTCCTTTTGAACTTAAGCACAAACTTCTTCAAGATCCGGGAGCTTTGAGGACCTCAGAATATGCTTGATGAGTTCATTATAGGTTGGGTTTAGTGTCAACAATAACCCAAACACCTTGTCTTGCTCACTCCTCTCATGTAACTCATCAGGATCCACGGTTCCTGGCCTCAACATTTCTAGCTCCAACCACAAGGATCTGAACTTCCAAAGATGTTTTGTAAACTCCATGTCCTCTTGGACCAGATTGTTGATAGCTCTCTTCACCTCAAACACCCTGCTGAGGTTAGAGATGTTCCCATACACCTTCTTGAGTGTATCCCACAGATCCTTAGCCTTCTCACAGTAGCTATAAGCTTCAAGAATAGCCGGATCCAAAGAGCTTTGAAGTACAGCCAGAACCATCATGTCCTCTTGCTGCCACTTCTCCTCATCACCTGTGACCACCTCTTGGTCATCAACATGAATAATAAGCTTTGGAACTTCACTTGAGGTGATGTGATTCCACAAGCCTTTACTCCCCACAGCTGTCTTCACCACTCGAGACCAGAGTAAATAGTTCCCCCCTCCTTTTAGAGTGACCGGAATCTTCATGTGATTGTTGTTGTTGTTCTCCATCTTGACAACGCCTTCTTTAGCTTCTCTAAGACACCCACTTGAGACTACACACTAACCACTTACTAAAGCTTGAAACTTTAGTCTTTAACTTCACGGAAATGACCCAACACTTCACCCTTCTAACCGCGAACCACCAAGAAAACAAGAACACACCTTCTTAATCTTCAAAGTTTCCTTCTTTCTCCTTTGAAGAACCACGAACTCAAATCTAGAAACAACCTAACCTGGCTCTGATACCATATTATTTTAGTAGATTTGAGTATATGAATAGGTTTGGTAGAGATTTGTCTAAGGTACTTAAGCAATCAGAGATAAGAGACAAAGAGAAATGAGATTTGAAATGCTTAAGAACTGTATGTTTATTATGAGTGATGGATTACAAGTAATATAGAGAAGATACAAAGGGTTTTAATCGACCAGAGGATAGGGTTGTTGAATAAGCATGTGAGATCAACTCTGAATGGAGCGTGTAGTTTAAAATGCATGGTCCTAAGCCTTCACACGCTTGATGCTAAAGCATCTTGGACCAGATGCTACTTTCCAGCCTGGTTGTGCACTGTAGCAAAGTAAGAACCTTATCCTCTTATGTTACTGTAGACAAAGAAGAGCATAAGCTCCAACGGTCATAACCAAGACCCTCCACTCCGTGTAGTGTCTTTGGTTTTCCCTCTTCTCTTTGTCTAAACTAAATAAGTGCCTTCCTTTCCAAGTCTCCAACCCTAACTTGCATTATACACCAACACACTCCTTAAATATTCAACACACCATTTCCTCTAAATTCTGCCCATCTTTTCTTCTCTAACTCTTTCATAACTCATCACAACTCAACACACTCTTTATTAATCTTAACAGTCCTTTTAGTTTATGTTGATGATATCATCATAACTGGAAGTGACAAGGCAGGTATTCAATCTACCAAAGACTTTCTTAAAAGTGTTTTTGATATCAAAGATTTGGGAGAAATGAAATACTTCCTTGGAATTGAGATATGTAGATCCAAGGAAGGGTTATTCATGTCCCAAAGGAAGTACACTCTTGATCTTTTGAAAGATGCAGGAAAGCTTGGTGGGAAGGTGGCTAAAATGCCCTTAAAAGATATGGTAAAGATAGAAGGAGTAGGGAACCTTAAGTTGTTTGATAGACAGTCCAATGCATTCTATATGCCTAGTTTTGAATCTAACCTTCTATCTGTGAAAAAGGCCACGGTTGACTTGGATTGTCAGGTGGTTTTTAGACCAAATGATGTTGAGTTTCAGGACCTAAAGACAGGGAAGGTGATTGGTAAAGGAACCAGCCAGGGTGATCTATACCATCTCCAAAGCACTAAGCTTTCAAAGACATCCAGCCCTCCTCATGTATGCATGGTCAGTGACTCACCTACTAGTGATAGCACCATCTGGCATGCTCGGTTAGGTCACCCACATGCTCGTGCACTACAGCTCATGATGCCTGAAGTCTCTTTCAATCACTTGGAATGTGAAGCTTGTATCTTGGGGAAGCATTGCAAATCTGTCTTCCCGACATCTGAGACCATCTATGAGAAGTGCTTTGACCTTGTTCACTCTGATGTGTGGACATCTCCATGTGTATCCAGAGACAACCACAAGTACTTTGTCACATTTATAGATGAGAAGTCGAAGTACACATGGCTCACCTTGCTGCCTTCCAAGGACCGTGTTCTTGAAGCATTTATGAACTTCCAGGCTTATGTGGCTAACCATTTCAAGGCAAATGTGAAGGTTCTGAGGTCAGACAATGGTGAAGAATATACAGGCCATGCATTCAAGTGTTTCTTGGCAAAACATGGCATAGTTCACCAGACAAGCTGCCCTTATACACCTCAGCAAAATGGAGTTGCTGAAAGGAAGAATAGACATCTCATGGAAGTGGCTAGATCAATGATGTTTTATGCCAATGTTCCTAAGTGGTTCTGGAGTGATGCTCTGGTGACAGCATGCTATCTGATCAACAGGATTCCAACCAGGGTGTTGAAAGATGTCTCTCCTTATGAAGTGATGAACCAAACCAGACCATCCATTCATCATCTCAGAGTCTTTGGATGCGCCTGCTTTGTGTTAATACCAGGAGAGCAAAGGAGTAAGTTAGAAGCAAAGAGCATGAAGTGTATGTTCACTGGGTATTCCTCAACACAAAAGGGATACAAATGCTACCATCCAGAGACAAGAAGAGTGGTGGTGTCCAGAGATGTGAAGTTTCTGGAAGGAAAATGGGTTTATGATGAGAAGAATTGGGATGAGCTCAAAGATCTGTCTCAATCATTTAACCAAGCTAGTAATCTGAGGAGTATTATGGAAAGCCTTGGGATTGGCCTTTCCAGAGATAAAGAGATCACAAAAGAAGTTGTCACTCACCCTGAGACTAAGAAAGAACCTGAGGGAAACACTAGTCATGATCATGAGGGGGGCAGTGAACAAGAACCAGAAGTTCAACATGGTTCAGAAGCTCATGATCAAGATAGTGTTCAAGAAGAGGAGATAGAACCAACACCTGATTCGTCTCAAGTTCAAGAACAACAAGAGGCAGAACCGGTTCAGCCATTAAGAAGGAGTGAAAGGATTAGGAAGCAAGCCCCTAATTGGATCAATACGCGTGTCTACTTCAATGCAGAAGCGGTTGCTCACCCCATCAGTGCAGTGTGCTCCCTAGCTCAATACCCAGAAGAACACCAAGTCTTTGTGAGTTCTTTGGACCAGGAGTGGATACCAAGAACCTATGCAGAAGCTATGGAAGATGATGAGTGGAGAGAATCAGTGGGTGATGAAATGGGTTCTATGGAAAGGAATAACACTTGGTATGAGACTGAGCTCCCAAAGGGAAAGAAAGCAGTGACTAGTAGACTCATACACACCATCAAATACCTTGCAAATGGAAAGCCAGAGAGGAAGAAGACAAGATTAGTAGCAAGAGGATACACTCAAGCGTATGGTGAGGATTACCTAGACACTTTTGCACCTGTGGCTAAGCTGCATACCATAAGGATTGTGCTCTCTCTGGCCGTGAATCTTGAATGGGATCTATGGCAAATGGATGTGAAGAATGCATTCTTACAAGGTAAGCTAGAAGATGAAGTGTACATGAGGCCACCTCCGGGTTTGGAAGATATGGTCAAGCCAGGGAATGTTCTTAGGCTCAAAAAGGCAATCTATGGCTTGAAACAGTCACCAAGGCCTGGTACCACAAGCTAAGTACAACACTCAACGGTAGAGGCTTTGTGAAATCTCAAGACGACCACACACTCTTCACTCTCACTAGCAAGCAAGGGATTGTGGTGATACTGGTCTATGTGGATGATATCATCATCACTGGTAGTGACAAGGAAGGGATCCTCTCAACCAAAACCTTCCTCAAGGCTGCATTTGATATCAAAGACCTAGGAGAGTTAAAATACTTCCTTGGGATTGAGATATGCAGATCAAAGGAGGGGTTGTTCTTGTCTCAAAGAAAGTACACACTGGACATCCTAAAGGAGGCAGGAGACCTTGGAGGTAGACAAGCTAAGACACCATTGGAAGAAGGCTACAAGGT
>CAKOAT010133155.1:30327-80521 GCA_932364175.1 Eruca vesicaria subsp. sativa
TTTTTTTTTATTGATAAGGTTTTCTTTAGGTACATTCTAGAGCTTTTCTTCAATTGGTTTGGTTCCTAGTGGCTTTCTTTCTTTTCTCAAGGTACACTTTGTTTCAACTTTCTCATGATCTCTCATTCAAAACCCAAGATATTAACTTTAGAACACATAAACCCACCCACCATCCTAGATGCTAGCTCAAAAGAGGTTCTTATGTTAGCAAGAGATGAGAACAATCCTATGTCGCCTCCAATACTCTCAAGATTTTGCACATGACAAACTATCAAAAGAAGGCCTCACTCATGCAAATTAAATGTTTGGTCTCAAAAGAATGGCTTTGGTTCAAATTAATGGTGTGGAGTACCATTTGGGTTAAAAAAAGAGTGTTAAAATGGAATAAATTAACCCAAATGTGTATGAGATCCATGATCAAGTATGCAAGTGCCCATATGCAAGAGAGATTAAGTTCATTAAGCCAAATGTCAGATTGGATCTGGTATCAAGAACAATGTCGATTTAAAGCAAGCAAACATGTTTCAAGAAGAGTTTTCAAGGCTCGAAGCGTGCAAGGATTTCAAGAGATGCTTAAGCTACTTGATATGTCTAACTAGGATGTCACTTTGAGCTCTTGACAAGTGTTCTTTACAAGGTGTTTCAAAATAATTGCTCCCAATGCATATGAATGCAAGCTATATGCTCCAGACTCTCTTAGAAATGCAAGTGATGCAACCTACATGATTTTTTTTTGGTTTTCAAATTTTTCAATTTTTTGTGGTTTTTCTATGCCAATAAATTTGTACAATGCAATGCATGAGACTCAAAAGCATCAAAGAAAACATGATTCAATACTTGGTACCTCCCCCAAACTTAATTCACACAGTCTCTAGGTTGTTAAGTTGAAAGAGATACCCAAAAGAGAGCTAAAATGTCAAAATAAAAACTGGTATATACAATGGAAATAAGTGGAGTACCTTGCTAGTTAATGAGAAGGAGGGTCATTCCCATCCTCAAGAGTGGTGGTGAGGACGTGGGAGAGAAGCTTTTGATGCTTGGTTGGATCATCTTGGAGTTGAGGAGTGATGATGGCTCTTGCACTGGAGAATGGCTTAGACCTTCCCTTGCACTTGATCTTGTATTCAATGGCTCCATGAGCAGCTTTTGTTGCTCCACTCACCCCCTCCTTTTTAGCACTTTCCAAGTGCTCTACACACAACTCTTGGGAAGACTCGCCAGCGATATCTTCTTTCTTAGTTACAACCACTTCAGCTTGGGTCTTCTCAATGGATGTGTGTTCACAAGTGATTGTTCCACAATACTCAACATCCATTGGAGACTGGATTGGGTAAGAGACAGCGTTGTTCACATTGAGCAGTGTGACCTTCTTGTTTGGGAAGTCAATACATGCTCCCACTGTTGTGAGGAATGGTGTGCCAAGGATCAAAGGAACTCTCTTCTCAGTTGCCATCTTGTGGACTGTGAGGTCTATAGGGATTGTGCATTCTCGAATCTTCAAAGGGAAGTCCTTGATGAGGCCAATGGGGGTTGTAGAAGATGAATCCCCAAACATGAGAGAAGATGTGTTTGGCTCCATGCTTTCAATACCAAGACTCTTCACCATTTCCATTGAGATCACATTGACATTGGCACCACTATCCACAAGAGCATCATTCATGGTGATTTTACCAAGGGAGCAAGACAGTGTGNTTCACCATTTCCATTGAGATCACATTGACATTGGCACCACTATCCACAAGAGCATCATTCATGGTGATTTTACCAAGGGAGCAAGACAGTGTGAACTTCCCTTGTGACTCTAGCTTAGGGAGAGACTTTGGAGGGACTTGTGGATCAATCAGTGATGTAGAGATGTCTAGAAGCTCTGCTACTTTTTCTTTGTGAGCTAAAATGTCCTTGATGAGCATCATTTGGACATAGACCTCTTGCATTGTTTTAAGCTCTGGAAGTTTAACTCCAACATAACTCAAATCATTCCTGAACTTGGAGATCACCTTCTTTTGAGCTTTAGTGATGATCCTTTTTGGAAATGGGAGCTTGTCATAAAGAGACATCTCAGCTCTGACTCCAACTAGCTGCACAACCTTTTTCTCAACCTTCTCTACAACCTGAGCATCAGCCTTGGCTACAATCTGTCTCTCATCCTGCACAAGTTCAGATTCATAGAAAAGTCTTTCAATCTCATCTACCTCTTTCTCATGATCATTCAATTCAGTCTCAGAGGTAGCAGCAGAGATGACAACATTGCAATGGTCTTTCCCTGGGCGCTTAGAGGTGGAAGTTATTGAAGAAAACTGGTTCTCCAAAGCCCGAAACTTGTTGTTGAGGTCATTGTAACTTCCATCAATCTTGGCGTGAAGGTTCTTCAGCTCATATCCAACATGCTTCTCACTTCTAGTTTGAGACTCCAAAATCTGTTTCAGTAGAGCATCAGTGCTGGTTTCCTGAGGAGTAGATGTAGAAGTGTTAGCTTGTTGTTGAGAGGATTGGTTTCCCTTGTTGGTGAAGCCAGGAGGTGAGTTTTGCTGAGGCTGATAGCTGCCTTGCTGGTTGTTCCTCTGCTGGTATCCTCCTTGTGGGTAGTTGTTGTAGTGAAAATTGGGTTCCTTCTTATACCAACTACCATTGTTGTTAATGAAACACAACTCTTCCTGTCCCTCTATTCCATCAACCTCATTGGTCACAGCGTGTGGTTCTTGGTTTGAAGTGTTACCAACAAAGTTCAGCTGTTCTTGAGTAGCTTTGTCGGCAATGAGGATGTCAATCTTATCCTGTAGAGCCTTCAGTTCCTTCCTTGTCTGCTTGTCATCACCTCTACTACCTCTGTCATGATCTCCGCTGTAGACTGCATCACTCTTAACCATGTTGTCTACCAGCTCCTCTGCATCCTCTTCAGACCTTCCTAAGAAGAACCCATTGCTGGCTGTATCCAATCTTGCTCTGTACTTAGGAAGAGCACCTCTGTAGAATGTACTCAGCAAGCTCTTTTTGGAGAAACCATGGTGTGGGCATTGTGCTTGATAGCTCTTGAATCTCTCCCATGCTTCGCTGAATCCTTCCAAGTTCTTATGTTGAAAGCTGGATATCTCGTTCCTCAACTTAGCAGTTCTTGAACTTGAGAAAAATTTCTCCAAGAATGCTCTCTTGCACTCATCCCAAGTGGTGATAGAGTCGCTGGGTAGAGTCTTCTCCCACTGACGTGCCTTGTCCCCCAAAGAGAAAGGGAATAGCTTGAGCTTGAAGGCATCCTCAGACACACCATTGAATTTTGACAACCCACAATAGCTGTCAAACTTGTCCAAGTGATCAAATGGGTCTTCTACAGACAAGCCATGATACTTGTTGTTTTCGATCACGTTGAGGAGTCCTGGTTCGACCTCAAAGTTGTTGGCTTCCACAGCTGGTGCTTGGATTCCCAATCTTTTTCCACGAAGGTTTGGGCGGTCATAGGTACCAATGGGGCGAGCTGGGCGCGGTGGGTTAGCCATTTCAGTATCCAACCTCTGTTGTTGAACCTGTTGTTCTGCTTGTTTTCTCTGTCTTACTATCTCTCTTTCAAAAGCCCGGATATCTGGAACTCTTGGAACAAGGTTTGTTGTGCCTTTGCTCCTCAAGCTCATACACCTGAAATCCAAATAGAGATGAAGATGAAAAATCAGTAACAAAATAAAAGAAAAATGACTTAGTCTAAAGCAAGTGACTAAATCTCAATGTTTAAATCTACTCAGAATTTGGCAACGGCGCCAATTTGATGTTAGGAGTTTTCAAGGCTCCTAAGACAAATGTGTAGTATAAGAGATTGTCGAACCAGTTCTGAGAGATTTTAAAGCACTGAGAATGCAAGTACTAGCTTAATCTAAGTGCAATCGAATAATTGATGGTTTTAAACTATAACTAAGAATAAGAAAACCGATAATTAAAATAACTTCTTTGATTAAGAGAAATGAGAACTCATGGGTATAGGGATTAGACCTTGGGTGATTAAGTTTCGAACTAAGGATTGCAAGCGATCAATTAAACTATCAACCTTAAGCCTAGACACAATTCTAAACAAGCTCTATGTCTAGATGAATGTTCATTTGCTAACATATCTCAAACATCAAATGTCTTTGGTTGAATAATATGAAAGCAATCATTACTAACAAGTCTATTAGCTATCTTAGCACCTTTAACAACAAATGTNCGAACTAAGGATTGCAAGCGATCAATTAAACTATCAACCTTAAGCCTAGACACAATTCTAAACAAGCTCTATGTCTAGATGAATGTTCATTTGCTAACATATCTCAAACATCAAATGTCTTTGGTTGAATAATATGAAAGCAATCATTACTAACAAGTCTATTAGCTATCTTAGCACCTTTAACAACAAATGTCTTTGGAAAAGTATACTAAAAGTCTAGGAGAGTTGTCTCAGGCATTTCATCGAACACCTTTTGGGTGGGAAATGCCTATTGATCAACTTTTGAGTGGTTAACTCAGAAGATGCATTACGAATACTCTACTAGCAAGGAACAAGAATGATCTACACTAAAACAACCTAGAACTAACCTAATCACCCTTAATCTCCATAACCCATGAATTCAAAAGGTGATTTACTCACTAATCATCATGATTACTCTTAAACCTATGTTAGATTCAAGCTTAATAATGTAGTTGATGAAATAGAAAAATAAAACAAATGTTTTTCAATGATTTCTCTTCAAGAACAAAGATGATCTGCCTGGTAGGCTACAAAGAGTACTTAAACTTAGGTTTTTCCAACTCAAAATATCCAAAACGAAATTGCAAAAAGGTCCTCAAAACAAGTATTTTTCGTCCAAACATAGGCGCTCAGCGGGGTCACAACCCCGCTGCACAACCCCGCTGTGGGGCTTTCCATAAAGTCGAGCGGCCCCCCTGACTCCGCCCCGGGGGTCCGCTGTGGTCTGGGCCGACCCCCTAACCCCGCTGCCATGACCCCGCTCCAGGATGCTCGCCTCTAGTAAATTGGTCATAACTCTTTCATTATATCTTTAAACGATTTGAAACCACTTCCATTAGAAAGCTAACTCAATTTTCTATGTCTCCACAAAATCTTAGCAACAGAAGATATCTCTAAAGGCTCCATCCATGCTCATCTTTCAGCCCCTTTTGGATCACAATGCTCCTAAACATCTCAAACCACTCCAAGGCACATTCCAACACCTAATAAGGACAATGAATGCAAAATGCAACCTAGACATGGATAAATCCTAATCTATATGATGAAAATGCTCATGGGTGAATGGGTAAAATAATGCAAATATGCAAGATATCAATGGGAGTGAGTTCACCAAACACTTGGGCAAGTATAGATCAATTGGTCTAAGCTTGAATCGTTGAGGCCTGCTACTGTGGATCAAGAGGTCCTGATGGAGAGGCGAGAACAAGATCAAGTATTTGGTTTGATGCTCACATTGGACCCACCGTTCAATGATGTGAGCAAGCACATACTGAGGTCACCAAAGCTTCCATGCATGGAGGAAGTGTGTGCACAGATCCAAAAGGAGGAGGGATCGCTTGGTCTCTTTGGGAGTAAAGGAGACTTACCATTGGCAAATAAGGTTGAGACCGGTCAGGCAAATATAGCCGGATACAAACCTGATGAGAGGAAGTATGGTGAGGAAAGAAGGTTTGGAGGGAAGTGTGACCATTGCCAGAAGCCGGTGCATAAGAGGAGCCAGTGTTGGATCTTGCATCCTCATCTCAAGCCGCCTAAGTTCAACAAGGATAGGGAGGGAAAAGCTAACCTTTCTGCTGAAGCTAGTGATACCGGTCTTGCTGGAGTAGGAGCAACTAGTCATGCGGGTGAAAGTGAAGGAAAGGCTCTTACATCTTACCACTCAGCCGGGAAGAACATGGACCAGGAAGTGATGAAGAAGGCAGACATTGATGCTCTCATCAGAGCCATCAAGGAGTCTGGTAACATCTTTGGTCACTCATTTACTGCTCATAATTTCACTAGTACTTGTGATAGTGTATTAGATGCTTATGAGAGCTTGCGGATTACAACTGAATTGCCTAGGAATCTCACTAGTCATTATGATGATGTGTTAGATACTTATGAGAGCTTGCGGAATAGGACTGAATTACCTAGGACTCATATTGCTCAAAACATGTCTAAACCATTCATTATTGACTCTGGTGCATCTCATCACATGATTAGTGATAATAGGTTAATCAATAATCTTAAACCGGCTAGTGGAAATGTTATGGTGGCTAATGGTCATAAGGTTCCTATTAGAGGCATAGGAGATTTGAAATTGTTTGATAAGAACTCAAAAGCTTTATATATTCCTGAATTTACCTCAAACTTGGTCTCAGTTAAGAAGTGTACTAATGATTTGCAATCTAATGTGATATTCACCCCAAATGATGTGAGATTTCAGGATATTAAGAGCAGTGAGACTATTGGGCATGGAGTAACAAGAGGAGATCTTTATCTTCTTGAGGATACTAAGCCACTTTCAATTTCAAGTTGTTTATTGAGTTCTCTTTTGAATAAAAATGCCTTGTGGCATGCTAGACTAGGTCATCCACATGTTAGAGCTNGTTAGAGCTTTAAGCTTAATGTTACCAGGTGTCATATTTAAAAACAATGATTGTGAGGCATGTATTTTAGGCAAGCATTGTAAAACTGTTTTTCAAAAATCTTCTACTATCTATGATCAATGCTTTGACTTAATTCACTCTGATGTTTGGACTGCCCCTTGCTTATCTAGAGAGAATTACAAATACTTTGTGACATTTAAAAATGAAAAATCCAAATACACCTGGTTAACACTTATTAAAACAAAGGATAGGGTTCTTGATGCATTTAAAAACTTTCAAGCATATGTCACTAACCTATATAATGCTAAGATCAAGATTTTCAGGTCTGACAATGGTGGTGAGTATACTAGTAATGCATTCAAGACTCACTTAGCTCAACATGGTATTCTGCACCAGACTAGCTGTCCCTACACTCCACAGCAGAATGGAGTGGCTGAGAGAAAGAATAGGCATCTTATGGAGGTGGCAAGATCAATGATATTTCAATCCAATGTTCCAAAGAGATTCTGGAGTGATGCTGTGATCACGGCTTGCTATCTAATCAATAGGATTCCCACAAAGATCCTAAAAGATCAGTCCCCATTTGAAGTGATCAACAAGAGCAAGCCGGTTCTACAACATTTGAGGGTATTCGGATGCATTTGCTATGTTTTGATCCCTGGTGAAATGAGGAACAAGCTCGAAGCTAAGAGCACTAAAGCTATGTTTATTGGGTACTCTACAACACAGAAGGGATACAAGTGCTATGATCCTTATACCAGACGAGTACTTGTGTCTAGGGATGTCAAATTCATAGAAGACAAGAGATACTATGAAGAGAAAAGGTGGGAAGACTTAGAAGATTTGTCTAGACCATCTGATAAGGCCACAAGTCTGAAGTTGATATTAGAAGGTATTGGGATAAATATGTCCCAGGATCCGAAGAGGCATCCAACTACTGAAGCAAGTAGAGCTGAAGAACCATCCCACTTTAATCATGAAGGGGGAAATGAACTGAAACTGAGGCTGGTGGTCAAGGTGATCAAGGTTCAGAGGTTCCTGATCAAAGTGGGACTCAAGGTCAAGAAGATCATGACCAAGGAGGATCCGAAGAAGGTAGTGAACCACAAGAAGGTGTTCCTGGCCCAACCGAATCAATCCCTTTGAGGAGAAGCACAAGGGTAAGGAGAGATCCTTCAAACTGGGTAAACACAAGAGTGTACTACAATGCTCAGGCTGTAGAACATCCATCTCAAGCAGTTTGCTCCTTTGCTGAGTTCCCGGATGATCATGTGGCTTTCATCACCACCTTAGATGAGAACTTTATCCCAAGGTCGTATGCTGAGGCTATGGAAGACAAGGAATGGAGAGAATCTGTTGGTGCTGAATCTGATGCTATGATTAAGAATGACACATGGTATGAAAGTGAACTTCCAAAAGGGAAGAAGGCTGTGACTAGCATGTGGATCTTCACCATCAAGTTTCTTCCAAATGGGAAGATTGAGAGGAGGAAGACTAGACTGGTGGCTTGGGGTTATACTCAAACATTTGGAGAAGACTACCATGACACATTTGCTCCGGTTGCAAAGCTCCATACTATACGCATTGTTCTATCCTTGGTTGTGAACCTTGAGTGGGATTTATGGCAAATGGATGTGAAGAATGCTTTTCTTCAGGGGGAGCTTGAGGATGAGGTTTGCATGCATCCTCCACCAGGTCAGGATCATCTTGTGAAACCAGGAAATGTGTTGAGACTCAAGAAGGCTATATATGGTCTAAAACAGTCTCCTAGAGCTTGGTATCACAAGCTGAGCACTACATTGAATGGGAAAGGGTTCTGAAAGTCAGAACTCGACCACACTCTCTTTACTCTCACTTCTCCCTCAGGTATCATCTGTATCCTTGTGTATGTTGATGATATTATCATCACAGGTAATGATAAGGTGGGAATACAAGAAACAAAAGAGTTTATAAAATCTGTTTTTGAGATAAAAGATTTAGGTGAAATGAAATACTTTCTTGGGATTGAGTTGTGTAGGTCCAAGGAAGGTTTATTCATTTCAAAAAGGAAGTATACACTTGATCTTTTGAGAGATGCAGGTATGCTCGGAGGCAAGACGGCCAAGATGCCCCTTGAAGATGGATACAAGCTCCCACGAGAGGGGGAGATAGAGGACAGCAAGCCCTTCCATGATCCTAAGCTTTATAGAAAGCTGGTTGGTAATCTTATATACCTAACTATTACACGGCCTGATATATGTTTTGCTGTGAACCAGGTTAGTCAACATATGCAAGTACCAAAGGAACATCATTGGGACATGGTGAACCGGCTCTTGATGTACCTCAATGGAACTCCTTGCCTTGGTGTATGGATGGGATGCAACAAGAGCACTGAGGTGGTTGGTTACTGTGATGCTGGTTGGGCTGGTAATAGAGCAGATAGGAGATCTACCACGGGCTATTGTACATTCATTGGTGGCAATCTTGTTACTTGGAAGAGCAAGAAGCAGAAGGTGGTCTCTTGTTCAAGTGCAGAAGCTGAGTATAGAGCAATGTTGAAGCTGGCCAATGAACTTGTGTGGATCAAAGAAATTTTGAAGCATTTGGAGATTAACCAAGAGGCGCCAATGACTATGCATTGTGACAATCAAGCTGCTATTCACATTGCCATTAATTCAGTCTTCCATGAGAGGACCAAGCACATAGAGGTTGATTGTCACAAGGTGAGGCAAATGATTGGTTTGGGAGTGATCTTGCCATGTTACACAAGGAGTGAAGATCAACTTGCTGATGTCTTCACCAAGGCTGCAAAACAAAAGACAATGGAGTCCATTCACATCAGATTATGGCTCATTGATCTTGTTCCCAAAACCAGCTAGATCCCCTCGCCATGAGGTCTTTACTCTTTTCCTTATCAAATGTGTTATCCCTAAGGAGGGTTTTCTTTGGTAAGGTTTTTAATGAGGAAGATCTCATGGCATTCCAAGCTTGACCTACTCAATATGGTCAAGCTTGAGGGGGAGTGTTGAAAAGAGAGATCAAGATGTATGTAAGAGAGGTATGGAGTTAGACTACAAGGAGGAGTAGAGGTATAAGACCAAAGGGCAAGTTTAGGGCGAGGCCGTACGGATTTGGTACGGACAGATGAACTTGGACCGTACGGATCCGTACGGACCACCTCGACCATAAACTTGTATATTTGGTCTTTGCAACACAAAATGAGTTGTGAAAATTTAGGGTGAAAATGTGTACGGTCAAACCCTAATCCGTACACATATGGTTCCTTGGAACTCAAGGCAAGAAGAATGAATGGAGGAAGCTTAAGGAAGAAGGATTAATCAAGAAGGCATCTCATAAAGGATCTTGGAGATGCCTTGTGATGTAGCCGTTTGAGGATAAGAAAGGGGAGCGTGTATGAGCTGGCCTTAGCTGTCCAAAAGGAGTAGCAACAAAGCTATACACGTCCCACTTTACTAGTGAACCACACGCTTGTGTGTTTTGGTCCAAGGAATTCAAATTCAGCCTACTTTTCTCTCCTTGACTTCACACGATTNCCTTAGCTGTCCAAAAGGAGTAGCAACAAAGCTATACACGTCCCACTTTACTAGTGAACCACACGCTTGTGTGTTTTGGTCCAAGGAATTCAAATTCAGCCTACTTTTCTCTCCTTGACTTCACACGATTTGAATAGTGTCTTAGACTGGTCTAAACCCTTGTATGCTCTCCTATATATATCTTGTAACCTCTCATTAACAAAGCTAACGAGTATTTTTCAGATCTAATCTCTCTTGCTCATCATGATACTCTTTTATACACTCTAAATCTGTTCTTATTCTCATCAGTCTCTTAATACCATTCTAAAGTTATAAAGATTTTAGAGATGAACCAGAGTTACAAGGAACTAAGGAGAAGAGTGTGTCCGTACAACCTTCCTTAGGCGTGTCTTGGAAGGCAAGGAAATGAGGGAGGACAGATTCAAATATCTGAGCAAGGGTTTCTTATGCTTTGGAATATAATAAGCAAGTGGATGGAGCCGTTTGGGAGAGAAGGAGCCGTTGGAGAGTTTTGACTTAACCAAAGTCACATGTTAAGTTAAGCAAGAGAGAGGACAAGGAGATGTCCCTTTCAAGCTCCACTCGCCAGCCTCAAAGAACCATCCAGATCCTATTTGCTTATTATTCTAATTGTCACTCTCTTGGCTATAAGTAGAACTATTGTAGCAGCTAAAAAAAAGGATGGGAATAACAAATATATTTTCCCTAAACTCTCTCTCTTGGATTTAATCTTGTTCTTATGATTCTCAAGCATTCTCCCCACATAAAATCTCTCTAAATCTCTTAAACTCACAAATCCACCTCAACGTGCTTGGTTCTCTCATGAAACACTGAATTAGATGCAATGTGAATTGCTGCTTGATTGTCACAATGCATTGTCATAGGAGTGGTCTGCTCAATGTCTAGATGCTTCAGTATACCTTTGATCAAGACCAGCTCATTTGTAAGCTTCAACATAGCTCTATACTCAGCTTCAGCACTTGAACAAGAGATGACCTTCTGCTTCTTACTCTTCCAAGTAACCAGGTTTCCTCCAATAAATGTACAATAACCAGTGGTTGATCTTCTGTCCACTCTATCTCCTGCCCAATCAGCATCACAATACCCAACCACTTCTGTACTGCCATTACATCCCATCCAAACTCCTTGTCCAGGCATGCCACTCAAATACCTCAGTATCCTATCAACCATCTTCCAGTGATGGACCTTTGGTGCCTGCATATGCTGACTCACTTGATTCACAACAAAGCATATGTCTGGTCTGGTGATGGTTAAGTAGATTAGTTTGCCAACCATCTTTCTATACAGCTTAGCATCATCAAACAACTGATTCTCTTCAACCTCCCCCTCATGCAAGACCCTATACCCTTCTTCAAGAGGTGTCTTGGCTATCTTTCCTCCAAGTACATCAGTCTCCTTCAGCATGGTATACTTCCTTTGAGACATAAACAAACCCTCCTTAGATCTGCAAATCTCAATCCCCAAGAAATACTTCATCTCTCACAAGTCTTTGATATCAAACACTGACTTGAGAAACTCTTTAGTGGCTTTAATCCCAGCCTTATCACTCCCAGTGATAATCAAATCATCAACATACACCAGTATCACAATGATCCCGGATGGTGTAACTAGATTGAAGAGAGTGTGATCCAATTCAGACTTCCTGAACCCTCTCCCATTTAGAGTTGTGCTCAGTTTTCTGTACCAGGCTCTAGGTGACTACTTCAAACCATATATTGCTTTCTTCAATCTCAACACATTCCCTATCTTCACTAGGTGTTCAAGACCAGGGGGCGGAAGCATATAAACCTCATCTTCAAGCTCACCTTGTAAAAAAAGATGAGTTTGACTCAAGAACAAGAGAGAGAGAGATGAATAAATCCGGGAGAGAGAGAGATTCGTTTGCGAGAGAGAAAAGAGTAAAGAAGGAGTTTATTTCCTTACTTGATTTAGGTTGTGTACGATGAGTATATAAAGGCAACTTAAGGCTAAACAAGACAATCAGAATATGAATTAAATATGGTGGTCTTCACAAGGTCTGAAGAGTGATAGTGACTTGTCTTTAACGGTTCCAAGGAGAGAGGGAGGATATCTTATTTAAATCTGGCCGACTTGAATCTCCTTGTCTTCACTCTCCAACGGATCTCTTCTCCACTATGTACCATCAGAATAGTGTAAGTTAATCCTCATTGTCTTCCAACTTCACTCTCGACCTAAGAAGGTGCCTTGTAAGCCAAGAGTGTACGGACACCCTTGTGTCTCAAGTCATCTCGACCAAATGCTCCTTTATGCTTCTGAATGTTCTCTTTGCCTTAATATTGCTTCATGTCAATACTCCCCCTCAAGCTTGACCATGTGAAACAAGTCAAGCTTGGACCCCATGAAGACTTCCCTCATTAAAACCTTAATATGCAAAACCCATTTGGGACAAAAACATAAGAAGGAAAGAGTAGAAGCTCCATGGATTAGGAGGATCATGATCTGGACAAGTCTATGAGTCCTAGCCTCGGGTGGATGGACTCACAGACCCTGTTGCTTGCTCCTTTGGTGAAGATGTCAGCTAGTTTGATACAGCCCAGATGTCAGAGTGTGCAAGTGATGGTCGGATAGTCTTAACAAGATGGTGGTGGTCGGATGAACAAGGAGCCGGCTAGGCGATATGGCCTGGTGAGAGGGGGATTGGTAGTTTTATATGAGTTTTTCTTCTATAAACTGAAACAAAACAACTTGTAAAAGTAAGAACAAATGATAAGAAACAGAAGCAATGGATTTTATAAGTTTTCAGATTTATTAAAAACTCAAGAACAAATGAAAAGAACTAAATAAAAAGACAAGGATAGAGATGGATGTATGGATTCTTGTTGCTGGCTGTATGGCTCTCTGAACAAGAACAGTGGATGGATGGTGAATAGAGGTGGGATTTGTCTTGCTGGATGTATGTCACTCTCAAGGCAAATCGATGGATGGAGGGGAGAAGAAGGATCGCCACAAACTCGGATGGAGGAGGAGCTTGATAAGATCCGGCGGCTGCTCTCTCTTGCTTCACACAACTAGAAAGACTTAGGGTTTTTGTTTGCTCGAGGCAAAATTAATATTATTCAGAACTGAGGCCAAAATTTCGACAGCCACAAGGGTTTTATAGGCTAACCCTTGTTGGACTCTCAAATGATAAAAAGGCCTAGACAAATGGTCTGAAAATTAAAAGGCTAACAATTGCCCAAAGTCTTAACCAAAATAAACCAAAGGAATTAAAATAAAAATATTCCAGTGGATGGTTTACGGATTGAGAATGCCTTGACCAAGATCATAATAAGCTTGCGTGCTGCCTCGTTAAAACCTTACCAATAAAACCCTGTGGGACAAAACCTGATGAGGAAAAAGAGTACAGCGCCTATTACTCCCTTGGAGGTCGGCTAGTTCTCGGATCCGGAAGTGTGTGGATGGAATGAGTGGTGAGTGGAGTCTGAACCGAGTTCTGATGTGGAGAGGGTGTAACCGGCTCGGTTCTGGATGAGTGACCGCAATTGGATTGGGCCGGTTGAGTAGTGAACCTCTGTTGGGCTGGGCTGGTCTAGAATCTTCAATTGTACCATGTCTTCAATCAGCAGTTGCATCTGGCCGGTTTGGTCGTCTTGATCAAGGATCTGCTGGACGGCTTTGGAGAAACCTTCTCGTAATGCTCTGGTGCCACTCCGGGTCGTTGGGCCTTGCCTGATCACGGGAACCTCTACTTGGATGGCCTCATCATTCCCTCCCTTTTGAAAAGGTTCTGGCCTCAGAACTCCATCATCTGCAATAAAAGGAGATAAATCCGAGACATTGAAAGAATGTGAAACTTTCATATCATCTGGAAGATCAAGGATATAGGCGTTGTCGTTGATCTTCTCGCGGATTTGGAAAGGGCCGGTGCCACGGGGAGAAAGCTTGGACTTCCGTTCGTTTGGAAATCTCTCGGGCCGCATGTGAAGCCACACCCAATCGCCGGGTTTGAACAGCACCTCCTTTCTCTTCTGGTCGTACTTGGCCTTGACCTTAGCCGTCTTGGCCTCGATCCGTTCCTTAACCTTCAAATGCATATTCTTGACGAACTCTGCCTTGGTGGCCCCATCACGGCTGCGGTACATAGAATGGGCAGCTCGATAAAGTCCAAGGGCGTCTCTGGCTCAAACCCATACACAATCTCAAAAGGCGAAAGGTTAGTAGTAGAGTGCCTAACATGGTTGTAAGCAAATTCAACAAAAGGCAAACATGACAGCCAGTTCCTTAAGTTCTTACAGACCGTAGCTCTCAACAGCTGAGAGAGTGTACGGTTTACTACCTCCGTTTGATCGTCGCTTTGAGGATGGCAAGTGGTCGAGAACAAGAGCTTGGTACCAATCTTCCCCGATAGCGTTTTCCAGAAGTGGCTGAGGATCTTGGTATCATGGTCAGATACAATGGTCCGAGGAATGCCATGCAAACGTACCACCTCTTTAAAGAACATATCGGCGGTCTGTGTAGCGTCGTTGGTCGTGTTGCACGGTATGAAGTGTGCCATCTTGGAAAACCTGTCGACCACTACAAAAATGGAATCCTTGTGTTTTATCTTGGGTAAACCCAGAACAAAGTCCATAGAAACATCTACCCAAGGGTGGTTAGGAATAGGTAATGGCATACGTAAACCGAAAGGATGTGACCTGGATTTTGTATTAAGACAAGTAATGCACTTGGCGCACAAGTTCTCGACGTCCCTCTTCATGTTCGGCTAAAAGAAGTGGTCGGTTATGACACTTAAGGTTTTGTCACGACCAAAGTGTCCCATGAGGCCGCAACCATGGGCCTCCCGGACCAGCAATTCCCTCATCTTCCCTTTGGGAATACATAGCCGCTTCTCTTTGAACAAGAAGCCCTCGTGCTGGTAGTACGGACCGTAGGCTCCCTTCTCAGTGTACCTGAAAGCTTCTTGAAAATCAAGGTCAGTAGCATAAGAGTCCTTGATAAATTCAAAACCCATGATCTTAGCTTCCATGGTTGCAATGAGGAAATGTCGCCGGGAAAGTGCATCTGCAACCACGTTTTCCTTGCCCTTCTTGTACTTGATCACGTACGGAAAGGTCTCCACGAACTCAAGCCATCAGGCGTGCCTCTTCTTAAGTGTGGTCTGTCCTCTCAGATGCTTAAGCGTCTCATGATCTGTATGAATAACAAACTCTTTAGACAAAAGATAATGTTGCCAAGTTTCGAGTGACCTAACTAGAGCGTATAGCTCCTTGTCGTAGGTGGGATAATTGAGGGCAGCTCCACTCAATTTCTCACTGAAGAAGGCTACTGGTCGGCCTCCCTGGGTAAGCACAGCTCCTATGCCGGTACCTGATGCATCACATTCAATCTCAAAAGTTTTATCGAAGTTAGGTAACGTAAGGACCGGTGCATGAGTCAAACTATATTTAAGTTTGTTGAAAGACTCTTCTTGGGCAGGGCCCTGTTGGGCCCAAATATGGCCCGCTAGCTGAGACTAATGGGCTCGAGCGATAAGAGTTGACTATGGGCCACTGTAAGCCCATTGGCAATTAATCTTTTGCGAAAAGAGTTAAAAAGAAGCCGGAGGCTGTTTGATAAGGAAGGGACGTCAACAAAACAGGTCACGGAGGAGAGCTCCGGACATCATTTAGAAAGAGCTAACAGGAGTAGCTCAGGCTGGTTGCGCAGGACCCGGTCAAAAGGAGGCTGTTGAGAATCCCCCAACTCACGGAGCAAATCTCGGAGGCTGGTTAGGGTCGTTCAAACGTGGCTGAGAGCTATTTAAGGGAGGAGGAGATCAGAGAAAGGGATCCTCTCTCAACTCATTTTTAGACCTAAAGACTTAAACACTTTTCCTTCATTGTAATCATCTCAATTCATCTTTGTACTTCTGATCATCAAGTTCATCTTTGTAAACTCATTTTCTTATCAAAATCAATATAAACAAACGTATTCATTCATACAAGTTCTAACGGGATTCAGCCCACATTGTCTTTTCTCCAATCTAAACCTAACCTAAAATCAGGAAGTGAGTTTCATCCCTCACATTTTGGCGCCGTTTGTGGGGACGAGATAATCGAATCCCTTACTCTGTAACTTGAGAATGGATCCATCCAACCAAGCAATGAAACCATCTATCCCCGATCCCGTGATCCAGATCGACGGCTCACCAAACGGAAGAGACTCCAGTCTCCAGGTTCCGGAGCCTCGACACGCCGATCACCGATCTCAGCAATAGCCTCCGGCTAGTGCTCAACCGAACCAGACCACCACTGGAATAACTAACCCAAGGTCCTCCAGTGGAAACAGCTCCGGGGTAACAGCCCCCGAGAACCCTCAGCGTCAACCCGCTCCGAATCAATCGGAGGCTCAGCTATCTGAGATCCGTCGAATGATGGTGCAGTTAGTAGACAGAGCTCAAGAGAATGAGCGCACGTGGCAACAGCTAACTGCTCAGCAGCAACGATTTGAAGAGCATTGCTCCAGATAGGCAGGGACCTGTTCTCCAAACACCCTATGCTGGAACAGCACCCGCATTTAAGCCACCTGTAACTAGCGCTATGGGAAGTAACGTAGCGACAGGGACCTGTTCTCCAGATAGGCAGGGACCTGTTCTCCATACACCCTATGCTGGAACAGCTCCCGCATTTAAGCCACCTGTAACTAGCGCTATGGGAAGTAACGTAGCAACAAGGACCTGTTCTCCAGATAGGCAGGGACCTGTTCTCCAGCACCCTATGCTGGAACAGCTCCCACATTTAAGCCACCTCTAACTAGCGCCATGGGAAGTAACGTAGCGACAACCAGCTCTATGCTTGATCGGGTTACTGACCAGTGCACACGCTTGCCACCTTCTCCACTTGTTTTCAGGTCCGGAGAAGGAATATCCTTTCCTTCCGGGGCCAGAACATCGGCTTCGGCTTATCGGACTGGGAATGTAACCATGAATCTGGGCGCTCATTAAAGGGCGGAAGCTGACCCCACAGCTCACCCCACTGGTGACACTCATCAAAATAACCCAAGAGCTAATGAGCAATTTAGCCATGCGGCTGCCTGGAAGAATGGCCAAACTCGACTCCGTCAGGAACCTGTTCGTCAGGTACCTAATAATGACCCAATTGTCCTTTCTCTAGAGGGACCTAAGGGTATTCGCAGATATATGGAGAAAACTCATGCAGCTCTCCAAAAGTTGAATGCTCAAGTTTACAAAGCGAAGAGCTCAGCTCCCGAAATTGAAAGTTTGATTGAGGAAACCCGTGGGACTCCATTCACTTACATAATTGCCAGCTCTTACATAAGAGATAACTGAAAAATTAGGATCCCCGAATACGATGGAACCTCAGATCCTAAGGCATATTTGAGAGCCTTCCAACTAGCTATCGTGAAAGCTCACTTCACGTGAGAAGAATGCGAGGCAGGTTACTGCAGAACATTCGCCGAAAACCTGGTCGGAACAGCTTTCGAATGGTTTTCGAGACTTGAGCTGAACTCAATAGACAATTTCGACCAGCTCACCAATGTCTTCATGAAGCAGTACTCGACCCATATCCTAAAGCAAGTTTCCGAGGCCGACCTCTGGAACCAGACAAGGAATGGGAGACACATTACGGGTCTATATCAAAAAATTCAGAGTAGTGAGAACTAAGCTCTCGAATCCCAACAATCAGGTTGCCATCGAAGCCCTTAGAAGAGGTCTCTGGTACAAATCAGAATTCTGGTCTGAGCTAACGCTTAACCCTCCCCCAACTATCGATGATGCCCTTCACAAAGCATCGAGATACATTACCTTGGAAGAGGAAACAGCTGCACTGGATAAAATCCATAAAAAATCCCAGAATCACCCGAAAGGTGAAATCTCGGAAGCAAAAGGATCCTCTAGAAAAGGGAGCTCCCTGAATAACCAAACCCAGGGAGAACATTCTTATGCTGTCGAGGAAGTCCAACAGGAGAAACCTGTTGCCGCGACAAGCAAAACCCCCTGGTCGATAGGATACGATGAGAACAAACACTGCTCTTACCACGATCGAAAAGGGCATTCAACCGAGGAATGCTGGGACCTCCAACGACAGTTGGCAGCTAAATTCGTAGCAGGGGAACTAAAGGACGTGGAACTTAAAAAACAACCTCCTTACCAGAAAAGAGGTCCCAGAGACACCTCCCCGAAACGTGAAAGATCACCTGAGAAGGAAACAGACTCGCCACCGCCAGCTCCCAAGAAAAGAGTTGACATGATTCTTGGGAAATTTCCCCAAGGGAAAAGTCTACAGATCGAGACCCTCCTAAGCAAACCACCACCTCAGTCGAGCCCCAGTTCGAGGGTGGATTATATCCTCGGAGGCTCTGATATATGTCAGGATTCCGTAAACTCAATCAAGAGTCATGTGCGGAAGGCTGTTTCTAACGCTCAATCCAAGCCTCCCAATCCCGAATCCAACAGTAAGATTTCTTTCTAGGAGAGCGAGACATCAGATCTCGACAGACCTCACGATGATGCCTTAATCGTCACCCTGAACATAGCAGGTTACGAGGTGCCTAGGCTGATGGTTGACACCGGAAGCTCGGTCGACCTTATCTTCTATAACGCCCTAAAAGGGATGGAAATAGACGACTACAAAATTATTGGTCAGAAAGCTAACCTCGTAGGCGTCTCCGGAGAAACAGTTACCTCCCTGGGAACCATCAAGCTTCCGGTCATAGCTGGCGGGATTGTGAAAATGACCAATTTCGTAGTTATCAACAGACCTTCTCCATTTCACGCAATCCTAGGAAAACCCTGGATCCATAAGATGAAAGCAGTAGCTTCCACTTATCACCAATGCGTGAAATTGCCGACACCCGAAGGAATAACCACCATACGAGGTAGCCAGAAAATCTCCACGATCTGCTACTTGGGGGGGATTCGGAATTCTCAAGGAATCATCCCAATAGCAATTACAGATCCAAGAAGGTCGAGAGATGCAACAGAGTATTCGAGGTCCCCTAGGAACCTAACCCAACTAGTTGACATCGACGATTCTGATCCTGAGAAACAAGTGAACATCGGATCAGAGCTACCTCTCGAAACTAAAAAAAGAGCTAATCGACTTCCTGAAAAGCATCGTCAAAACGTTTGCATGGACCACCAGTGACATGAAGGGTATAGACCCAAACGTCACCACTCATAAGCTCAATGTAGACCCTACTTTCAAACCGATCAAACAAAAGCGTCGTAAGCTGGGTCTCAAAAAAGCTCAAGCCGTCAACGACGAAGTTGATCGACTTACGAAAGCAGGGTCCATTCGCGAAGTGCATTATCCCGATTGGTTGGCTTACCCCGTAGTAGTGAAAAAGAAAAACGGGAAGTGGAGAATCTGTGTAGACTTCACCGACCTAAACAAGTATTGCCCTAAAGATAGCTTCCCGTTGCCTCACATCGATCGCCTCGTTGAGGCGACAGCTTGCCATCAGCTCTTGTCCTTTATGGATGCCTTCTCAGGATATAATCAAATCATGATGAACCCTGAAGATCAAGAAAAAACTGCGTTCATAACCGAGCGCGGGACCTACTGCTACAAGGTAATGCCATTCGGATTAAAAAACGCGGGAGCTACCTACCAAAGGCTTGTGAACAAAATGTTCGCCAGACAGCTCGGAAAAACCATGGAGGTATACATCAACGATATGCTGGTTAAATCCTCAGCTGGGGAAAATCACATCTCCCACCTAAAAGAATGCTTTGATATCCTCAACAAATACGATATGAAACTAAACCCCACAAAATGCACCTTCGGAGTGCCCTCGAGCGAACTTCTCGGTTACCTCGTAACCGAGAGAGGTATCGAAGCCAACCCGAAACAGATAGCGACCTTCCTGGAAATGCCGTCACCTAAGACAACCAGGGGGTACAAAGACTAACTGGACGAATCGCCGCTTTGAACCGATTTATATCCAAGTCCACCGATAAATGCCTCCCATTCTACAAACTTCTAAAAAATAATAACAAGTTTCTATGGGACGAGAAATGCGAGGAAGCCTTCAAACAATTAAAAGCTTACCTCTCCGAGCCTCCGATCCTATCCAAACCAGTAACAGGAGAACCCTTGTACCTATACCTCGCCGTATCAACTGCTGCAGTTAGCGGCGTGCTGGTACGAGAAGAGCAAAACGAGCAAAGACCCGTCTATTAAACAAGCAAAAGTCTAATAGACGCCGAAACTAGATACCCTACTATTGAAAAATTAGCTCTGGCAGTCGTAACAGCTGCCAGAAAGCTACGACCTTATTTCCAATCGCACTCAATCGTCGTAATGACTTCACAACCAATACGCACGATTCTGCACAGCCCTAGCCAATCATGACGATTAGCTAAGTGGACCATAGAACTCAGCGAATATGACATCGAGTATAGACCCTGAGCAGCCATAAAAGCTCAGGTCCTCGCTGATTTTATCATCGAGCTATCGGCCGAACAACTAGACCCGAGAGCTGAAGCTCCGGAGTGGAGCCTGTATGTTGACGGAGCCTCATCCAAGCAAGGTTCCGGAATCGGTCTAAGGCTGACCTCTTCAGCCGGAGAGACCATCGAACAATCCTACAGGCTCGGATTCAACGCTTCAAATAATGAGGCTGAATATGAAGCACTAATCGCAGGGTTAAAACTTGCCCTAAGCCTCAGAACCCGAGAGCTAAACGCTTATAGTGGCTCACAGCTAGTAGCTAGCCAATTCCACTGAGAATATGAAACAAGGGACGAAAAAATGGGGGAATACCTCGAAGTCGTCTAAAGCCTCACTAAGCAGTTCAACAAGTTTGAGCTGACAAGGATCCCACGAGGAGAGAACTCCTCGGCAGATGTGTTGGCTGCCTTAGCATCCACATCAGACCCCCTCGTAAAGCGGATTATACCTGTAGAGGGAATTGAAAACCCAAGTATCGATATAGCTACCAAAGCTGAAATCGACAGCAAACCGAAAAAGCAAACGGAAGCTAGCTGCTCTGAGACAGCAGCAACCCAAGTTCTCACAACATTCTGGTTCCCAACAACCAAAATTCGCAATTTCAAAAAGCATACCTCTGGGGGCACGACCCAGACCCCGGACTCGCATGTTTATACAACAGCCACTCCCTCTGACATTGGAGGTACCTCCGGGGGCACGACACAGATCTGAAGATATTCCACGGAATTCAGACTCCCTTGAGCCTAACCCAAGGAATATCTCCGGGGGCACGACCTCTAGCCACAATAGCACTCAGGAACCTGAGCCCGAACAGGAACCTCCGTTTTCTCTTCATGACAAAAACGTAGGAAGAGAAGACTGGAGAATACCAATTATGCAATATATCTCAGAGGGTAAGGTCCCCCCCCCCCAAAAAAAATTGGGAAGCTCGAAAACTCAAAACGTTAAGCACAAAATACTGCATAATGGAATCCACCCTTCATAAACGAAGCGAGTCGGGACCTTACTTAAGATGCGTCCATGGCCTCGATGCTATCAAACACATGAAGGAAATGCACGAGGGCACCTGTTGAAACCACGCCGATGGCAGAGCCTTAGCTATCTGAATCAAAAGATAGGGCTATTTCTGGCCTACCATTGTCGCTGATTGTGAGGTCTACTCATCTTCATGCGAAAAATGCCAGAGGCATAAACCAATTAGACATCAGCCTACGGAAAAACTATCCTCGATATCCGCCCCATACCCGTTCATGAGATGGTCCATGGATATCATAGGGCCGCTATTAAAATCAGAAAGAGGAAAGCAAAAGCTACGATTCCTTGTAGTCCTAACAGACTACTTCACCAAATGGATAGAAGCTGAAGCTCTCCAGCAGGTAACTAAAGTCGAAACCGAACGACTCGTATGGAGAGACATCATCTGCCGTCACGGCGTCCCATACGAAATCGTAACCAATAACGGGTCACAATTCATATCTAACGACTTCAAAGTATTTCGCTACAAGCAGAAAATTCGTCTCACTATGTCGACACCTCGATATGCTCACAGAAACGGCCAGGCGGAGGCTGCTAATAAGTCGATATCAGCAAACCTCAAGAAACGTCTCGGAATCAGTAAAAGTTCTTGGTCCGAAAGATTACCTGAGATACTCTGGGTATGCCGAACCACCCCACGCAAGGCTACGGAAGAAACTCCTTTCTTAGCCTACGGAATGGAGGCTGTCGTCCCAGCCGAAACCATAACTGGGAGCTTCCGCTGGGAACTCTGTACATCTAACCCCGAAGCTAATAATCAGCTCCTATTGAATAACCTCGATTTAATCGAGGAACGGGGAAACCAAGCCTTGCTCCCCATTCAAAACTATCAACAAGCAATGGCCTGACATTACAACTCCAAAGTCAGGCCCCGACAATTCGCTGTAGGAGACCTAGTACTTACAAAAGTTTTCAATCGTACCAAAGAACCGCGCACTGGGAAACTAGGAACCAACTGGGAAGGTCCTTATCGGATCATTCACGTGGTACGACCTGGCGTTTACAGGCTCCTGAAGGTACTAACCTGGGTACCTGAAATCCGATCATGGAACTCCATGAACCCAAAAAAATATTACCATTAGGTACCTAAATCCTGAACTACGTTAGGCTTGATCCCTTGACCGGGTACGTTGGCAACTTCTTCATGAGTGCAGCCCCAACCTCATTTCAGCATTCTTTTCACCATAGCCAAAGGGGGCATATGTTTAAAAACACATAGCCCAGACAGCAACTGTATGATTGCTACAACGCGATGTATTCTATAAAAGCTATCAATGAAGCGATTACATGTAAACATTTTGAGTTCCTTCAAACAAATCCAGGTCCCTACGAGTCTGGACCTAAGGTCTTAAAATCCTTCAAACAAATCCAGGTCCCTGTGAACATGGACCTGAGGCCTTAAAATCCCTCAAACGAACTCAGGTCCCTACGAACCTGAACCTAAGGACTTAAAATCCTTAGTAAATTCAGAAGTCTTGAAAACTTCCGAACGAATCCAGATTTATGTGAATCTACCCTTAATGGCCTTAAAAGCTCTTTGGAAAGAATTTAGATCCCTAAAGATCTTAATCTAATCTCGAAGATCCAGGAACTCATTCATGATAATCTCACGACCAATCACAATCGAAATCACTGAGACCTCTAAGGTCACAAGGTCAGCTGTTAACAAGATCCGCGATCTGATTCCGGAAAGATCACATGAATCCCATACTTAAAAAGTCACAGTACATGACTCGGGTTTACACTTCGAATTCAAACAAATCCAGGTCCCTACGAACCTGGGTCTAAGGTCTTAAAATCCTTCAAATTATTTCAGGTCTCCGTGAACCTGAACCTAAGGTCTTAAAATCCTTCGAACGAATTCAAGTCTCCATGAACCTGAACCTAAGGTCTTAAAATCCTTCAGACTAATTCAGGTCCCCGTAAACCTGAACCTAAGGTCTTAAAATCCTTCAGACTAATTCAGGTCCCCGTAAACCTGAACCTAAGGTCTTAAAATCCTTCAGACTAATTCAGGTCCCCGTAAACCTGAACCTAAGGTCTTAAAATCAACAGGCTCCCCGACCTTCACCCGAAAGTTTCCTAGACCTCATGTCTAACGACTACGGGACCTGTTACTAATAGGACCCAGAATCCTTCGTTCAAGGAAGTAAAAACTTCTACTTAGACGATCGAGTCCGTATTAAGGAATTCATCAAAACATCGACGAAGATCGAAGATCCTAACAAAGCAAGGGTTTAAAAGCCTCCTCAGGCCACAAGTCTTAACAAAGATAAAAAAAGAAAGCCCATTGGGCAGAAGTCTTGGGAACACGAAGACATAATCGCTATCTCAACAAAGAGATAGAGATCAGGCGGTTGAGCTTTAGCTTCCGAGAAAAGAGGTCTCATCTTGAAAGCTGGGGGCAACTGTTGGGCCCAAATATGGCCCGCTAGCTGAGACTAATGGGCTCGAGCGATAAGAGTTGACTATGGGCCACTGTAAGCCCATTGGCAATTAATCTTTTGAGAAAAGAGTTAAAAAGAAGCCGGAGGCTGTTTGCTAAGGAAGGGACGTCAACAAAATAGGTTACGGAGGAGAGCTCCGGACCTCATTTAGAAAGAGCTAACAGGAGTAGCTCAGGCTGGTTGCGCAGTACCCGGTCAAAAGGAGGCTGTTGAGAATCCCCCAACTCACGGAGCAAATCTCGGAGGCTGGTTAGGGTCGTTCAAACGTGGCTGAGAGCTATTTAAGGGAGGAGGAGATCAGAGAAAAGGATCCTCTCTCGACTCATTTTTAGACCTAAAGACTTAAACACTTTTCCTTCATTGTAATCATCTCAATTCATCTTTGTACTTCTGATCATCAAGTTCATCTTTGTAAACTCATTTTCTTATCAAAATCAATATAAACAAACGTATTCATTCATACAAGTTCTAACGGGATTCAGCCCACATTGTCTTTTCTCCAATCTAAACCTAACCTAAAATCAGGAAGTGAGTTTTATCCCTCACATGGCCCAAGTAAAGGATACGTGTTTCTTGATCACAGAAATCATTGGAGCAGCAACGGTGCTGAAGTCCTTAACGAACCGTCGGTAGAAACTGGCCAGTCCGTGAAAGCTACGGACGTGCCCGACCGTGGTTGGCGTGGGACAGTCGTGGATCGCCTTGATCTTCTCCTCGTCGACTTTCAGTCCCTGCGAACTCACAACAAAGCCTAAAAAGACTACTTGGTCAGTACAAAACACACACTTCTTGAGATTGGCATAGAGCCCTTCCTGCTTCAACGCCTTCAGCACCTGTTCTAAATGCTCAACATGATCGGATAAGCACTGACTGTAAATCAATATGTCATCATAGTAAACGACCATGAATTTACCAATATAAGGCCTTAATACCTCATTCATCAGCCGCATGAAGGTGCTGGGTGCGTTGGTAAGTCCAAACGGCATGACGAGCCATTCGTATAGTCCTTTCTTCGTTTTGAAGGCGGTCTTCCATTCGTCGCCTTCCTTCATCCGTACTTGATGGTATCCGCTCCTAAGATCAATCTTAGAAAACACAACAGAACCACTTAGTTCATCCAACATATCATCAAGTCTAGGGATAGGGTACCGATATTTGATGGTGATGTTGTTGATGGCGCGGCAGTCCACGCACATGCGCCACGTTCCGTCCTTCTTTGGCACCAATAGGACTGGAACTGCACACGGGCTAAGGCTCTCACGGATGTAGCCCTTTTCCATGAGGCATGGACCTGACGTTCAATCTCCTTAGCTTCCTCCGGGTTGACTCGATAAGCGGCTTGGTTTGGTAAAGGTGCACCTGGTACTAAATCGATCTGGTGTTCGATGCCACGAATAGGAGGTAGACCGGCCGGGATCTCATCAAGGAAGATGTCCTTGTACTTTTCCATAAGGGCATGTACCTCCGTTGGAACGCCGGGAGCCTCAAAACTTGCAAAACAACCTTCCTTAAAGATCATTAGTAGCACCTGTCATGTTGCATAGATTTAATCACTTGACTAGACGTCAGATATAAGTTAGTCTTACTTACCTGGCCGGTCTGTGCCATAGCCTTCTGCATATCATGAACTTCTTGTGGGCTGAGAGGTGCTAAGCTATGCTTCTTGTTGTTGTGGGTGAAGCTGTAGACATTGGTCCGCCCGTGGTGAGTGGTCTCCTTGTCGAACTGCCAAGGCCTACCTAAGAGCAGATGGATGGCTTGCATGGGGACGACGTCACACTTCACCTGGTCATGATACTTCCCAACACTAAAAGGCACAACAACTTGTTCGAATATCTTGAGCTCGTTATCATCGTTGAGCCACTTAAGTCGGTATGGTCGGGGGTGTGGAGTCTTGATCAAACCTAGCTTATCAACAAGATACTTGCTAGCCACGTTAGTACAAGAACCACCATCTATGATCAGACTACATACCTTGCCTTCCACGCTACATCTGGTGTGAAAGATGTTCTCTCGTTCGATGGTTTCTGCTTCGAAAAGTGCACTGAGATCGTCTGGCCACTAACAACTCGTCTGCTTCCGCGTAGTCCATGATCTCATCGCCGGACTCGCCATCGTCCGTCTCGGCCTCGTCTTGGACTCGTACTCGCCGTAGGCCTTGACGATCATCACACGTTTGTTCGGACAATCCCTCGCATAGTGTCCCTTTCCCTGACATCTAAAACAAGTAATGTCACGTGTTCTTTGAGCTTGAGTCTGTTCCCTACCTTGGTCGGATGGACCGGCTTTGGACGAATCGGATGGGTTCTTCTTGAACCGGTTCGCCACTTCAATAGACTTGTTCTTCTCAACGCCTTTGGATCCGGTCTGAGGCCATGGCGCCTTGCTCCTGGCAGTAGACGCGTTCTTCCTCTTAATATGTTGCTCGGCCTGAATGGCATAGTGGAGGAGGTCGTTGAAGTTGGTGTACGTCTGCCGTTCCACCTTGAGTGCGATACAGTCCGGCAGCCCGTCGAGGAATTGGGACATCATCGTCTCGTCTGGCTCGCGGGTCTGGAGCTTGTTCCTAATAGCTTCAAACTCTTCAAAGTATTCCTACACATACCTGGTACCCTGCGACAACTTACGAAATCGTTTCAGTAAGTCCCGTTGATAGTACGTTGGTACATACCTGGCGCGTAGCTTGGCGTGCATTGCTTCCCAAGTCTCAACTCGATAGACTCGGCCAGCTTCTGCAACTTCTCTGTCCCACCAGGTCAGAGCATTGCCGGTTAGTTGGGCTGCTGCTAGCGCAATCTTCTTGGCTTCGGTATACCGGTAGTACTCGAAGATGTACTCCATGTGCCGCTCCCATTCGATGTAGGCGTTCGGATTAACCTTTCCAGCAAAGGTTGGTGGCGTGAGCTTGAGGTCTTTGCCCCCTTGCCACGCAACTTCACGGTCACGGAATCTCCTACGGGTTGGGCTGCCTTCGCCTTGGAACCGATATTCTCGCTGACCGCCTCGCTCGGGTCGTACGTATCGCAGCTCGTCGTGGTCGGATTGGTCGGACTCAGAACTGTCATGGTCCGTTGAGGGCTGTTGGTCATCTGGGTCAGGTCGGTGTCTCCTTCTTGGTGGAGGGTTGTTAGGCCGGTTCCTCTGCTCCATACGAGCTAGCTGCTCGGTCATGTTGGTGATAGCGGCCGCAAGGTTGGCATGGCCGGCTAAGAGCTGAGCATTGATCTCGGCCTGAGTTGGTGCTCCGTTCTGATCGCCCATATCACCTGAGTACAAGAGACAAATAGAAAAGAAGAAGCTGTAAAGAACTCAAGCAAGGAATAAGAGTAGTAAATTATGAAAAAAAAGAAACAAAAGATGGATGCAATCCTTTTTTTTTTAATTCAAATTCAAAAATTATAAATAAGGAAAGTGAAATCCTTTTTTAAAAAAAAACTTAAATAAATAAAAGACATGACTTGCTAATCAAGTTTTAAATAAGTGCAAAGATATTTTTTTTTTTTGAAATTTGTTTTCCTAAAATAAAAATCGAATTAACCGAAAAAGGAAAGGAAATATGGCAAGGACTGCTGGAGTTAATGCTAACAGATCCGACCTAGGGCTTCCCCTTAGGCAAGATCTCAGCCTCCCTTTTGCCTATCTCCCTCACGAACAAAACTAAGAACAGCAAGAACAACAGCTATATTTTTTTTTTAATGCAACAAAAGTGAAACAACAAAGAAGCTGCTAGTAAGAAAATAAATAAAGGGAAGAGACAACCGTGGGGTGTCAGGAGCTTTAGGCTCTGATACCAAAATGATACAGCCCAGATGTCAGAGTGTGCAAGTGACGGTCGGATAGTCTCAACAAGATGGTGGTGGTCGGATGAACAAGGAGCCGGCTAGGCGATATGGCCGGGTGAGAGGGCGATTAGTACCTGTTGCAAGGAAGTAGTTTTTATGAGTTTTTCTTTTATAAACTGAAACAAAACAGCTTGTAAAAGTAAGAACAAATGATAAGAAACAGAAGCAATGGATTTTATAAGTTTTCAGATTTATTAAAAACTCAAGAACAAATGAAAAGAACTAAATAAAAAGACAAGGATAGAGATGGATGTATGGATTCTTGTTGCTGGCTGTATGGATCTCTCAACAAGAACAGTGTATGGATGGTGAATAGAGGTGGGATTTGTCTTGCTGAGTGTATGTCACTCTCAAGGCAAATCGATGGATGGAGGGGAGAAGAAGGATCGCCACAAACTCGGATGGAGGAGGAGCTTGATAAGATCCGGCGGCTGCTCTCTCTTGCTTCACACAACTAGAAAGACTTAGGGTTTTTGTTTGCTCGAGGCAAAATTAATATTATTCAGAACTGAGGCCAAAATTTCGACAGCCACAAGGGTTTTATAGGCTAACCCTTGTTGGACTCTCAAATGATAAAAGGGCCTAGACAAATGGTCTGAAAATTAAAAGGCTAACAATTGCCCAAAGTCTTAACCAAAATAAACCAAATGAATTAAAATAAAAATAAACCAGTGGCTGGTTTACGGATTGAGAATGCCTTAACCAAGATCATAATAAGCTTGTGTGCTGCCTCGTTAAAACCTTACCAATAAAACCCTGTGGGACAAAACCTGATGAGGAAAAGAGTACAGCGCCTATTACTCCCTTGGTGGTCGGCTAGTTCTCGGATCCGGAAGTGTGTGGATGGAATGAGTGGTGAGTGGAGTCTGAACCGAGTTCTGATGTGGAGATGGTGTAACTGGCTCGGTTCTGGATGAGTGACCGGAATTGGATTGGGCCGGCTGAGTCGTGAACCTCTGTTGGGCTGGGCTGGTCTAGAATCTTCAATTGTACCATGTCTTCAATCAGCCGTTGCATCTGGCCGGTTTGGTCGTGTTGATCAAGGATCTGCTGGACGGCTTTGGAGAAACCTTCTCGTAATGCTCTGGTGCCACTCCGGGTCGTCGGGCCTCGCCTGATCACGGGAACCTCTACTTGGATGGCCTCATCATAGTTGGTCTTCTCTTCTTGTGTAGCAAGGCATGATGATCTTTTGTTCTATGGCTTGTCTCACTTTGTGGCAATCTACTTCAATATGTTTGGTTTTCTCATGGAACACCGAGTTGGATGCTATGTGAATGGCTGCTTGGTTATCACAGTGCATTGTGATTGGAGTTGTTGTGTCTATGCCCAAGTCCCTTAGCAAGTTTCTGATCCAAAAGAGCTCACTAGTAAGCTTTCTCATTGCTCTATATTCTGCCTCAGCACTTGAGCATGATACCACCTTTTGCTTCTTGCTTTTCCAAGTAACCAGGTTGCCTCTTATGAATGTGCAGTAGCCTGTAGTAGATCTTCTATCCACTCTATCACCAGCCCAATCTGCATCACAATATCCTACAATCTCAGTGTTCTTGTTGCATCCCATCCATACACCCTGGCCCGGAGCTTCTCTTAAATATCTTAGGAGCCTTTCTATCATGTTCCAATGATGTACTTTGGGGTTGACTGGCCTGGTTCACGGGAAAGGAGATGTCTGGTCTTGTGATTGTCAAGTATATCAGCTTCCCCACCATTCTTCTGTAGAGTTTGAAATCTTCAAATGGCTTATCCTCAAACTCCCCCTCACGCAAGATCTTATAACCTTCTTCTAGGGGTGTTTTGGCTGCTCTTCCTCCAAGCTCACCTGCCTCATTTAGTAGATCAAGTGTGTACTTCCTTTGAGATAGAAATAAGCCTTCTTTGGATCGGCAAATTTCTATTCCTAGGAAGTACTTTAGCTCACCCAAATCTTTAATATCAAATGAAGACTTAAGATAAGCTTTGGTTGAGATAATACCTTCCTTGTCATTTCCAGTGATGATTATGTCATCCACATAGATTAGAATCACCACTATACCTTGCTGGCTTGTGAGGGTGAAGAGTTTGTGGTCTGCTTCTGACTTTACAAACCCTTTTCCATTGAGGGTTGAGCTAAGCTTGTGATACCAAGCCCTAAGAGATTGTTTGAGACCATAAATTGCCTTCTTGAGTCTTAAGACATTTCCTGGTTTCACCATGTGCTCTAGACCTGGTGGTGGTCACATATAGACCTCATCTTCAAATTCTCCTTGTAAGAAGGCGTTCTTGACATCCATTTGCCATAGATCCCATTCCAAGTTCACTGCTACTGAAAGTATGATCCGGATGGTGTGGAGTTTGGCCACTAGTGCAAATGTGTCTAGGTAGTCTTCTCCATAGACTTGAGTGTACCCTCTTGCTACCAGTCTTGTCTTTTTTCTCTCTGGTTTTCCATTTGCTAGATATTTAATGGTAAAGAGCAGCATACTGGTCACAGCCTTCTTGCCCTTAGGTAGCTCAGCTTCAAACCATGTATCATTCTTTATCATTGTCCCTATCTCATCTCCTACTGATGCTTTCCATTCCTCATCCTCCATTGCTTCTTGATAAGACTTTGGGATGAATCCTTGATCCAGGTTGCTTACAAAGACTTGGTTTTGTTGTGGGAAAGATGCCATTGAGCATGTTGCTTGGAAAGGATGGGCAACCGCATTGCTGTTGAAGTAGACTCTGGTGTTAATCCAATTGGATGGATCTTTTCTCACTCTGGTACTTCTTCTCAAGGGTTGTATTTCTTGTACTGGTTCTGGTTCTTCCTTCTGGTCTTGACCACAATCTTGGGCTTGATTTTCTCTGTTGTCATGTTGATCACAATCCGGTTTATCTTGATCTTGTAGAACAGAATCTGGTTGATCCTCTTGATCTTCTTGAGCAACCTTATCATGTTCGCTGCCCCCCTCAGGATCAGGATGGACAGGTTCTGAACTGGTCTCAGCCTCCGGAGTAGTAGTGGTGCCCGGGGTGATGGTGTTGTTTGTTGGAGTCTTAGTGATACCCAAACTGTCAAGTATAATTCTCAAATTGTCTGCCCTATCCGAGGAGCCTTGGGAGAGGTCTTGGAGGTTTTCCCAATTCTTCTCACCATAGTATCCTTGTGATTCCACAAACTTTACATCTCTTGAGACCATAACTCTTCTCAACTCTGGTATGTAGCACTTGTACCCTTTCTGCGTGTGTGAATACCCAAGAAACATGCCTTTGACACTCTTTGCATCCAGTTTACTTCTTTGTGCTCCTGGAGTCAAAACATAGCACACACACCCAAACACACGTAGGTGATCAATAGGTGGCTTATGTTTGTTTAATACCTGAAATGGAGATATGTCATTAAGGACTTTGGTTGGTATCCTATTGATGAGATAGCATGCGGCCACAACTGCATCACCCCAAAATCTTTTGGGTACATGTGTGTGGAACATCATGCTTCTTGCAACCTCCATTAGGTAGCGATTCTTTCTCTCAGCCACTCCATTCTGCTGTGGTGTGTATGGGCAACTTGTTTGATGGATAATCCCATGTTTTGCTAAGTAATTTTTGAAGGCATGACTAGTATACTCCCCACCATTATCAGACCTGAAAATCTCTATCTTGGAATTAAAATGATTAGTGACATAGCTCTGAAAATTGATAAAGGCTTCTAAAACTCTATCTTTGCTTTGTATTAATGTGATCCAAGTATATTTTGATTTCTCATCTATAAAGGTCACAAAATACTTATGGTTTTCTCTAGATACAACAGGTGCAGTCCATACATCAGAGTGAACTAGATCAAAGCAATTTTCATAGATAGTTAAAGACTTGGGAAACACTGACTTGCAATGTTTTCCAAGAATACAAGCCTCACAATTTTCATTTTTAGAAACAAGATTAGGTAACATTAGGCCTAGTGCACGAGAATGGGGGTGGCCTAATCTAGCATGCCATAGTACATCATTAGCTAAAACAGAAGCAGAATTAAAAGCACAAGATAAATTTGGTCTAAGCTTGGTGTCTTCAAGTAAATAAAGCTCTCCTTTGCTCACACCTTTGCCCAGTAGCTTACTGGTCTTAATATCCTGAAAGAAAACCTCATTAGGACTAAAAATCACATTGCAATTCAAGTCATTAGTTGTTCTTTTGACAGATAATAAATTTGATGTAAAGCTAGGCATATATAAGGCTTCAGATTCTTTGTTAAATAGGTTCAAATTACCTATTCCCTCAATGGGAATTTTATCACCATTAGCTATCAATACATTTCCTAGGGACGGTTTAACATTGTTAATGAGTTTAGCATCTCTAATCATGTGATGAGATGCTCCTGAGTCAATTACCAAGGGGATAGAAAAAGTAGTTGCATTTTGTATGGAATTTAAAGCTTTAATGTTTGTGTTACCAGAGTTTGCATTGATGACTTTTATGAGAGCCTCAATGTCTGACTTGTGGAGGAAGGTATCTTCAGTGTGAGCTTGAGAGGTGCTACCAATCACATGAGCCGTAGAGACCATAGCTCGGCCAACTTCTCCCATGCGCATAGAATTTTCCGGGGAAGGGTCTTGAGTCTTTGCTTCATTTGCCCTTGCAGGATTAGGTCTTGGCGGTCTAAGATGTGGGTGAAGGAACCAGCAGTTGCTCTTGGAGTGTCCCATCTTCTTACAATGATCACACATCACTTTCCGGTCTCCTCCTCCTCCTCCACTTCTTGGCTTGAAGTAAGACTTGTTTGCGGCTGCATTCTCCACCTTCTCAGCTTTGTTGGACATAGATAATCCTCCTTTTGGTCCTCCAAATAATCCATCTGACCCAAGCTCCTTCTGGAGTTGGGAACACACTTCATCATAGCTTGGAAGCTCCTTGGATCTCAAGATGTGCTTTAGGACATCATTGAAGCTCAGGTGAAGTGTGAGAAGCAGTCCAAAGACCTTGTCTTGCTCACGCCTTTCTTCAAGAGTGTTGAGGTCGGTGGTGCTTGGTCTAAGCATTTCTAGCTCGGCCCACAGTTGGCTGTACTTCCCAAGATGCTTGGTGAAGTCCATCTCCTCTTGTTGAAGATTGTTGATTGCTCTTTTCACCTCAAAGATCCTTGTGAGATTTGAAGTGCTTCCATACACCTTCTCTAAGGTGTCCCACAATTGCTTTGCGGTTTGACAGTGAGAGTATGACTCCATGATTGGAGTATCAAGAGAGCTCTGCAAGATAGACAGCACCATGAGGTCTTCTTGTCCCCATTTCCCTTCATCTACCTCCACGGCCTCCTTGCCATCTCCTCATTGAGTGATCCGCTTTGGTGCTTCACTTGAAGTGATATGCTCCCATAAGCCTCTTCCACCAAGGGCAGTCTTGGTCAGGCGAGTCCAAGTGATGTAGTTAGCTCCTTTTAGGGTAGCTGGAATCGTCAGTGGCTTGTAGTGGTGTTCCATCTTCTTCTGGTGCTATTAACCGGTGGATAATAGCAAGTGATGGTCACAAAGGGAGTTCCGGGTGTAAAGGGAGTAAAATGAAGTGAAAAAAAAGGAATGAGATATGGAGGGAACTTCTTTGTGATATCCTTTTGTAGCCAGAGAAGCAAGCACACGGCCAAAGTTTGTAAGAAAAGAGGTAAACCCTAATCTATTATCCGCTGGACAAAAGAAGAGGGAAGAGAGAATTTTGAAAAATCAAACCGATGAAAAGAAAGACTGAAGTGATTAGAGTAATGATACCATGTAAGAAAAGATGAGTTTGACTCAAGAACAAGAGAGAGAGAGATGAATAAATCCGGGAGAGAGAGAGATTCGTTTGCGAGAAAGAAAAGAGTAAAGAAGGAGTTTATTTCCTTACTTTATTTAGGTTGTGTACAATGAGCATATAAAGGCAACTTAAGGCTAAACAAGACAATAAGAATACGAATTAAATATGGTGGTCTTCACAAGGTCTGAAGAGTGATAGTGACTTGTCTCCAACGGTTCCAAGGAGAGAGGGAGGATATCTTATTTAAATCTGGCCGACTTGAATCTCCTTGTCTTCACTCTCCAACGGATCTCTTCTCCACTATGTACCATCAGAATAGTTTAAGTTAATCCTCATTGTCTTCCAAGTTCACTCTCGACCTAAGAAGGTGCCTTGTAAGCCAAGAGTGTACGGACACCCTTGTGTCTCAAGTCATCTCGACCAAATGCTCCTTTATGCTTCTGAATGTTCTCTTTGCCTTAATATTGCTTCATGTCAATACACCTTGCATGAAAGCATTCTTCACATCCATCTGCCATAAATCCCACTCTAGATTTGTAGCAATGGACAATACAATTCGGATTGTATGAAGTTTAGCAACTGGAGCAAAAGTGTCAATGTAATCTTCCCCATAAGTCTGAGTGAACCCTCTTGCCACCAACCTTGTCTTCTTTCTATCAATAGTACCATCAGCATTGTACTTGATAGTAAAGATCCATCTACTCGTCACAGCTTTCTTTCCCTTAGGTAGCTCACTTTCATACCATGTGTCATTCCTGATCATGGCATCTCTTTCATTACCTATTGATTCTCTCCACTCTTTATCCTTCATGGCTTCTTCATAGGACCTTGGAACCTCATTCTCATCCAAGTTAGACATAAACACCATGTGTTCTTCTGGATACTCTGCAAAGGAACACACATCTTAAGAAGGATGCTCCACAGCCTGGGCATTGTAGTACACTCTCGTGTTTACCCAGTTGGAAGGATCCTTCCTAATCCGTGTGCTCCTCCTCAATGGTTGGACCTGATCCTCAGCTTGGATTTCCTGATTCTCCTGGTTCTGTACTTGTTCTTCTTCTAATCTGGTCAGCTCTTCTTGCTCATCATTACTAGACTGAGCTTCATCCTTTCCTGAACCAGTAGGTGTTTCATCCTTTTCTGAACCAGTAGACATTTCATGCTGCCCATCTTCACCAGCCTGACCCGTTTTCTCAACTTCATGTGGTACATCTTGATCATGAAGACCTGAATCATCATCTTGGTTCTTCTCTTTCCCACTTGATTCAGATTCATTCCCCCTCTCATGATCAAGAGGGGTTGTTTCTCCTGCTGCTTCAGGAGCTCTCCTTCTAGTTCCTTGAGACATGTTTATCCCAAGCTTCTCCAGTACAATCCTCAGAGTTGTTGCTTTATCAGATGGTGCCTGGGATAGATCCTCTAAGTCTTCCCACTTCTTCTCCTCATAATACCCTCTAGATTCAACAACTTTTACATCTCTGGACACCATAACCCTCCTGGTTATTGGGTCATAACACTTGTACCCTTTTTGGGTTATTGAGTACCCAATGAACATAGCTTTTGTGCTCTTTGCATCTAGCTTGTTTCTCTGCTCTCCAGGAACCAAGACATAACATAAACCCCCAAAGACCCTCAGATGATCAATGTCTGGCTTGGTCTTGTTCAACACTTCAAAGGGAGACTGATTCTTCAAGATCTTGGTCGGTACTCTGTTGATGAGATAGCAAGCAGTTTGAACAGCATCACTCCAAAACCTCTTTGGGACATTTGCATGAAACATCATTGATCTCGCCACCTCCATCAAGTGCATGTTCTTCCTCTCAGCAACCCCATGTTGAGATTAATAAAAGATAAGAAGGATGGGAAATGGTTGAGTGAAGTGTGGTGAAGGATTCAAGAGAAGGAGAGGGAATTGTTATTTTTAGAGGGTTAGAGGATTTATGAGCAAAAGAGTGAGATTAGAATGAGATTTAGGAAGACAAGAAGAGGTTAAGAGATTTGGTGAAAGAGAGATTTTGAGATTCAATAGTAACAAGAGAATAAAGAGACTCAAGATTGCTTGCTCTTTCATTCATCCGAGATAACAAATATATAGGAGAGACATCAGGGTTATAGGATACAAAAGGGGTCAAAGTTACTATAGCAAAGCATGTGGAATCAAGGCTGAGGGGAGCGCATAATTCAAACGGATGGAGGAGATGGTCTACACGCGTGTAGCTTAAGGCATCTTGACTAGATGCCTTTGCCTTTCCAGCTCTGTCCAGCTGTAAGGCTCTTCCTTCTTATCTCACAACGGTTACCTTCTTTCCTTCAAACCTTCTCCTTTAAACTAAAGCACCCGGACCATTTCTTTTCTTGTCTACCAAGCTTCACATTTAAACTTCCCACCATTTCATGAAGTGTACGGACCAAGTCATGTCCGTACACCCTATTCATAAACTCAACTCCTTCTCATCCTAACTTCCCTTCTCTTTCTCATACATATTAAACTCTCTCAACTCAACACTCCCCCTCAAGCTAGACCATGTGAAACAAGTCTAGCTTGGAAGTGCAATGAGGTCTTCCTCATTAAATACCTTACCAAAGAAAACCCTTGAGTCCTTAGGGATAAAAACCTTGATAAGGAAAAGAGTAAAGACCCCATTGCAAGGGGATTAGCTGGGCACAGAAAGATCTATGAGTCCCAACTGAAAGTTTAAGAGAATTAAAGAGAGATTTGTTGAGAGTTTAGGTTAAACCTAGAGAGAGAGAGAGAGATTTCCGTGAGAGAGAATGAGAGACAACAAGATAAGAGGAACATTTTTCGTTAACATTTCTTGTTTGTGTACAATGATATTTAAAGACCATAAAGAGAAGGTCAAGACAAATCAGAATACAATAAACTAAGGAGAGGCTGCATTGCTCAAGGTCTGGCCGTGAAAGGGACATGTCCCAACGGCAGGAAGGACTAGAGCACACATGTGACTTATAATGTATTTTAATGGTCCACTTGTGTGCTCTTTGCCGACACAACTCCAACGGTCTCCTCTTCCTCAGCCCTTACTCCAAGCAAGTCTAGAAGCTTCTTTCCTTTTCTTGTAAGGTAGGTTAGGTCGGATAGGTAGCTTGAGTTTCACACATTGTACGGACAGCCTTGTTACACAAGTCTTGTACGGACAAGACACCTTGCTTCCATCCGAACCTCTACACTACTTTTCCTTCTCTTCTCTACTCATTTATTGATTCATGTTAACACTCCCCCTCAAGCTTGACCATGTGGAACAAGTCAAGCTTGGAATCCATGAAGCAATCCCTCATTAAAACCTTAGTTAGGCAAAACCCAATGGGATAAAAACAAGTCAAGGAAAAAGAGTAGATCACTTCATGGAGGAGAGATCAGTGACATGAGATATCTATGAGTCCTAACCTTGGAAGTATAGACTCACAGACCTTAGTGCTTGCTGCCTTGGTGAAGATGTCAGCCAACTGATCTTCACTTCTGGTATAGCATGGGAGCCTCCCTTAAGTATCTTAAGATCCTCTCCACCATGTTCCAGTGATGAATCTTGGGTGTTTGCATATGCTGGCTCACTTGATTAACAGCAAAACACACATCTGGTCTTGTGATTGTCAAGTAGATCAGCTTCCCCACCATTCTTATACTTCTTGACATCCTCAAATGGAGTATCCTCATACTCCCCCTCACACAACACCTTGTAGTTCTCCTCCAATGGTGTCTTAGCTTTCTTTCCTCCAAGTGTTCCTGCCTCCTTTAAGATGTCCAAAGTGTATTTTCTCTGAGACAAGAACAGCCCCTCTTTTGATCTACACATCTCAATGCCGAGGAAGTACTTCAGCTCTCCAAGATCTTTTATATCAAATGCAGCTTTGAGTGATGCCTTGGTTGAGTTGATTCCTTCTTTATCACTACCAGTGATAATAATGTCATCCACATAGAGAAGAATTACCACTATTCCTTGCTTGCTGGTCAGTGTGAATAAAGTGTGATCAGCTTGAGACTTCACAAATCCTTTCCCATTGAGTGTAGTACTCAGCTTGTGATACCAAGCTCTTGGAGATTGTTTCAAGCCATAGATTGCTTTCTTCAATCTAAGAACATTCCCTGGCTTAACCATATCTTCTCTACCAGGAGGTGGTNGACTTCACAAATCCTTTCCCATTGAGTGTAGTACTCAGCTTGTGATACCAAGCTCTTGGAGATTGTTTCAAGCCATAGATTGCTTTCTTCAATCTAAGAACATTCCCTGGCTTAACCATATCTTCTCTACCAGGAGGTGGTCTCATATATACCTCATCTTCAAGCTCTCCTTGCAAGAATGCATTCTTCACATCCATTTTCCATAAATCCCACTCAAGATTCACAGCTAGAGACAGTAGAATCCTAATGGTATGAAGCTTGGCTACTGGTGCAAAGGTGTCTAGATAATCCTCACCATAGACTTGTGTGTATCCTCTTGCCACCAATCTGGTCTTCTTTCTCTCTGGTTTTCCATTTGCACGATATTTGATGGTGTATATGAGCCTACTTGTAACAGCTTTCTTCCCTCTTGGAAGCTCAGTCTCATACCAAGTGTTGTTCTTTTCCATAGCTCCAAACTCATCCTCCACTGATTTTCTCCACTAATTATCCTCCATTGCCTCTGCATAGTTCTTTGGTATCCACTCTTGGTCCACTGAACTCACAAATGCTTGATGCTCTTCTGGATAGTAAGCTAGAGAGCATGTACCCCTCACTGGCTGTGCGACTGCTTCAGCATTGAAGTACACTCTTGTGTTGATCCAGTTTGAAGCTGGTTGCCTGACCCTTGTACTCCTTCTCAAGGTAACAGTCTGCTCGGGTTCCACTTCTGTATCATCACTGGTTGGCGCCTCCTCCTGAGGTGCATTGTGTGATTCAGACTGTCTCTCATCATGATCATGCGCATTGGACTCTTCAGGTTGAGCTTGCACAGACTGCTCACCATTTCCACTGCCCCCTCATGATCAGGTTGAGAGATTTCAACTCCCTCAGCTTCAGTACTATCTGGTGTTGGTTCCCCTCTTGGGATAGACGACAGGCTGATCCCCAAGCTCTCCATTACACTTCTAAGGTTGTTTGCTCTATCTGAGGCTGATTTAGAAAGATCCTTGAGCTCATCCCAACTTTCTCCCACATAGTAACCTCTTGACCCCACAAACTTCACATCCCTTGATATTAAGACCCTCCTGGTCTCTGGTACATAGCATTTGTATCCCTTTTGGTGAGGAGAGTAGCCAATAAAGACTGCCCTTGTGCTCCTATGCGCCAACTTGTCTCTTAGTTCTCCTGGTACCAAAACAAAACAAAGACACCCAAACACACGAGTATGATCTATGGATGGTGTAGTTTTATNGGTCTCTGGTACATAGCATTTGTATCCCTTTTGGTGAGGAGAGTAGCCAATAAAGACTGCCCTTGTGCTCCTATGCGCCAACTTGTCTCTTAGTTCTCCTGGTACCAAAACAAAACAAAGACACCCAAACACACGAGTATGATCTATGGATGGTGTAGTTTTATTAAGTACCTGATAAGGAGATTGATCTTGAAGAATCGAGTAGGAATTCTATTGATCAAGTAGCAGGCTGTAAGAACTGCATCTCCCCAATATCTCTTGGGCATACTGGTATGAAACATCATGCTTCTGGCTACCTCCATGAGGTGTCTATTCTTTCTCTCAGCCACACCATTTTGTTGTGGAGTGTATGGGCAGCTGGTTTGGTGGATCATCCCATGTTTAGCCAAGTGCTGTTTAAATGCATTGCTGGTGTATTCTCCTCCATTATCTGATCTCAAAATCTTTATCTTGGCATTATAATGGTTAGAGATATAACTTTGAAAATTTATGAATGCATCTAACACCTTATCCTTTGATTGCATCAGTGTGATCCATGTATATTTTGATTTTTCATCTATGATGGTCAGAAAATATTTATGATGTTCTCTAGATAAACATGGAGCAGTCCACACATCAGAGTGAATGAGATCAAAGCAATTTTCATAAATGGTGCTTGATTTAGAGAAATCAGTTTTGCAATGTTTACCTAAAATACAAGCCTCACAATCACTTTTAAAGGAAATACTAGGCAACATGATGTTTAAAGCTCTAGAATGAGGATGTCCTAATCTAGCATGCCACAATACATCTTTAGGGAAATCAGAACTAGAATTTAAAGCATGAGATAATACGGCAGTGAGCTTGGTGTCTTCAAGTAAGTACAAGTCTCCCTTGGTAACACCTTTGCCCAGCAACCTACTTGTTTCAATATCCTGAAAGTAGACCTCATTAGGAGTGAAAGTAACACTACAATTCAAGTCATTAGTGGCTCTTTTAACTGATAACAGATTTGAGGTAAAGCTAGGCATATAAAAGTTAGGCAATTCAATCTTTGTTGAACAGCCTAAGATCACCTATACCTTCAATTGGTACTCTTTCACCATTTGCAATTTTAACATTTCCTAAGGTAGGGACAATGTTTTTAATTAATTTTAAATCACTAATCATGTGGTGACTAGCTCCTGAATCTATAACTAGAGGTTTTAGCATATTAAATCCGGTTATAGCATTCAAAGAGGTTCCACAAGCAATAGCATTTAAAGAGTTACCAAAGGAGTTACCAGAGTTGTCTTTAAGGAGTTTGATGAGAGCCTCAATATCAGACCTCCTGATGGTCTCATCATGAGTATTCCTTAAGGCCGAGCCACTGCTGGAAGCTCCTCCCTTTGCCACACTGGTTTCACTGGTCTGGCGCATGGGTTCACTAGCATCACCAGAGTAGTGTGCTTTGGCTTCATTGTAACCAGTCTTGAACTTCTGTGGCTTGAGATGGGGATGAAGTATCCAGCATTTGTCCTTGCCATGACCCTTCTTCTTCCAATGATCACATATCCACACCTTCTTGTCTTCTGGTTTGTATGAGCTTTTGTTTGCAGCTCCATCAGCAATGTTGGCGAGAACCAGGTCCTTTTTCCCTCCTCCAAAGAGACCCACTGAACCTTTTTCCTTTTGAATCTCTGAGCAAACTTCATCAAGTGAAGGCAGCTCCTTATTCCTTAGGATGTGCTTGATTAAGTCTCCATAGCTAGGATGGAGAGTGAGTAGTAGTGGAAAGACCTTATCCTGCTCCCTCCTTTCATTGAGCTTATCCGGATCAGTTGTTGCTGGCCTAAGCATCTCTAGTTCAGCCCACAAGGATCTGAACTTCCCAAAGTGTTTATCAAAATCAGTATCCTCTTGACTTCAAATACTCTACTGATGTTGGACTTGTTTCCATACACCTTTTGGAGTGTGTCCCATAACTCCTTGGCGGTTTCACAGTAAGAATAACCCTCTTGGAGTGATGGATCAAGGCTGTGCTGAAGAATAGACAACACCAACTGGTCCTCCTGACCCTTCTTGGCGCCAGCATCAACTACCATAACTTCACTACCATCCTCTCCTAGGACAGTCTTCTTTGATGGCTTCCCTTCTTCAACAATCTCCCAAAGACCTCTGCCTCCAAGAGCTGTTGTAGCAAGCCTAGCCCAATGTAAGTAGTTTGCTCCCTTGAGAGTGACAAGGATAACCACCATTCTTGTTGCTTAGTTTGAGTTTGCGTCTGACTCCATTAGTAACAGCAAAGAGTTCCAGAAAAAAAAATATCCAAATAAAAATTCAAGAACTGCTCAAGAATAGCTCAAGAACGGATGAGAGAGAATGTTGAAGTGAGATGATTAAGAACAGAATTAAAAACAGATAATAAACAGAGTTTGATTTGCAGAAGTTTAAGAGAATTTAGATACCAAGAGCTTGTTCTCTGATACCATGAAAGTTTAAGAGAATTAAAGAGAGATTTGTTGAGAGTTTAGGTTAAACCTAGAGAGAGAGGGAGAGATTTCCGTGAGAGAGAATGAGAGACAACAAGAATAAGAGGAACATTTTTCCTTAACATTTGTGGTTTGTGTACAATGATATTTAAAGACCATAAAGAGAAGGTCAAGACAAATCAGAATACAATAAACTAAGGAGAGGCTGCATTGCTCAAGGTCTGGCCGTGAAAGGGAAATGTCCCAACGACAGAAGGACTAGAGCACACATGTGACTTGTAATGTATTTTAATGGTCCACTTGTGTGCTCTTTGCCGACACAACTCCAACGGTCTCCTCTTCCTCAGCCTTTACTCCAAGCAAGTCTAGAAGCTTCTTTCCTTGTCTTGTAAGGTAGGTTAGGTCGGATAGGTAGCTTGAGTTTCACACATTGTACGGACAGCCTTGTTACACAAGTCTTGTACGGACAAGACACCTTGCTTCCATCCGAATCTCTACACTACTTTGCCTTCTCTTCTCTACTCATTTATTGATTCATGTCAACACCAACCTGGTATGGATGGACTCCATAGTCTTTTGGCTTACTGCTTTAGTAAACACATCCGCAAACTGATCCTCACTTCTTGTGAAACAAGGCAAGATCACTCCAAGTACCATCATCTGCCTCACCTTGTGGCAATCAACTTCAGTGTGCTTGGTCCTCTCATGAAAGACTAAGTTGCTGGCTATATGGATTGCTGCTTGGTTGTCACAATGCATTGTCATTGGAGTAGCTTGATCAATCTCTAGATGCTTCAGTATGCCCTTGATCCACACCAGCTCCTTTGTAAGCTTCAACATGGCCCTATGCTCAGCTTCTGCGCTTGAACAAGACACTACCTTCTGCTTCTTACTCTTCCATGTAACCAAGTTGCCTCCAATGAATGTACAATAGCCTGTGGTTAATCTTCCATCAGTTCTATAACCAGCCTAATCCGCATCACAGTATCCAACCACTTCAGTGCTCTCATTACACCCCATTCATATACCAAGACCTCTTGTTCCATTTAGATACATCAAGAGCCGGTTCACCAATCCCCAATGATGCTCCTTTGGCACTTGCATATTCTGGCTTACCTGATTCACAGCAAAACATATATCAGGACGAGTAATAGTTAAGTAGATGAGCTTACCAACTAGCTTCCTATAAAGCTTTGGATCCTTGAAAGGTTTTCTATCTTCAATCTCCCCCTCACGTGGGACCTTATACCCATCCTCCATATGCATCTTAGCTGTCTTGCCATCAAGCATACCTGCATCTTTCAAAAGATCAAGTGTGTATTTCCTTTGAGACATGAATAAGCCTTCCTTGGATCTACATATCTCAATTCCAAGGAAGTATTTCATCTCTCCCAAATCTTTAATATCAAATACAGATTTGAGAAAGTCTTTAGTAACTTGTATACCTTCCTTGTCACTTCCGGTTATGATGATATCATCAACATAAACCAAGAGGACAACAATACCTGATGGAGTGGTGAGAGTGAAGAGGGTGTGATCAAGTTCAGACTTCCTAAAGCCTCTCCCATTCAAGGTGGTACTTAGCTTGTTGTACCAAGCTCTTGGTGACTGTTTAAGACCATAGATAGCCTTCTTCAACCTCAACACATTCCCTGGTTNCATCAACATAAACCAAGAGGACAACAATACCTGATGGAGTGGTGAGAGTGAAGAGGGTGTGATCAAGTTCAGACTTCCTAAAGCCTCTCCCATTCAAGGTGGTACTTAGCTTGTTGTACCAAGCTCTTGGTGACTGTTTAAGACCATAGATAGCCTTCTTCAACCTCAACACATTCCCTGGTTTCACCAAGTGATCTAAACCCGGAGGAGGATGCATGTACACTTCATCTTCAAGCTCCCCTTGAAGAAAAGCATTCTTCACATCCATTTGAGATAAACCCCTTTCAAGATTCACAGCCAAAGACAACACAATTCTAATGGTATGGAGCTTTGCAACAGGCGCAAAGGTATCAATGTAGTCTTCACCATAAGTTTGAGTAAACCTCCTTGCTACAAGTCTGGCCTTCTTTCTCTTTATCTTCCCATTAGGCAAGAACTTGATGGTAAAGATCCACCTACTAGTTACAGCCTTCTTACCCTTTGGGAGATTACTTTCATACCAAGTATCATTTCTTATCATAGCTCCAGATTCATTGGCCACAACTTCTCTCCATTCCTTATCTTGAATAGCCTCCTCATAACTTCTTGGCACCTGATTCTCATCAAAGCTCTCAACAAACATACAATGCTCCTCCGGGAACTTAGCAAATGAGCATACTGCCTGAGTATGATGATGAACAGCATGCACATTGTAGTAGACCCGTGTGTTGATCCAAATTGAGGGATCCTTTCTTATCCTTGTACTTCTTCTCAAAGGTTGAACAGCCGGTTCTTCTATCCTTGGTTTTTGCTCAACATCCATTCTTTCTTGATCAATACCATTTCCATCTTCCTCTTGAGATGTAGGACCTTGATCATGAGAACCTGATTGCTCCCTTTCATGTTGATCTCATTGACCAACTTCATCAAGTTCAGGTTCACTTCCCCCCTCATGATCAAGGTGCTGATGGTCAAGATTCACTTCCCCCATCAGCTACTAACCGGCCAGTGCTGATGGTCAAGATTCACACCTTGATCATGAGGGGGGAAGTGAACCTGAACTTGATGAAGTTGGTCAAGGAGATCAACATGAAAGGGAGAAATCAGGTTCTCATGATCAAGGTCCTACATCTCAAGAGGAAGATGGAAATGGTATTGATCAAGAAAGAATGGATGTTGAGCAAAAACCAAGGGTAGAAGAACCGGCTGTTCAACCCTTGTGAAGAAGTACAAGGATAAGAAAGGATCCCTCAATTTGGATCAACACACGGGTCTACTACAATGTGCATGCTGTTCATCATCCTTCTCAGGCAGTATGCTCATTTGCTAAGTTCCCGGAGGAGCATTGTATGTTTGTTGAGAGCTTTGATGAGAATCAGGTGCCAAGAAATTATGAGGAGGCTATTCAAGATAAGGAATGGAGAGAAGCTGTGGCCAATGAATTTGGAGCTATGATAAGAAATGATACTTGGTATGAAAGTAATCTCCCAAAGGGTAAGAAGGTTGTAACTAGTAGGTGGATCTTTACCATCAAGTTATTGCCTAATGGGAAGATAGAGAGAAAGAAGGCCAGACTTGTAGCAAGGGGGTTTACTCAAACTTATGGTGAAGACTACATTGATACCTTTGCGCCAGTTGCCAAGCTCCATACCATTAGAATTGTGTTGTCCTTGGCTGTGAATCTTGAATGGGGTTTATGGCAAATGGATGTGAAGAATGCTTTTCTTCAAGGGGAGCTTGAAGATGAAGTGTACATGCATCCTCCTCCGGGTTTAGATCACTTGGTGAAACCAGGGAATGTGTTGAGGTTGAAGAAGGCTATCTATGGTCTTAAACAGTCACCAAGAGCTTGGTACAACAAGCTAAGTANCTGTGAATCTTGAATGGGGTTTATGGCAAATGGATGTGAAGAATGCTTTTCTTCAAGGGGAGCTTGAAGATGAAGTGTACATGCATCCTCCTCCGGGTTTAGATCACTTGGTGAAACCAGGGAATGTGTTGAGGTTGAAGAAGGCTATCTATGGTCTTAAACAGTCACCAAGAGCTTGGTACAACAAGCTAAGTACCACCTTGAAGGGGAGAGGCTTTAGGAAGTCTGAACTTGATCACACCCTCTTCACTCTCACCACTCCATCAGGTATTGTTGTTCTCTTGGTTTATGTTGATGATATCATCATAACCGGAAGTGACAAGGAAGGTATACAAGCTACTAAAGACTTTCTCAAATTTGTATTTGATATTAAAGATTTGGGAGAGATGAAATACTTCCTTGGAATTGAGATATGTAGATCCAAGGAAGGCTTATTCATGTCTCAAAGGAAATACACACTTGATCTTTTGAAAGATGCAGGTATGCTTGATGGCAAGACAGCTAGGATGCCTATGGAGGATGGGTATAAGGTCCCATGTGAGGGGGAGATTGAAGATAGCAAACCTTTCAAGGATCCAAAGCTTTATAGGAAGCTAGTTGGTAAGCTCATCTACTTAACTATTACTCGTCCTGATATATGTTTTGCTGTGAATCAGGTAAGCCAGCATATGCAAGTGCCAAAGGAGCATCATTGGGGAATGGTGAACCGGCTCTTGATGTATCTAAATGGAACAAGAGGTCTTGGTGTATGGATTGGTTGTAATGAGAGCACTGAAGTGGTTGGATACTGTGATGCGGATTAGGCTGGTGATAGAACTGATAGAAGATCAACCACATGCTATTGTACATTCATTGGAGGCAACTTGGTTACATGGAAGAGTATGAAGCAGAAGGTAGTGTCTTGTTCAAGCGCAGAAGCTGAGTATAGGGCCATGTTGAAGCTTACAAAGGAGCTGGTGTGGATCAAGGGCATACTGAAGCATCTAGAGATTGATCAAGCTACTCCAATGACAATGCATTGTGACAACCAAGCAGCAATCCATATAGCCAGCAACTCATTCTTTCATGAGAGGACCAAGCACATTGAAGTTGATTGCCACAAGGTGAGGCAGATGATGGTACTTCGAGTGATCTTGCCTTGTTTCACAAGAAGTGAGGATCAGTTAGCGGATGTGTTTACTAAAGCAGCAAGCCAAAAGACTATGGAGTCCATCCATACCAGGTTGGGACTCATAGATCTTTTTGTGCCCAGCTAATCCCCTTGCAATGGGGTATTTACTCTTTTCCATATCAAGGTTTTATCCCTAAGGACTCAAGGGTTTTCTTTGGTAAGGTTTTTAATGAGGAAGACCTCATTGCACTTCCAAGCTAGACTTGTTTCACATAGTCTAGCTTGAGGGGGAGTGTTGAATTGAGAGAGTTTAATATGTATGAGAAAGAGAAGGGAAGTTAGGATGAGAAGGAGTTGAGTTTATGAATAGGGTGTACGGACATGACTTGGTCCGTATGAAAGACTAAGTAGAATTTAGGAGAATAAGGTAGACATTTCCGAGATTGAGATAGAGAATGACAAAGAGAATTTTCAGGAACTTATTTCCTTAACTGAAATGGTTTGCTTACAACTTAATTAAATAGACAAATCTGGAGCAAACAAGACAAGAAGAATAATAAACAAAGGGACAGGTTTCTTGGCGTGTAGAGGAGTGAAAGGGACAGGTCCATGCTAGTCCCAAACGGCTAGGAGAACATGTGACTTCTATTATAGTTTATTGCCACTTGCTTCCTTCCTTGTCCTGATCTCCAACGGTCATGAGAAGCACTCACAACACACCTTATACTTCCTCTTCACTTCAAGTCTCTGCCTTACACGAAATGCTACCTTGTGGCACAAGAATGTACGGACAAACTTGCTCCTCAAGTCTGTACGGATCATCAAGTTCCTTGGCAATCTTGAATGGCAAACTCTCTTGTCTACATAACTCCTTCATGTCAACACTCCCCCTCAAGATTGACCATAGGGACTGGTCAATCTCGAACTCCATGAAGCATTCCCTCATTAAAACCTTTAGCTCAGCAAAACCTCTTGGGATAAGAACTGGACCAAGGAAAAAGAGTAGAACCCTTCATGGCATAGGAGATCAGTGTGTTGATAAATCCACAAGTCCAAGTTTGGGATGTATGAACTCGCAGACCTTTGTGCTTGCAGCCTTAGTGAATATATCAGCTAATTGATCTTCACTTCTGGTGTAGCATGGTTCATATTAGGAGACGAGGTGTCGAACGGAGTGGAATACTGTATCCACCTCTATGTGTTTAGTCCTCTCATGAAAGACTGAGTTACTTGCAATGTGTATAGCAGCTTGGTTATCACAGTGCATGGTGATTGGTGTGGTAGTCTCAATACCCAAGTCTCTAAGCAATCCTTTGATCCAAATTAACTCGTTTGCAAGCTTCCTCATAGCCCTATGCTCTGCCTCAGCACTTGAACATGACACCACCTTCTGCTTCTTTCTTTTCCATGTCACTAAGTTCCCTCCAATGAAGGTACAATAACCAGTAGTTGATCTCCTATCAACCCTATCTCCTGCCCAATCAGCATCATAGTAACCTACAATTTCAGTGCTCTTATTGCACCCCATCCATACTCCTTGTCCTGGTGCCTCTCTTAGGTACCTTAGAATCCTCTCAACCATGTTCCAATGATGCAACTTTGGTGCTTGCATTTGCTGGCTCACTTGGTTCACAGCAAAGAAAATGTCTGGCCTTGTAATGGTTAGGTATATAAGCTTCCCAACCACTCTTCTGTAGTGTCTTACATCCTCATAGGGTTTGTCCTCAAACTCCCGCTCTCGCATCACTTTGTAGCCTTCTTCTAAGGGGGTCTTTTCTGTTCTTGCTCCTAGTTCTCCTGCCTCCTTTAGTAAATCCAGTGTGTATTTCCTTTGTGACAGAAACAAGCCTTCTTTAGACCTACACATCTCAATTCCTAGGAAATACTTGAGCTCTCCCAAATCCTTAATGTCAAATGTTGCCTTAAGGAAAGCCTTGGTGGAGATGATTCCTTCTTTATCATTACCCGTGATAATGATATCATCAACATAGATGAGAATGACAATAATCCCTTGCTGGCTTGTGAGAGTGAAGAGAGTGTGATCAGCCTCAGACTTAACAAACCCTCTTCCATTTAGAGTTGTGCTTAGCTTGTGATACCAAGCCCTTGGTGATTGTTTCAGCCATAGATAGCTTTCTTCAGCCTCAAAACGTTCCCTGATTTAGTGAGATGTTCCATACCAGGTGGTGGTCTCATGTAGACCTCATCTTCTAATTCCCCTTGTAGGAATGCATTTTTGACATCCATTTGCCACAAATCCCATTCTAAGTTCACTGCCAATGAGAGTAGGATCCTTATGGTGTGAAGCTTAGCCACTGGAGCAAATGTGTCAAGATAATCCTCCCCATAGACCTGAGTGTAGCCTCTTGCAACTATTTGTCAAGATAATCTGGTCTTCTTCCTTTCTGGCTGTCCATTAGCCAAATATTTAATGGTGAATAACAGCATGCTAGTGACTGCTTTCTTGCCTTTGGGGAGTTCAGTCTTAAACCAAGTCCCATTCCGGATCATAGCACTGATCTCATCATCTACTAAATCTCGCCATTCTTTTATCTCCATTGCTTCCTCATAAGACCTTGGGATAAACTCTTGGTCCACGTTTGTAATAAAAGCTCTATGTTCCCGTGGATAGCAAGCAAGAGAGCAAGTTGCTTGAGTAGGATGAGCCACTGCTTAACTGTTGAAATACACTCTTGTATTAATCCAATTAGATGGGGGCTTCCTAATCCTTGTACTTCTCCTAAGTACCTGGACCTCATCACCATTTTCAGCTTCTTTTTGGTTATCATCTTGATCATGAACCTCTTGTTCTTGACCCTCATGTAGATCCTCTTGATCCATGTGACCATCTGAACCCTCTTGTTCCATATGTGATTCCTCTTGAATGTTTGGAGAATCCTCTTGATTCCCCCCCTTCAGGATCAGGATGAGAAGCCTCAGCATTTGCATCCTCCTTCCTTTCATGACCTGAACGAGCTCCTGGACCAGTCTATCTGTCACTCCTAGACGGCATGTTACTCCTTGACATAGTGATACCAAGGTTCTCCATTATCACTTTCAGATTGTTTGCCCTATCCGAGGCTCCTTGAGACAAGTCCTTGAGATCATCCCAACTCTTTTCTTCAAACTAACCCCTGGATTCCACAAACTTCACATCCCTGGACACTAACACACGCCTGGTTTCTGGAGCATAGCATTTGTAGCCCTTTTGAGTAGTAGAGTATCCTAGGAACACTGCTTTAATGCTTCTTGCTTCAAGCTTGTTTCTATGATCTCCAGGCTGAAAAACATAACACAAACACCCAAATACCCGTAAATGATTAATTGAGTGTTTTCTCTTGTTTAATACCTCATAGGGTGTGAGATCTTCAAGAACTCTTGTTGGTGTCCTGTTGATTAAATAGCATGCTGTCATCACAGCATCACTCCAGAAACGTTTAGGCAGGTAGGTGTGGAACATCATGGATCTTGCTACCTCCATCAGGTGCATATTCTTCCTCTCAGCCACACCATTCTGTTGTGGTGTGTATGGGCAGCTGGTTTGATGAATTATTCCATGTTTTTCTAAGAGATTTTTGAATGCCAGGCTTGTATATCCCCCCCCCATTGTCTGACCTGAACACTTTGATCTTAACATTAAACTATGTAGTTTTGGAAATTAATAAAAGCATCTAGCACTCTATCTTTAGTTTGAATCATAGTTAACCAAGTGTATTTTGATTTTTGATCAATAAAAGTGACAAAGTATCTATGATTCTCCCTATAAATGCATGGTGCTGTCCAAACATCAGAATGTATAAGATCAAAGCAATTTTCATAGATAGTAGATGACTTAGGAAAAAGATTCTTGCAATGTTTGCCAAGAATACATGCTTCACAGACATCATTTTTAAAAGAAACATCAGGTACTAATAGGTTCAATGCACGAGCATGGGGGTGGCCTAGCCTAGCATGCCACAATACATCATAATTTAAAACAGGAACAGAACTAAAAGCAGTAGATAAACTTGGATCAGTCTTGATGTCTTCAAGTAGGTACAAGTCCTCCTTTGTAACACCTTTGCCAATCAACTTAAGTGTCTCAATATCCTGAAACACAACTCCATTAGGACTAAAAATCACATTGCAATTTAAATCAG
>CAKOAT010133155.1:85806-105070 GCA_932364175.1 Eruca vesicaria subsp. sativa
GTCTGGTTGTGTTGAGTGATGTGTTGGGTATTCTAGGGACAGTTTAAAGTTGCTAGAGTTGTTGAACCTAGTTTCTGTCCCATGATACTTAAGAGTTGTGTGTGTTCTGTTCTAGGAGTTTGCTAGCATGGTTATGTCTAGTTCATGTCCTAGATTAATTATTTGTGTTGTCTCTGGTCTAAATGAGTTGTTTAGAACCCTTTTTATGTCTTGTGGCATTGCTAGAGATCTAGGAGAGTTTCCTGGTCTTGTGATGCATCCATGAATTATTCCTGGTCTTTAATTACATTTATTAACTGTCCAGGTTAATTAGATGAGTTATCTAGTCTCTGTCTTGACATTTAATCATATTGTTGCTTAAATGATCATTAAAATTAGCCTGAATGCTGTTATTGATGAGTTATCATACATGTGCATTTAGAGAGTTTGTTTCTTGGATTTGAACTGAATGAGTTATTTAGATTCAGTCCTTTGCATCTTGTTTAACATGATGGATCAGACTTGGTGAGTTATCAAGGTCTGGTCCTATTGTGTGGTCTAATTCTTGCTGGAGTTTGAGTGATGTTTCAGGTACACAAGAGGTGCTCTCTGTCCATCACCAATCCAAGACAAAGAAGAAGACATTGCCCATGAAGTTCAGAGCCTACACAAGATGTATATTCCTGACCATGGAGAGATAGCTTGTGTGTAGAACCGGTTGAATTAAGCGCAGCCTGTTTGGGTGTTGAGATCCTGGTTCATGAGACACACAAGGAAGACCATCACCTAAGTCATGAGGAGACCGGTGGTCCAAAGACATTGAAACTGAAGGCAGAAGGAGATCCAATTGGCTTAAGCGCAGATGTTGGTATTGTTGTACTCCTGGAATGTGGTGAACTGGTTGGCTTAAGCGCAGGTGTTGGTATTGTTGTGCTCCCAGTTTCAAAACTCACTGAAGCTCAAGTCCAAGCTTGTCACTATACTCAGTCAAGCTTGAGGAGGGGAATATCAGTGAGCTACCTGAAGATCCATGAAGCGTTCAGTGTTCAGTGTCTAATTTCCTCATAGAAGACCAGCAAGAGGTTGGCAATTTCAGTGTTCAGTGTCTCACTTCCTCATAGAAGGCCAGCAAGAGGTTGGCAATTTTAAAGAGGGCCTAAGTGATCAGTATGGACATGCTGTTACTTCTCAATGTGCTCACCAGTCAGATGCAAGGATATAAGGATTATTCAATAAGGGACAGTCTTGGCTGAGCAATCACATGATGGTGGCAGATCATGGAACTGCAAAGTCCCCCCTTCATGATTAAAATTCAAAAGAACAATGCAAGGCTGGTTGAGAGAAGAAATGGCTGTTGAAATAAATAAATAAAGAGAAGAAGAAGCAAGATGGTTGAAGATAAAATCTGTATTAACCAAACTTTGCTTGCAAGGAAATGTGAAGGCTGTCTTGAACCAGTTGACCTAACTTGACTTGTAAGGCAAGGAAAGGAGTTGAAGCTTAACATGTGCACGTCCCTAAGCTCCAGAAACCAAGTTTATTCAGTTTGAATTCAAAAGGAAGGATCTGGTTTGATTTAGGCAGAGAAAAGTCACATGGGTGCATAAGGAGTTGTAGCAGACCTGTCACTATCACCATGGAGACCACACCCTTCCTCATGTCCCTTTCTACTCTTCCTGGACGTGCTAGAACTTGGCTGTATCCCCTTTGGCCTCTTCTCATTCCCTACAGAATTATTTGTTTATGTTTCCCTGTTTTAGTAATTGTTTAATCATGTGTATTGCCTATTTAAAGGCTTCTCCATCACTTGTAACACTTACCAGAAGTAATATACAAGTTTATCTCTCTAAATTCGTGNTCTTTTCTCCTTAAGTGAACAAACTGAAAGTGTTGTGTCACTTCTCAAGGATTAGATTCAAACTAGAGATATTTGTAGTTCTTGTATCAATCTCACAGCCACTTTATCTCTCTAGATTCAGATGGTTGTATTGATTGTTTGCTAAGAGGATTCAACCACCAGTTGGTTGTCTCTTCCTTTGAATGGTGAGTTCCTGTTGCTAGGTTTAAGAGGATTCAGTTACAAGTTAACTGAATACTCTCTTGACATGAGACAAACACTCATGAATTCCAACACGGTATCAGAGCTTTGTTGCTCTCCTTTGGGATCAAACTCACCTCTTTTCTCTTTGTTTTTTGAATAAGTCCTTTCTCTTCTACTCTGATATAGTGTTAGCTTGGTCAGTACTTGTTAGTATCTTGGATCAAGCTTGTGGAAGAGAAAGATTTAGAAAATGCTTCAGCATTGTGATTTATCCATTGGATAATAGTTTTCTTTTAATGGAGCATCTCTTTGACCAGTGGACAAACTGTTTTGATCCATTGGTTTCTTTGTTGTCTAAACCACAGAAAATACTTGTTCATGTGTTATTCTGATGGTTCTCTTGTTCCAAGCCATGGAAAACATCAGTTCATGAGTTATTCCAGTGGCACATGTCTAAGATCAGTGGATAAATTAATTATTCATTGGTCCATTGTGTTACAGCTACTAAAGCACAAACTCTTGATGAATATTGGTTGCTTCTGGCTGTTCATGCTTCCGCAAAACTCAAGAAAACAGAGCAAAACTCTGTCCATTAGAACTCTTGAGCAAGTCTTTATTCTCTATTCTCTAATTCTCTGATTCTCAGGTTACTTATTCTCTATCATTCTCCCATTATCTGGCTACTAATACTCTGGTTACATCATTCTCTACCCTCCATTTATTCTCTGGTTGTGTGTGTTCTGTTTTAAGTTGTTTCTAAGATTGCTAGCATGGTGATGACTAGTTATTGCCTTAGATTAACTATTTATGTTGTGTCTGGTCTATGTGAAATGGCTAGAACCTGTTTTGTGTATTGTTGCATCGCTAGAGATCTAGGAGAGTTTCCTGGTCCTATGATGCATTCGTAATTTGTTTAGGTTGATTAGATGAGTTATCTAGTCTCTGGTTTTGCCGTTTAAGCTTGTTAGTGTTTAAATGATCATATTAATAGCCTTAATGCCTTGTATTTGATGAGCTATCATACATGTGCATTTAGAGAGTTGTTTTCTTGGATTTGAACTAAATGAGTTGTTTAGATTCAGTCCATTGCATCTTGTTAAACATTTTGGATCAGACTTGGTGAATTATCAAGGTCTGATCCTAATGTGTTGTCTAGTTCTTGCTGGAGTTTGAGTGATGTTTCAGGTACACAAGAGATGTTCTTTGTCCATCACCAATCTGAGACAAAGAAGAAGGCTTTGCCCATGTGTTCAGAGCCTACACAAGATGTATATTCCTGACCATGGAGAGATGCTCAGAAGTGACTTACCTAATGCCAAGAGGGTGGAAAGGAAGTACACTTAAGAGAAAAGGCCACAATTAAAGCTAAGAGGGCTGTGGTCTCAAGTCATTAGTGATCATCATTGGCTCTCATCTTCCAAGCTTGACCATATATTCTCATTCTCAGGTCAAGCTTGAGGAGTGGTGTTAATATGAGAAGCCAATGTCCATTCTTCTTATGCAAGGGAAGTGCCTAAAACTATACTTATTCTTGTTTGAATAGGTTTGCCCCTTGAGAATTGATGCATGTGTGTCTGCATTGTTTGAATAGGTACTTGGAGCTCATGAGAAGAATCTGGTCGTGGATTAAACCCTTTGATGATGGCAGGATGTCAGAAGAAAGGGGGAGACCTACAACCAGCCACATGGAGAGTTCCAAGTAGTTTTCAGTGTGAAGAAAGGAAGGCATTGGTGCCTGCTTGCTATTGAAGAAAGGCCATGATCTAGAGCCTAAGGACTCCACCATGAGTTATCAGAAGCTCCTTAGACTCACTGGCCAATCCCTAGGCTTTGAAGAACTCTACTCTTTTCCTTAGCTGGTTTTATCCCAAAAAGGATTTTCTGGCTAAGGTTTTTAATGAGGGAGCTTCTTCAAGGTTCCAAGCTTGCCCAAGGATCTCCAATGGTCAAGCTTGAGGGGGAGTGTTGAAATAAATAAATAAAGAGAAGAAGAAGCAAGATGGTTGAAGATAAAATCTGTATTGACCAAACTAAAATGTTGTAATAGGATCGATTATACTCAGGTAGAATAAAGATTCAAAAAGAGATTGTGAGATTAGAGAGAGTTTTGTAAGAATAAGAGATGAAAGGAGAGAATAGGCTCCATTACTTTCTATTGATCTCGAGAGTAATACATATATAGGATTAAAAGAATATCAGAGCTCAAGGTATATGCTTGAGTGATGAACACAAAGATGAAGATGAATGAGACTTAGAAAGAAATGAGATGGTAAGAGAGACTGATGAAAGTGTTTGCGTGAGAGAGTAAAGGAGATTAAGAGAGACTTTGTAACAAGAGAATAAGAACCAGAGATTTGTGTAACAAGAGACTAAGAGATTATAGTCACCAAGACTTAGAGATTTAAGAACAAAGTATATGAAGAAGAGAGACTCTCTCAGCTTAATGTTTACAAATGCAGCTTACACGAATTTAAAGAGAAATGGTAAAGCAATAAGGGTTACAAGATAAGGTTTCAACACACATGTGAAGTCAAGGGAAGAAGGAGCCTTGTTTTGAATTGTATGGACCAGAAATCCCACATGCTTGGGTGACTAGTAAGTGTAGGCGTGGATAGCTTGGTTGTGGTTGCTTTTGGACAGCTCATGCCAGCTTATCCTTGACTGAATAAAGCAAACTATGACCAGACCTTATCCACGCATAGTAAAGAGAACCAGCATCTCCCTTATGCTCCAAAGATGCTTTCACGGATTCTCTCTTCACTAGTTTTACTCCTCCTTATGGTAAATATCCCATTTACCATAGTTACCACAGTAAATAATATTTTTACTGCCCAACTCCAAACACTTCCAATGCCTTCACTTCTCATTGTAAACCCTTCTAGAGCACACACATTGCTCCACACAAGTCTTGGTGACTCCATAAGCTTCTCATGGAGTTTAGGACCAAGCTTTGCTCATTAAACCAAAGTGACCATTTCTTCACTTCAGTTTAACACTCCCCCTCAAGCTTGACTCTATAGATCCCAAGTCANCTTCTTTGGGACTGGTTTGGGTCTCCCCCTCTCAACTGACTTCAAGGCCATCTTAGGAAGGCAAGGAAACGACCAGACTTCTTCTCTTGAACCACCAGCAATGCTTCTTGTACTTTGGAACTTGGCTTTGCCTCTTCTTCAATCCGTAGAGCTGATTTGGGTCTCCCCCTCTCAACTGGCTTTGACACCATCTTAGAAATGCTAGGACACGACCAGCTCGTCATCATCATCCTTGAGGCACAAGCAATGTCACCATGGTACCTGATACATCATTCCATAAGTGCATCAGTACTTATCAAGTAATGGATCAATCTGAATTTTAAGTTTTAAAACAATGCACCATAGTTAAATCAAAACCATTGTTTCAAGCAACTTAGACAACTTCTAAATGATGCAAGACAATCAATGATGGATTTAAAACTAATAGCATTAGATAGTATACAGATTGATCTTAGTGGTATCTCTCAATTCATTCAAGCATTTTAGATATCATTTCAAGAATTAAATGGAAATTATGAATGCAATAAACTGAATTGAGCTTAAATGGGAACTTCCCTTTTTCTTTGATGAGGAGTGGCTGGATTGGAAGGCCACTTGAATCCCTCACTTGTCCATTTGCAACCTCTTCATGGCAACACCAACTTAGATGGGAGGTTGTGTGGATCCTTCAGTCTCATTCTCAACTGGCCGGATTGGAGTAAGCCTTCTTCTCACAAACCAAGGTTTCTCTGAACAACCCCTTTGCATAGGCACGCCACTGCCTAAGACCCGGTTAAATAATCCTTTGTTGAAGTCCTTGCAATGGCAACACTTAGGATCATGGAACTACACTACATGTCTCCCCCTCAAGCTTAGAGCTGTGCCTAGGAAGCACTAAGCTTGTGAGACCTCGTGTGTATTCCATGTCCATAGGACCATCAGTCTTAAAAGACTTTTGGTGATGGTCTTGGTCTTGTGATCTTGCTCTCTTCCTTAACCAGGAACAAAGGGTGTTTGAATCACCATAGAGAGCTCACAAGACAACCTCTCATTGTATAATAACCCATGCTACACTTCCTGTAGTCTTTAGGACTAAACATGTCCTTATGGTGTTATTCATACAATGGCCTAGACCTTTATATCTTCACCTTGGCTCTTGGTGTGTCACTGATCTTATCATATGAACCTATAACCATCAAAACTCAAGGCAAGATTAGATCTTCCCATTGGGACCAAACCAAGATCTCATTTGGTTTGATCACCAATGCATAAAACCAATACATTAATCTTGAAATAAGCCAATCACAAGAACAAGATCAAGTATTTAAAACATTCTCTAGATGCAATGCATACTAGGCTGGATTTTTAAATGCATCAATACATGAATACACAATCTTAAAAACAACTATATGAATGCACTAGGTTCATTCCGAGTGAGACTACTAACTATATGATCATTTTAAAGACAGTGAAACAAAGATAATGCAATGCAACAATAAGACATGCTCATGTACACTAGTTTAATCAAAACCAAAGATTCAAGTAGCCTAGACAAAGTTCTAAATCCTATTTGACATCTTTGATGGATTAAACACGACATAAACATAAGAACACAATGACAATGGATTGAACCAACACATCACAATGCTTAGTAAATGCAAAACAGCTTTTAATAAACATGAAGCAAGTAGCCAAGACCAAACGATTAATCCTACAACACATTCATGATCATTTTAAGCTATGGCAATACAAAGACAAAGTGAAACACACGGCCAGGAAATCCTGGGACACAAACACCACTCAATGCAATAAACATAAACACACAAGCTCTTATTAGGGTTAGGAGGTTTAGCTTACAAATCAAGGAATCTGAGCTGATTCCTTGAACCTCCATGGTCACAGCTCACTTGAACTTGGAAGGTTTGAGACTTGGGTTGAGTACCCAACATCTCTCCTTGGTGTGACCATCCCTTTTGCAATGCTCATACTTGAGACCCCTCCTATCTTCCTTCTTGTAAACCGCCTTCTTGGCATGTTGCTTAGCTTCAGCTTGAGAAGCAAGGAGTGGAGTCTCCTTTGCCTCAAACAATCCGTGTGATCCTTCCTCCTTTTGGAGTTGGGAACACACCTCTTCAAGAGTGGGAATCTTCTCAGACCTCAAGATATGCTTGATGAGGTTGTTGAAGTTCGGACTGAGGGTTACGAGCAGACCAAACACCTTGTCTTGCTCTCTCCTTTCATGTAGCACATCCGGGTCAAGGGACTGAGGTCTGAGCATCTCTAGCTCTGACCAAAGGGCTCTGAACCTGCCTAGATGTGCTGTGAACTCAGCTTCTTCTTGAGACAGATTGTTGATGGACCTCTTGATCTCAAAGACCCGGCTCAGGTTGGAGAGGTTTTCATAAACCTTGTTGAGAGTACTCCAAAGTTCCTTTGCACTTTCACAATAGGAATAGGCTTCAAGGATGGATTTTTCCACGGAGCTTTGGAGTATGGACAAGACCAAGAGGTTATCTTGTTGCCACTTCTCTTCTAAGGAGAGTTTGGAACCAGTTTCATCACTAGATGAACTCTCTTGGGTAGCAATAGCTTTGGACGAGTTTGGACCATCAGAGATGCAATGGTTCCATAACCCTTTTCCTCCTAGAGCTGTCTTGACCAGGCGAGACCAGAGGAGGAGTTAGGACCTTGAAGAGTGACTGGAATGACAATGGTTCTTTGGACTCCATGTTGAATCCGGATGAACAAAACTGTCTTCTTGGTCTTCAAAGGTTGAAGCTTTATGAATGAAAGGTCTGGATCTAAAGTGAGTGAGCTTGGGAGCTTGTGTATGTTGCGGAAGCTTTACCAGGAACTGAGGAACCTGGCTCTGATACCATAAAAGGATATCAGAGCTCAAGGTATATGCTTGAGTGATGAACACAAAGATGAAGATGAATGAGACTTAGAAAGAAATGAGATGGTAAGAGAGACTGATGAAAGTGTTTGCGTGAGAGAGTAAAGGAGATTAAGAGAGACTTTGTAACAAGAGAATAAGAACCAGAGATTTGTGTAACAAGAGACTAAGAGATTATAGTCACCAAGACTTAGAGATTTAAGAACAAAGTATATGAAGAAGAGAGACTCTCTCAGCTTAATGTTTACAAATGCAGCTTACACGAATTTAAAGAGAAATGGTAAAGCAATAAGGGTTACAAGATAAGGTTTCAACACACATGTGAAGTCAAGGGAAGAAGGAGCCTTGTTTTGAATTGTATGGACCAGAAATCCCACATGCTTGGGTGACTAGTAAGTGTAGGCGTGGATAGCTTGGTTGTGGTTGCTTTTGGACAGCTCATGCCAGCTTATCCTTGACTGAATAACGCAAACTATGACCAGACCTTATCCACGCATAGTAAAGAGAACCAGCATCTCCCTTATGCTCCAAAGATGCTTTCACGGATCCTCTCTTCACTAGTTTTACTCCTCCTTATGGTAAATATTCCATTTACCATAGTTACCACAGTAAATAATATTTTTACTGCCCAACTCCAAACACTTCCAATGCCTTCACTTCTCATTGTAAACCCTTCTAGAGCACAAACATTGCTCCACACAAGTCTTGGTGACTCCATAAGCTTCTCATGGAGTTTAGGACCAAGCTTTGCTCATTAAACCAAAGTGACCATTTCTTCACTTCAGTTTAACAAGGATGAGATTACAAGGGTTTTGCAAAAGAGAGAGTGGACTAAGCATGTGAAGTCAGCCGAGGAATAGTGCACATGGTTGAAGTGTATGGACCAGAGAAGCCACACGCTTGATTCCAAAAGGATCTTGGACCAGATCCTTTTGCCTTTCCAGCACCAAGCCAGCTGTACACGCGCGCACCTTTCTTATCCATTAACGGTCACATTTCTACTAAAGTAGACCTTCTTTTTCATTCAGCTTCTTCTTGAACCAAACCTTCTTATTTACCCCGAGTCTTCTATCTCCTTTGCCACTTAATTGTTGCACACGGAACTCCTAGTGTACGGACCAAGTTATGTCCGTACAAACTGCCCTAAATAAGCACCATCCTTACTTGTCCTCATTTTCTCATGTAAGTAACCTTGAACCTCTCCTTTATTATTTTCACAACTCAACACTCCCCCTAAAGCTTGACCAAGGGAAACCGGTCAAGCTTGGAATAGCCATGAGATCTTTCTCATTAAAAACCTTACCAAAGAAAACCCTCCTTAGGGATAAAACCCTGATAAGGAAAAGAGTAAAGACCTCACGACCGAGGGGATTAGCTGGTGTGTGTTAGATCAATGAGTCCTAACCTAGAATAGATGGACTCAATGACCTTCTGCCTAGCTGCTTTGGTGAAGATATCAGCAAGCTGGTCTTCACTCCGTGTGAAACAAGGAAGGATCACGCCTAACACCATCATTTGCCTATCTTTATGGCAATCAACCTCTATGTGTTTGGTTCTCTCGTGAAAGACTGAGTTGGAGGCAATGTGTATGGCTGCTTGGTTGTCACAATGCATGGTCATAGGAGTTGATACTTCAATTCCTAGACGAGTGAGGATGCCCTTGATCCAAACTAGCTCGTTTGTAAGCTTCAACATAGCCCGGTATTCAGCCTCAGCACTAGAGCATGACACCACCTTCTGCTTCTTGCTCTTCCAAGTAACTAAATTCCCTCCTATGAAAGTGCAATATCCAGTAGTTGATCTTCTATCAGCCCTATCTCCAGCCCAATCTGTATCACAATACCCCACAACTTCTGTGCTTCCATTGCACCCCATCCAAACTCCTTGTCCATAAGAACCATTGAGATATCTAAGGATCCGATTAACCATACTCCAATGATACACCTTGGGAGCTTGCATGTGTTGACTCACCTGGTTCCCAGCAAAACAAATATCAGGACGAGTAATGGTCAAGTATATGAGCTTACCAACCATCCTCCTATAGAGCTTAGCATCTTCAAATGGTCGGCTATCTTCCATCTCCCCCTCGAGTAGCACTTTGTACCCATCCTCCAAAGGAGTCTTAGCTGTTGGTCCTCTATGTTTACCTGCATCTTTCAATAGATCAAGTGTATGTTTCCTTTGTGACATGAACAAACCTTCTTTGGATCTGCAAATCTCAATACCAAGGAAGTATTTCATCTCACCAAGATCTTTAATATCAAACACAGATTTTAGAAACTCTTTAGTGTTTTGAATACCAGCCTTGTCACTTCCTGTGATGATGATGTCATCAACATACACAAGGACTATAATACCTGAGGGAGTAGATAATGTGAAGAGAGTGTGATCAAGCTCTGACTTCCTGAACCCACGTCCATTCAATGTAGTTCTCAGCTTGTTGTACCAGGCTCTTGGGGATTGTTTCAACCCATAGATGGCTTTCTTTAGCCTAAGTACATTTCCAGGTTTGACAAGACCTTCAAGACCAGGAGGAGGACGCATATACACCTCATCCTCTAGCTCTCCTTGCAAGAAAGCATTCTTCACATCCCTTTGCCATAAGTCCCATCCAAGGTTAGTAGCAATGGACAAGACTATACGGATTGTGTGAAGCTTGGCAACCGGAGAAAAAGTATCCAAGTAGTCCTCCCCATAGGTCTGAGTGTATCCCCTTGCCACAAGTCTGGTCTTCTTCCTCTCAATCTTCCCATTTGGTAGATACTTGATGGTGAAGATCCACATGCTGGTGACTGCTTTCTTTCCTTTAGGGAGCTCACTTTCATACCATGTTTCATTCTTTATCATGGCATTAGCCTCATCAGCAACTGAACTTCTCCATTCTTCATCCTTCATAGCCTCCTCATACGATCTAGGAACCTGATTTTCATCAATGCTGGTCATGAAGGCACAATGCTCAGTTGGGAATTCGGCAAAGGAACAGACTACTTGACTTGGATGAGCTTCAGCATGCGCATTGCAATATACTCTAGTATTGATCAAATTTGATGGATCTTTCCTTATCCTTGTGCTCCTCCCTAATGGCACAACTACCTCTTGTTCCTGTCTTTGTTGAGTTGTTGGAGCAACCGGTTCTTGTTCCTGTCCTCCCACATCAGTGCTAGACCGAGTTACTTCTCCCTGATCATGACTCCCTGAACCCTTAGCTTCCTCTATGTGATCTTCAGGGATTTCATCTCCCCCCTCATGATCAAGGTGGGAAGTCTCAACATCATCTACCGGCTTGTGAGATGATTCACTTCTAGTACTTTGATCCTGGGTGAGTTTGATCCCAAGACCCTCTAAAATGTTCCTAAGGTCAGTGGCTTTAGCAGATGAGGACTTTGATAGATCCTCCAGGTCTTCCCACTTCCCTTCTTCATAGTAACCTCTGGTTTCTATGAACTTCACATCACGAGATACACTGACCTGCCTTGCTATTGGATCATAGCATTTATAACCTTTCTGAGTAGGAGAGTACCCAATAAACATGGATCTTCTACTCTTGACTTCAAGTTTGTTCCTCAACTCATCAATCAGAACATAGAACAAACATCCAAAGACTCTCAAATGCTCAACTGATGGCTTGGTATGGTTTAGAACTTCAAATGGAGAGACATCCTTGAGAATTTTGGTCGGAGTCCTATTAATCAGGTAACAGGCTGAGACCACAGCATCTCCCCAAAACCTCTTTGGCAGATGGGTGTGGAACATCATAGACCTAGCTACCTCCATCAAATGGCGATTCTTTCTCTCAGCAACTCCGTTTTGTTGTAGAGTGTAGGGGCAGCTTGTTTGGTGAATGATTACTTGTTTGGCAAGATGATCTTTGAAGGCATTGCTTGTATACTCCCCTCCATTATCTGTTTTAAAATATTTAAGCTTGGCATTGTATTGGTTAGCAATGTAAGTTTCAAAATTTTTAAATGCATCTAAGACCCTATCCTTAGACTTAAGCAATGTTACCCATGTGTATTTAGAGGTTTCATCAATGAATGTAACATAGTATTTTTGGTTTTCTCTAGAAACACAAGGGGCTGTCCATACATCAGAATGAACTAAATCAAAGCAGTTTTTGTAGATAGAATCAGATTTAGCAAAAACAGTCTTACAATGTTTACCCAAAATACAAGCTTCACAACCATTATTATTAAAGATAGCATCAGGAAATATCAAGTTTAATGCTCTACTATGAGGATGTCCTAGTCTAGCATGCCACAATGCTTCATTATTCTTGACAGAAANTTAGCAAAAACAGTCTTACAATGTTTACCCAAAATACAAGCTTCACAACCATTATTATTAAAGATAGCATCAGGAAATATCAAGTTTAATGCTCTACTATGAGGATGTCCTAGTCTAGCATGCCACAATGCTTCATTATTCTTGACAGAAATGGAACTAAATGAGAAATGTAAATCAGAAAGAAGCTTGGTGTCTTCAAGAGTGTATAACTCGCCCTTAGTAGTCCCCTTTCCAATCAACCTATTGCTTTCAATATCCTGAAACTTCACATCATTAGGACTAAATATGACATTAAAATTAAGGTCAGTAGTCACTCTTTTCACAGATAATAAATTGGAAGTGAATTCAGGCATATAGAAGGCTTTAGATTCTTTCTCAAAAAAAGTTAAGTTTCCAATTCCTCTTATAGGTATTGGGTCTCCGTTTGCAATCAATACATTGCCTAAAGCTGGTTGTATCTTCTTTATTAACCTAAGATCACTAATCATGTGGTGTGAAGCACCAGAATCAATGATTAAAGGTTTAGGAGCACTACAATCAGATTTAGTATCATTTGATGCATCAAGAGTAATACCAATGTCAAGAACTTTATGAGCAGCTAGAGAGTGGCCTAGGATCATACCAGAGTGCTCTTTAAGAGCTTTGAGAATGGCATCAAGGTAAGACTTCCTAAGGACCTCATCTTCACTCGGCCTTGTAGCATTGCTTGTCATAGCTTGCCCACCTTCAGGTTGGCTTGCCGATGAAGCTCCTTGATCAACTATCCCGGATGAGTACTGAGCTCTAGCCGCATCTCTGTCCCTCATAAACTTAGTCTTCAAGCGTGGATGGAGTACCCAACACTGGCCCTTCTTGTGTCCCTGACGCTTGCAATGTTCACACACATCACCAGACTGACTCTTCCTCCCATCAGTTTGGTAAGCTGCCTTGTTTGCTTGACCGGTTTCAGCTTTGTTGGCAAGAGTAAGATCCCCTTTTCCTTCAAAGAGACCTAGAGACCCCTGCTCCTTCTGTATCTGACTACACGCATCCTCAAGGCTGGGAAGTTTCTCAGACCTCAGAATGTGTTTAATCAAATCGTTGTAAGTGGGATTGAGAGTTAACAAGAGGCCAAAGACCTTATCTTGTTCACGCCTTTCATTGAGAGCATCCGGATCTGTTGTAGCTGGTCTAAGCATCTCAAGTTCGGACCAAAGGGACCTAAACTTCCCCAAATGACCAGTGAACTCCATGTCTTCTTTGTTGAGGTTGTTTATGGCTCTTTTGATCTCAAAAACTCGGCTGAGGTTTGAGACATTCCCATAAAATTTCTTGAGAGTATCCCACAAGTCCTTTACCTTCTCACAGTAAGAGTATGCCTCAAGGAGAGACACATCTAGGGAGTTTTTGAGAATGGAAAATACCATCATATCTTCTTGTTTCCACTTCTCCTCATCAATCGGAACAATCTCCATGTTCCCATCTTCTGGATTAGCCGACCTTGGAGCTGTTTCATCAGTGACATGACTCCAATAGCCTCTACCTACAAGTGCTGTCTTTACTAGGCGAGCCCACAACAAGTAGTTTGGTCCTTTAAGAACCACCGGAATGACCATCTTGGGATGGTTGTTGTTGTTATCCATCTTGATCAACCCGGAAAGAAGAGAGGTTCAAGTGCTGTTCTTGAGCTCTTTGTTTGTTTGTTTGCGGAATGAAAAGCTTCAAATTTTAGTCTTCAGCTTCGAGAAAATGAACCAAGGTTATTAGCAACCTGGCTCTGATACCATAAAATGTTGTAATAGGATCGATTATACTCAGGTAGAATAAAGATTCAAAGAGAGATTGTGAGATTAGAGAGAGTTTTGTAAGAATAAGAGATGAAAGGAGAGAATAGGCTCCATTACTTTCTATTGATCTCGAGAGTAATACATATATAGAATGAGATTACTGATATTTTGTAGAATCTAAGTGATAAAGAAGAGTTTAGGAGAGTCTTAAGAGAGATTAAGAGAGAGTTTTAAGATGTGAAAGACTTAAGAGAGTTTTAGAGAAGAAAATGAATACTCATAAGTGTCTAATTTATTTCTCAAGAAGGATTACAATATTTATAGAGAGGCATACAAGGGTTTTCCGTGTAAGGATAAGGGAAGAGATTGACCAAGCATGTGAGTTCAAAGGAGGAGGGAGAGTATGGTTTGAATGCAAGGCTGAGGGGCTTCACACGCGTGATGCCTTTAGCATATATGACCAGATGCTCTCTCTTTCCAGCCTGTGTCACTATAGACAAAGAAGAACCTTATCTGCTCCTTGTCACTGTAGACAAAGACGAGCACACTCCAACGGTCATATACCAAAGACTCTTTCTCCTTAAGAGTCTTTGGTTTCCCTCTTCTTTGCTTAATACAAACTTCTGCCTTCCTTCCTAAGTTACTTCATCTACACGGATTTACTCACAACCCTTAAGTGTACTACCTTCCCAAATAACCTGATAATCCATCTCAACTCAACACTCCCCCTCAAGCTTGACCATGTGGAACAAGTCAAGCTTGGAATGCCATGAGCACCTTCCTCATTAAAAACCTCACTAAGGAAAACCCTTTTGGGATAAAACCCTAATGAGGAAAAGAGTAAAGGCCCCATGGCGAGGGGATTAGCTGGGGATAGTAAGATCCATGAGTCCTAACCTGNGCTTCTTGCTCTTCCAAGTCACCAAGTTACCTCCAATGAATGTACAATAGCCGGTTGTTGATCTTCTATCTGATCTATCACCAGCCCAATCAGCATCACAATATCCTACTACTTCAGTACTCTTGTTGCACCCCATCCACACGCCTAAGTTGTGTGTTCCATTCAGATACATCAACAGCCTCTCAACCATGTGCCAATGGTGCTCCTTAGGTACTTGCATATGTTGGCTCACCTGATTCACAGCAAAACATATATCAGGTCGAGTAATAGTTAAGTAAATCAGCTTACCAACTAGTTTTCTATAGAGCTTGGCACCATGGAATAGCTTGTTGTCTTCAATCTCCCCCTGACGTGGGACTTTGTATCCATCTTCTAAGGTCATCTTGGCTGTCTTTCCCCCCAGCATACCTGCATCACTCAAAAGATCAAGTGTATACTTTCTTTGGGACAGAAATAAACCTTCCTTCGACCTACATATCTCAATACCAAGGAAGTATTTCATCTCTCCCAAATCTTTAATTTCAAATGCAGCTTTTAAGAACTCTTTAGTCTCTTGTATACCAACCTTGTAACTTCCTGTTATGATGATATCATCAACATAAACAAGAAGGACTACAATACCTGATGGAGTAGAGAGGGTGAAGAGAGTATGATCAAGTTCAGACTTCCTGAAGCCTTTCCCATTCAAGGTAGTACTCAGCTTGTTGTACCAGGCTTGTGGAGATTGCTTGAGACCATATATAGCTTTCCTTAATCTCAACACATTCCCTTTCTTCACCAAATGCTCTAAACCCGGAGGTGGATACATGTAGACTTCATCTTCAAGTTCACCTTGCAAGAAAGCATTCTTCGCATCCATTTGCCATAAGCCCCACTCAAGGTTCACAGCAAGAGAAAGCACAATCCTAATTGTGTGAAGTTTAGCCACTGGTGCAAAAGTATCTATGTAGTCTTCACCATATGTTTGAGTAAAACCTCTTGCAACCAATCTAGTCTTCTTCCTTTCAATGGTTCCATCAGCCTTGTACTTGATAGTGAAGATCCATCTACTAGTAACCGCCTTCTNGTATCTATGTAGTCTTCACCATATGTTTGAGTAAAACCTCTTGCAACCAATCTAGTCTTCTTCCTTTCAATGGTTCCATCAGCCTTGTACTTGATAGTGAAGATCCATCTACTAGTAACCGCCTTCTTTCCTTTAGGCAGCTCACTCTCATACCAGGTTTTGTTCTTGATCATAGCATCAGACTCTCTTGCAACAGATTATAACCACTCTTTGTCACCCATTGCCTCCTCATAGCTTCTTGGTACAAAGCTTTGATCAAGAGTACTCATGAACACCTGATGATCATCCGGATAATGAGCAAAGGAACACACAGCTTGAGATGGGTGCTCAACAGCTTGAGCATTGTAGTATACTCTAGTGTTGACCCAATTAGAAGGGTCCTTCCTTATCCGTGTGCTTCTCCTCAATGGTTGGGATACTAGCTCCTCTTCTTGTTCAACATCATTCACCTCTGTTTCATCCTTTCCTTGATCATCAACTTGATCATGACCTCTCAAATCTTCCTCTTCTTCTCTTCTTACATCAGCTTCTGGTATACCAGTTTCTGATTCTTGTTCTTCTCCCCCCTCATGATCAAGGTGAGGTAACTGATCACTTTTTGGTTCTTGTGGTTTTGGTGACTCCCTTCTCACCTTCGAATCCTGGGTCATACCAATTCCAAGGCTCTCAAGAATCAACCTCAAGTTCGCAGCTCTATCTGATTCCTTAGACAACTCCTCTAGATCATCCCATTTCTTCTCTTCATAGTACCCTCTAGTCTCCACAAACTTGACTTCCTGAGACACAAGCACTCTTCTACTCACTGGATCATAGTACCTATACCCCTTTTGAGTGCTGGAGTACCCAATGAACATGGCCTTAGTGCTCTTAGCCTCCAACTTGTTTCTCATTTCACCCGGAACCAATACAAAACACAAACAACCAAAGACCTTTAGATAGTCCAATGTAGGTTTGTACTTGTTCAATACCTCAAATGGAGACTGATCTTGAAGTACTTTGGTTGGTGTTCGGTTAATAAGATAGCAAGCAGAGGCTACACCATCACTCCAGAATCTCTTTGGTACATTGGAATGGAACATCATCGACCTTGCAACCTCCATGAGGTGCCTATTCTTTCTCTCAGCAACACCATTCTGTTGAGGAGTGTAGGGGCAGCTTGTTTGATGAAGAATTCCATGCTGAGCTAGGTGAGTCTTGAATGCATTGCTTGTGTACTCTCCACCGTTATCTGACCTAAAAACTTAAGCTTAGCATTGAAATGGTTAGTTACATAAGCTTGAAAACTTTTAAATGCATCAAGGACCCTATCTTTAGATGGAATGAGTGTTATCCAGGTGTATTTAGATTTTTCATCTATGAATGTGACAAAGTACTTATGATTATCCCTAGATATGCAAGGAGCAGGCCAAACATCAGAATGCACTAAATCAAAACACTTCTCATAAGTAGTACTAGAGTTTTGAAAAACTGTCTTATAATGCTTGCCTAAAATGCAAGCTTCACATTCATTATTTTTATAAATAACACCTGGAAACATCAAACTTAAAGCCCTCATATGGGGATGACCTAATCTAGCATGCGATAAAGCACTCTTATTAATACTAGAAGCAGAAGTAAATGCACAATCATCAGAAGCAACATTAAGATCTTCAAGCATGTATAACTCGCCCTTGGTTACTCCTTTCCCAACCATCTTATTGCTTTCAATATCCTGAAACTTCACATCATTAGGACTAAAGATCACATTGCAATGTAAATCATTAGTACATTTCTTGACAGATAATAAATTTGAAGTAAAATCAGGCATATATAAAGCTTTAGTTTCTCTATTAAATAGTTTTAGATTGCCTACACCTTTAATAGGAATTAGATCACCATTTGCAATTCTTACTTGACCATGAGCCGGTTCTCTGTTTTTAATAACACTAGTGTCACTGATCATATGATGAGTGGCACCAGAATCAATCACTAAAGGCTTTAAAGGGGACCAAGTATTATAGCATTGACTAATACTCATAGGTGACTTGCTAGCAATCCTAGGCTGTTCTAAGATACCATTTGGTTTATAAGCAATCCTAGACTGATATATGTTATTAAAATCAATCAAGGAAGCTCCATAGGAATAACCAGAGATGTTACCAAACTTGTTACCATTATCTTTGAAGATTTTGATTAGAGCATCAATGTCTGACCTCCTAATCACTTCATCCTCTCCCATCCTTTGAGCAGTCATGGAGGACCCTTCACGGCTACCATTCCCACCTCCTTTGCTTGTACCAGCTACANTCTTTGAAGATTTTGATTAGAGCATCAATGTCTGACCTCCTAATCACTTCATCCTCTCCCATCCTTTGAGCAGTCATGGAGGACCCTTCACGGCTACCATTCCCACCTCCTTTGCTTGTACCAGCTACACTCGACCCAACACTGATCTGATCTTCCTTATCTCCATATGCTACTTGAGCTCTTGCCTCCTTATCCCTCTGGAACTTAGCCGGCTTCAAGTGAGGATGGAGAATCCAACACTGGTTCTTCTTATGGCCTTGCTTCTTACAATGATCACACGTGCCATTGAACTTCCTATCTTCATTGCAGTTGTACATGGCCTTGTTGGCTTGTGGCTCCTCAGCTTGATTTGCTAGAGTGATCTCTCCTTTCCCTCCAAAGAGACCAAGAGACCCTTGCTCCTTCTGAATCTGCGCACACACTTCCTCAAGGTCTGGTAGTTTTGAGGACTTCAAGATGTGCTTGATAAGATCATTGTAGGTTGGCTTTAGAGTCAGCATCATCCCAAACACCTTGTCTTGTTCACTCCTTTCACGCAGCTCATCTGGATCCACAGTACCAGGCCTCAGCATCTCAAGCTCTGACCACAAAGCTCTAAACTTCCCCAAGTGTTTTGTGAACTCCATGTCTTCTTGCGCCAGATTATTAATGGCTCTCTTTATCTCAAATACTCTACTCAGATTAGAGATGTTTCCATACACCTTTTTGAGTGTATCCCATAGATCCTTAGCCTTCTCACAGTAGCTATACGCCTCAAGAATGGCCAGATCAAGTGAGCTTTGAAGCACTGACATCACCATCAGATCCTCTTGCTCCCACTTATCCTTGTCGCTACTGACCACTTCTTGGTCATCTTCATAGGTAATGAGCTCTGGAGGTTCACCGGATGTGATGTGACTCCACAAGCCCTTACTCCCCACAGCAGTCTTCACAAGCCGAGACCAAAGAAGGTAGTTCCCTCCTCTCAAAGTCACCGGAACCTTCATGTGATAGTAGTGCTTGTTGTTGTTGTCTTCCATTGTTTACACACCAAG
>CAKOAT010133155.1:105231-160810 GCA_932364175.1 Eruca vesicaria subsp. sativa
CTGTCTCACTGTAGACAAAGAAGAACCTTATCTGCTCCTTGTCACTGTAGACAAAGACGAGCACACTCCAACGGTCATATACCAAAGACTCTTTCTCCTTAAGAGTCTTTGGTTTCCCTCTTCTTTGCTTAATACAAACTTCTGCCTTCCTTCCCAAGTTACTTCATCTACACGGATTTACTCACAACCCTTAAGTGTACTACCTTCCCAAATAACCTCATAGTCCATCTCAACTCAACAATTACAAGGGTTTTGCAAAAGAGAGAGTGGACTAAGCATGTGAAGTCAGCCGAGGAATAGTGCACAAGGTTGAAGTATATGGACCAGAGAAGCCACACGCTTGATTCCAAAAGGATCTTGGACCAGATCCTTTTGCCTTTCCAGTACCAAGCCAGCTGTATATGCGCGCACCTTTCTTATCCATTAACGGTCTTATTTCTACTAAAGTAGACCTTCTTTTTCATTCAGCTTCTTCCTGAACCAAACCTTCTTCTTTACCCCGAGTCTTCTATCTCCTTTGCCACTTAATTGTTGCACACGGAACTCCTAGTGTATGGACCAAGTTATGTCCGTACACACTGCCCTAAATAAGCACCATCCATACTTGTCCTCATTTTCTCATGTAAGTAACCTTGAACCTCTCCTTTATTATTTTCACAACTCAACAAAAACTTTGCTTGCAAGGAAATGTTAAGGCTGTCTTGAACCAGTTGACCTAACTTGACTTGTAAGGCAAGGAAAGAAGTTGAAGCTTAACATGTGCACGTCCCCAAGCTCCAGAAACCAAGTTTATTCAGTTTGAATTCAAAAGGAAGGATCTGGTTTGATTTAGGCAGAGAAAAGTCACATGGGTGCATAAGGAGTTGTAGCAGACCTGTCACTATCACCATGGAGACCACACCCTTCCTCCTGTCCCTTTCTACTCTTCCTGGACGTGCTAGAACTTGGCTGTATCCCCTTTGGCCTCTTCTCATTCCCTACAGAATTATTTGTTTATGTTTCCCTGTTTTAGTAATTGTTTAATCATGTGTATTGCCTATTTAAAGGCTTCTCCATCACTTGTAACACTTACCAGAAGTAATATATGTTGAGAATGGCTTCAATGATCACTTATGAGAGTACTTGGTGGTTATTCAAAGAGGGGAAGCCAATCTAGTGAAGGGCAGTTCACGGATGGTTACCAAAGAAGAAGAAACAACCAAGACTTGGTATTAAGAAGTGTGGAGAAGTGTGGTGATGTGCAAGGAAGTTCAGAATACTCTTGCATCACCTTGAGGGCCATGATCCAGGGTCTTTGTGTCAATGAGGGTGATACCAAGACACAAAGACCCACTGGCCAATCCCTAGGCCTTGTAAGGCTTTACTCTTTTCCTTATGAGGGTTTTATCCCTAAGGAGGGTTTTCCCTCATAAGGTTTTTAATGATGGAGTTCTTCAAGATTCCAAGCTTGACATAGGATCACTAGAGTCAAGCTTGAGGGGGAGTGTTAACTTGAAGAAGAGGAATGGTAGTGAGAGAGAGAGATGGTCAAGTGCAAGATTAGGGTTAGAGCTCCGGGAAAGCAATAGTGTGCTTTAGGAGTGTCTAAGATGATCAAGGAGTGATCTAAGGCTGGTGAAAGGTTAGGGTCAAGTCAAGGAATGACTTAGACACCATTTGGGAAGAGATGAAGTAGTGTGCAAGTTTAGGGTTAGGGCTTGTATGGATTTGGTACGGACGGATGTACTCGTACCGTACAGATCCATACAAGACCAAAGGACCTTAAGTTGCATAAACTTCACTCTAAAGATGAACCATTTGAGCTAAAGGAAATATAGGGTTTGGTATTACTATTGAGATTACTTGGGTCACAAGGAACTAAAGGTTACTTGTGACACAAGGTGATAAAACAAACCAGAAAAGTGATATTCAAAATGTGGTGAGCTTGTGGTGTGGTATTATGGACGTTGGGAGTGTGTGTAAAGGCAAGGAATATGCCTCAGCATCTTAAGAGATAAAAAACCAGGCTGGAAAGGTAAAGGTGATAAAGGTGCTTTACCTTTCCACACCTTATCCTCCCAAAAGCTCCCAAAAGCTCATCTTGGCCCTTTAATTCAAATGGGGAGCATCTCAGCCATCCATGCTCTCCTCTCCACGCCAACTTGTATCAGATATGACCAAGACCAGTCAACTCTCCATCTAGACCATCCATTCTATCAAGTGTTACTATCCATAGGATTTAGGGTATTAGCTTAGACTCTTGTAAGCTTATAAAAGCTAAGTGTATGCATTTGTAATGAGGTTAAGCGAGTGAGGAGGCTGTTGCCTCTCCTCCTTCAAAGAAATAAAAAGAGTGTTCTTGAATCAGTCTCCCTTATACTACCTCTTTCTTAAATCTCGAAATCTATCTAAGTCTCTTATTCTCTTATACACTAGTTTCTGATTCATAAACTCTCTTAAAAGATCAGACCCTCTCATAATCATTTCAAGCTCTTATCTTGCTTCATTGGAGCTGTCCTTTCACACACAGCCTGAGCTCTGAAAAACCAACATGGTATCAGAGCCAGGTTCATCAGAACCTGAGCTTAGCTTCCGCAAAACACATCTCAAGCCTCAGCTCAAACCAAAAACCCTTGAAGACACATTCATCCGATTTCAGTTTCTGGTGTGAAGAAGAAGATTGAATCCGTGTGAAGTGTTCTCNCAACATGGTATCAGAGCCAGGTTCATCAGAACCTGAGCTTAGCTTCCGCAAAACACATCTCAAGCCTCAGCTCAAACCAAAAACCCTTGAAGACACATTCATCCGATTTCAGTTTCTGGTGTGAAGAAGAAGATTGAATCCGTGTGAAGTGTTCTCCTTGTCTCTCAAGCTGTTCCTGTCTGTTCCTGATGGAGTGTTCTTTGGAAGCAAAGGAGGATGGAGAGGCGTCATGAACCTCAAGCCAAAACTCTTTGTCCAAGAGCTACTTGCATCCGGGTTACTAGAAAGAAGGTCTTTTGAAGATGGCGGCTTGGTGTATGAAGAACGGTGTGGTCTTTGAGCTAGAGATACAAGATGGGAGCCCTGTACTAAGGAGAAAGAGTTTGGGTGGCCTCCAATCTCTCATATCCCACAAAGTCATGGACTTTCCATCAAAGGGTGATACAAGGACCAATCTGGTTCCTTGGCTGTAAGCGATTCTATAAACCCTTATTGATATGAGATTGTGATAAGACTCTTGCTGTGATGTGTTGATTATTAACCTGAGGATATGTGTTTAAGATTGCTAAATGTTGATTGTTTAGAATCTGTCCCAGGATGCTATTAAATTAGATAAAGAGTTGTGATTAATGAATGAGAATAAAATGCTTGCTCCTGTTCTATTTTGTTGCATATCAAGATATTGTTGAAAATGGTTTAAAATCTGATTGCATACATGAGGGTAGACAGATTTAAAGCAATGCATTGGGTCTGATGGTAGATAATAATATGGCGTTTAATCTCAGTTAAAAATGACTTGCATTGAGCTAGGATGTTAGATTCATGTCTTATCCAGCATGCTTGCATTAGAAACTGATTTAAGATTATTGCATATGTTTTATCTTGGTGCTGTCTAAAGGTTGAAACTCTAGATTAAAGTCTAAGAGTTGTTTTAGATAGCTTATATTTTCCTAAATGCTTTGTCATGATTCCTGATCAGAACTTGCTTGCACTTAGAGAATGGGAAGCTTGCATTAGAGGATCTTAATGATCATAAGAATCTGTCTAATGCAATGCTCATGACATTGGTGTATCAAGCTTGAAGATTTGTCAAGTCTTGATGCCAATGCAAGGTATCTGATCTTGTTTGGAGGTTGAGTGTTGTTTCAGGTTAATTCAAGGATATACACCTTCTCCAAGACAAGAGTAAGATGTAGTCCATTGTGTGGGGCAATGGAGCTTTCTTGTGGTGTAGAGGCTGGTTGAAGAAGTGCAGTCCAGAAGGATGTTGAGCTCCTGGTCCGAGACACACAAGAAGAGAAGGTCACCACCTAAGTCAAGAGGAAGACCGGTGATCCATGGGTACTTGAAGCTAAAGGCAAGAAGGGACATCAGTGATTTAAGCGCAGCTGTTAGGGTGGTGTGCTCCTGGTCTTGAAGGCTCTATGAGACTCATTTCAAGCTTGAACCTATACTCAATTCAAGCTTGAGGTGGGGATTCAAATGAGCCAACCTGAAGCGCCAAAGTTCAAGACCTGTTCCTCCTTACCATTCAAGAGAAAGAAGATGTTGTCATCCGGGTTTCGGCTGTGGCAAAGCTTAGACAAGAGAGCATTCAGAGAGCTCTTGGCTGGTGTGAAGAGAGGTTACTCTAGCAATGCGGCTTCAGATGTTGAGGTGGTTGTAGAGAGCTGATGTTCAACTAGCATTCCAAAAAGGTGGCAAGATCAGAAGTGAGTAATGGTTTGTATGGTGGATCATTGAAGCAATCCTTCCAAGCTTGACTTGTTTGGTCAAGCTTGAGGGGGAGTGTTGAGAATGGCTTCAGTGATCACTTATGAGAGTGCTTGGTGGTTATTCAAAGAGGGGAAGCCAATCTAGTGAAGGGCAGTTCACGGATGGTTACCAATGAAGAAGAAGCAACCAAGACTTGGTATTAAGAAGTGTGGAGAAGTGTGGTGATGTGCAAGGAAGTTCAGAATACTCTTGCATCACCTTGAGGGCCATGATCCAGGGTCTTTGTGTCAATGAGGGTGATACCAAGACACAAAGATCCACTGGCCAATCCCTAGGCCTTGTAAGGCTCTACTCTTTTCCTTATGAGGGTTTTATCCCTAAGGAGGGTTTTCTCTCATAAGGTTTTTAATGAGGGAGTTATTCAAGGTTCCAAGCTTGACATAGGATCACTAGAGTCAAGCTTGAGAGCGAGTGTTAACTTGAAGAAGAGGAATGATAGTGAGAGAGAGAGATGGTCAAGTGCAAGATTAGGGTTAGAGCTCCGGGAAAGCAATGGTGTGCTTTAGGAGTGTCTAAGATGATCAAGGAGTGATCTAAGGCTGGTGAAAGGTTAGGGTCAAGTCAAGGAATGACTTAGACACCATTTGGGAAGAGATGAAGTAGTGTGCAAGTTTAGGGTTAGGGCTTGTATGGATNATGGTCAAGTGCAAGATTAGGGTTAGAGCTCCGGGAAAGCAATGGTGTGCTTTAGGAGTGTCTAAGATGATCAAGGAGTGATCTAAGGCTGGTGAAAGGTTAGGGTCAAGTCAAGGAATGACTTAGACACCATTTGGGAAGAGATGAAGTAGTGTGCAAGTTTAGGGTTAGGGCTTGTATGGATTTGGTACGGACAGATATACTCAGACCGTACGGATCCATACAAGACCAAAGGACCTTAAGTTGCATAAACTTCACTTTAAAGATGAACCATTTGAGCTAAAGGAAATATAGGGTTTGGTGCTACTATTGAGATTACTTGGGTCACAAGGAACTAAAGGTTACTTGTGACACAAGGTGATAAAACAAACCAGAAAAGTGATATTCAAAATGTGGTGAGCTTGTGGTGTGGTATTATGGACGTTGGGAGTGTGTGTAAAGGCAAGGAATATGCCTCAGCATCTTAAGAGATAAGAAACCAGGCTGGAAAGGTAAAGGTGATAAAGGTGCTTTACCTTTCCATGCCTTATCCTCCCAAAAGCTCCAAAAAGCTCATCTTGGCCCTTTAATTCAAATGGGGAGCATCTCAGCCATCCATGCTCTCCTCTCCACGCCAACTTGCATCAGATATGACCAAGACCAGTCAACTCTCCATCTAGACCATCCATTCTATCAAGTGTTTCTATCCATAGGATTTAGGGTATTAGCTTAGACTCTTGTAAGCTTATAAAAGCTAAGTGTATGCATTTGTAATGAGGTTAAGCGAGTGAGGAGGCTGTTGCCTCTCCTCCTTCAAAGAAATAAAAAGAGTGTTCTTGAATCAGTCTCCCTTATACTACCTCTTTCTTAAATCTCGAAATCTATCTAAGTCTCTTATTCTCTTATACACTAGTTTCTGATTCATAAACTCTCTTAAAAGATCAGACCCTCTCAGAATCATTTAAAGCTCTTATCTTGCTCCATTGGAGCTGTCCTTTCACACACAGTCTGAGCTACGAAAAACCAACAATATACAAGTTTATCTCTCTGAATTCGTGGCTCTCTCTCTCTATCTTGTGTCTAAACAATATTCACAATGTAAGGAGTTTAGAGTTATGGTTTAGAGGCTGCCTTAACTCTCTTTCTCTAAAGGCAGCCTAATACTTGTAAAACTCACTCTAAACTCTTCTTTATCTTCTTTTAAGCTCTAGATTATTGATTTTAATCTCTTTTCTCCTTAAGTGAACAAACTGAAAGTGTTGTGTCACTTCTCAAGGATTAGATTCAAACTAGAGATATTTGTAGTTCTTGTATCAATCTCACAGCCACTTTATCTCTCTAGATTCAGATGGTTGTATTGATTGTTTGCTAAGAGGATTCAACCACCAGTTGGTTGTCTTTTCCTTTGAATGGTGAGTTCATGTTGTTAGGTTGAAGAGGATTCAGTTACAAGTTAACTGAATACTCTCTTGACATGAGACAAACACTCATGAATTCCAACAATGGCGTGGAGGATTCAAGTGCTCAGCACCCCTCATCCACATTCCAGAAAGTGATGCAAAGGAAGTACCTAAAACCATCCTTCTTCTTATGTGTGAATAGGTTTGCCCGTTGAGAATTGATACATGCATTTTTCTACTGTTGAATCAGGTACCTATTGAGCTCATGAACAAAGGCAGGCTTTGTCTCAAACCCTAAATGGAGGCAAGAAGCCAGAAGAAAGGGGGAGACAAGCTCAGGTCATAAGAAGAAGCTCAAAGGTGAATTGATGGTGGATTGGTGCTACCAAGTCGGTATTACAAGTGCCCTGCAAGGCCATTCAGAAATTGAAGTGGGGAATTCAAGTGAAAGCTAGGAGAGTAGACACTCCTCATTATCATCCCAAAGACATGTTGGCTTGATCTCAACCAAGAAGAAGGCAAGAAGCTAGAAGCAAGGGGGAGACAAGCTGTGAAATAAGAAGTGTTCAAGAGGAACAATTTGAAGTAAGAAGCAAGTGGCGCCTTACTTGCTACTGGAGAGGGCCATGATCCAGGGTTTATGAGTTCATAATATGATTAAAAGACTCATAAACCCACTGGCCAATCCCTAGGCCGAGAGGCTTGTACTCTTTTCCTAAGTGTGGTTTTATTCCAAAAGGGTTTTCTATGCTTAGGAGACATTGTTGACTGTTGGAGACAAGCTGGAGCAAGTTTGAATGAGTTTGAATATTAAAATGGTTAAAAGTCACATGTTACACTTAAGGGAGCTGGTATGGGCTGTCACTATCAACAAGGAGATCACATGTGACCAGAAGCAAGTGGACGTTGGGACCTTTCCTTTTCTCTGCCTCAGCTGCAAGCAAATATCCTTGTCCTCTTCCTGAAACATTAGTTTATTCATTCCCCAAGATAGTCTTTCTTTAATGTATTTGTTTGTCTTGTATTGTTGAGTCCTTTGGCTACGTAATGGCCTTCTGCCTCACGAAATTAATTAAGCTGAATGGGGGGAGTTCCCCTTTCTTCTTCACCATTCCATTCTCATTACTCTCTCTATTCTCTGGTTACAAGAAATCTCACAAGAATCTCTTATACTCCTTCTAAATCTCTCTTATTCTCCAATACTCTCCATTGCAGTCTCTCTAATTCTCACATACTCTCTTTATTCTCTTCTCTTTAATTTCGACCACACTCTGTTCTAAACACCACTCACACACCATAATCTGTCTATTCTCACACTTTAGTTTAAAGGAGAAGGTTTGAAGGAAAGAAGGTAACCGTTGTGAGATAAGAAGGAAGAGCCTTTACAGCTGGACAGAGCTGGAATGGCAAAGGCATCTAGTCCAATATGCTTATGCTACACGCGTGTAGACCATCTCCTCCATCCGTTTGAATTATGCGCTCCCCTCAGCCTTGATTCCACATGCTTTGCTATAGTAACTTTGACCCCTTTTGTATCCTAAAACCCTGATGTCTCTCCTATATATTTGTAATCTCGGATGAATGAAAAAGCAAGCAATCTTGAGTCTCTTTATTCTCTTGTTACTATTGAATCTCAAAATCTCTCTTTCACCAAATCTCTTAATCTCTTCTTGTCTTCCTAAACCTCATTGTAATCTCACTCTTTTGCTCATAAATCCTCTAACCCTCTAAAAATAACAATTATTGATTCCGGTGCATCTCATCACATGATTAGTGATAATAGTTTGATTAGAGATATTGAACCAGCTCAGGGAAATGAATGATTGCTAATGGAGATAGAGTTCCTATTAGGGGCTTTGGCAAACTAAGATTGTTTGATAAAGATTCTAAAGCTTTCTTCATGCCTGAGTTTACTTCTAATCTATTATCTGTTAAGAAATGCACTACTGATCTTCAATGCAATGTTATTTTTAGTCCTAATGATGTCAAGTTTCAGGATATTAAGAGCAGTAAAGTCATTGGACAAGGAGCCACAAAAGGAGACCTTTATGTGCTNTTCATGCCTGAGTTTACTTCTAATCTATTATCTGTTAAGAAATGCACTACTGATCTTCAATGCAATGTTATTTTTAGTCCTAATGATGTCAAGTTTCAGGATATTAAGAGCAGTAAAGTCATTGGACAAGGAGCCACAAAAGGAGACCTTTATGTGCTTGAAGACCTTGATCCGAATATTAGTTCCTGTTTTTCTTTTAGTTTTGTTTCATCTTTGAGTAAGGATGCTTTGTGGCATGCTAGGCTAGGACATCCACATGTTAGGGCCTTAGGCATTATGTTACCAGGTGTCATGTTTAAAAATAAGGATTGTGAAGCTTGTATTTTGGGTAAACATTGTAAGACTGTGTTTCAAAGATCTTCTACTATCTATGATAAGTGTTTTGATTTGATTCATTCTGATGTTTGGACTGCTCCATGTTTATCTAGGGATGATTATAAGTACTATGTCACATTCATAGATGAAAAATCTGTTAGATTTTCAGAGTACAAGGCTGTGTGTGAGAGTGATGAACAAAACGCCTCTTAAAGGCAAAGATAGACTTGTTTTGGTTATGAGATAGATCTGATGGTATGTGTATGAACTCAGATCAGAAACAAGTGTATAAGAGAGATTGGAGTGTATAAGAGTGATTAAGTGTTTTAGTGTTTAAGAAAGGGAGAGATTAAGGGATTCTGATCTAAGAACACACACTGATTTAATATGAAGAGAAGGGGAAATCCCCCATTCTACTTAAGCTTACAAAATCGCCAAGCAAAGGCTATATAGCCATTTACAATCTGAAACCATTAAACCTACATTTAATGGCTGATAATAACTTGAATAATGGATGGCTAGGATCAGTCTTGCTCTGGTCTTTGGTCTTGGGCGAAATGGTTGTGATTGGTTGATTCAAACTGGTCAAAGAAGGCTGCACTCTCATTGGCTCTCCTTTGGCTCCCATGAACCTTCCCATGTATCTGTCCAGATACATGGTCAATACACAGTCAAGAGAAAGCTCACGCCAGCCTGTTTCCAGCTTTTCAACCTCCTCTGACTTTGCCCCAACTGTCACAATATTCAAACCAACACGCCACAAAGCTCATTTCTTCATTCTTGCTGATTTGGTTCTTGTCTTGTGTCACAAGTTCCTTGTGACCCAAGATATCCCAATAGTGACCAAACCCTATTTATGCACAACCTCAAATGGTTCTACTATAGTGGAGCTTATACAACTTAAGGCAACATTGGTCTTGTACGGATCCGTACGGTCCGAGTACCTCCGTCCGTACCAAATCCGTACAAGCCCTAACCCTAATCTTGCACACTACTCCAACTCTTCCCAAATGGTGTCTAAGTTACTCCTTGACTTGACCCCAACCTTGCACCAGCTTTAGATCACTCCTTGATCATCTTAGACACTCCTAAAGCACACCATTGCTTTCCCGGAGCTCTAACCCTATTCTTGCAACAGACTCCCCAACACCTTTAGTTTCTCCATTTCTTTCTTCAAGTTAACACTCCCCCTCAAGCTTGACTTTAGAGATCCTAAGTCAAGCTTGGAACCTTGAAGAACTCCCTCATTAAAAACCTTACAAGCTTGGCCTTGTAAGGAAAAGAGTAGAGCCTTCAAGGCCTAGGGATTGGCCAGTGGGTCTTTGTGTTCTCATCAGCGTGATGGACACACAAAGACCCTGGATCATGGCCTAACCGTGATGTGCAATTCAGTAGCTTCATTGCACATCACTAACACACCAGTCACGCCTTCTTGGATCTCTTCTTTGGACTTCTTTGTGTCTTCCCTTCACTCTTGGCTTCTTGCCTTCTCAATCTGGTCAGATCACACGTCCATCTTCTTCTTGTCTTCTTGAGCATCCAAGTAAGGTGCCTGATACATCATTCCACAAGTGTATCAGTTCTCAAGAGATAAACCTATCATTCATATATAAAAGAGTTAAGATCAGGTTTACTCCCTTGTCTAGATAGTGAGGAGTGGCTTCTCTTTGATCAGCCACTTGTATCCTCACTCACTGAGCTTCACAGCCCCATCTCTTATCATGCAAGCTCATCCACACTCCCCCTCAAGCTTGAGACCAAGTATAGATGAAGGTTCAAGCTTGCCAAGGTGAGCGCATGTTAACTCCATGATAAGTCTTGTGGAGGGCACCACCATCTCTTCTAGACTTGATGCTTGTTCTCCACTCCATTACCATTGCATTGAGAAGATACCTCAGTCCACTCAACAAGCACTCCTCACTTAGCTTGTTGAGTGACCTTCTTCTTCCCTCACTCCGGCTTGATCTCTCCTAGATCAGCTTGCAATGGCCTTGAGTAACCAAGGTCATTGAGTTCTTAGGATCATTAGGTGGCTCACTTTGCTCCCCTCCTCAAGCTTGGATTGTTTATGTGTCCAAGCTTGAAGTGAGCCTTAATGAGCCTTAAGATCAGGCGCATACCATTTACATGGACTATGCATCACCACTGATCACCCCTTCCCTTTTAACTCCAATGCCTTATGGTTATCAGTCTCCTCCAGACTTAAGTGATAACCACACGGTCTTCCTCTTTCTCGGTTTGATGATGGACAAGAGAGCATCATGTGCACTTGAAACATCACTCAAACTCCAGAAAAGATAAGACAAAATGCATTGGCATTTGCCAATGTCTTACTAGCTCTGCACTTAGATGGCCACTTTTTAATTAAGATCCATCTAATGCAAGCTTCATTCTCTAAATGCAAGCAAGTTCTTATCCAGAATCAATACAAGACATTTAGGCAACCTCATGATCAATATGCAACAACCTTAAGTGATTTTAATGCAAGCTAGCTGGATAAGTATTTTAATCTAACATCCTAGCAACACAAGACATTAAGAACCAGGCTAAGCCATATTATTATGAGCCATCAGACCATGCATTAACCTTAATCAGATTTTATTCATGTATGCAAGCTATCACCAAGCAACATTTAGAACTGGGATTAAGCATTTTTTTTTTTTTTAATTCTCATATACCAAACAAGACATTAATAAGCAACCTAGGACAGATTCAAGATTATATCATCAAGCAATCATCACAATATCCTCAGGTTTCAATCACACAACTCAACACACAGCACAATAATTATCACAAGCTCAATATCAAGATGGTTTAGAATCGCTTACTCAAGGAACCAGATTGGTTCCTTAGTCTTTGCTTCANATATACCAAACAAGACATTAATAAGCAACCTAGGACAGATTCAAGATTATATCATCAAGCAATCATCACAATATCCTCAGGTTTCAATCACACAACTCAACACACAGCACAATAATTATCACAAGCTCAATATCAAGATGGTTTAGAATCGCTTACTCAAGGAACCAGATTGGTTCCTTAGTCTTTGCTTCAAACCGGCAAAGGCTGTGGTTGAGCTTTGGAGTCTGGATCGTCACCCACCTCCTTCTCCTTCACACCATGGCCTCCATCTTGTACCAAACAGCTCAAAGACCCCTCCTTTCTTCAAGACTTCTAGGCGCCATGGACTGGACACCTTCTTCTTTGAACCGGATGGATGAAAGCTCATGGATAAGGCGCCTTTGGAGTGGCCTCTCCTTACACCTTTGCTTCCAAGAACAATCACCATCAGGCTGGTAATGATAGAGGATGAGGAACCTCGGACAGTAATCAAGCTTCAGTCTTCTTCTTCATGTATGGACTGAACCGGATCTATCTTGTCTTCATGGTTTGTTTTTGAGCTGAGGGATGGAGCTGTGATTTGCGGAAGCTAAACACCAAGAACTGATGAACCTGGCTCTGATACCATGTTAGATTTTCAGAGTACAAGGCTGTGTGTGAGAGTGATGAACAAAACGCCTCTTAAAGGAAAAGATAGACTTGTTTTGGTTATGAGATAGATCTGATGGTATGTGTATGAACTCAGATCAGAAACAAGTGTATAAGAGAGATTGGAGTGTATAAGAGTGATTAAGTGTTTTAGTGTTTAAGAAAGGGAGAGATTAAAGGATTATGATCTAAGAACACACACTGATTTATTATGAAGAGAAGGGGAAATCCCCCATTCTACTTAAGCTTACAAAATCGCCAAGCAAAGGCTTATATAGCAATTTACAATCTGAAACCCTTAAACCTACATCTAATGGCTGATAATAACTTGAATAATCGATGGCTTGGATCAGTCTTGGTCTGGTCTTTGGTCTTGGGCGAAATGGTTGTGATTGGTTGATTCAAACTGGTCAAAGAAGGCTGCACTCTCATTGGCTCTCCTTAGGCTCCCATGAACCTTCCCATGTATCTGTCCAGATACATGGTCAATACACAGTCAAGAGAAAGCTCACGCCAGCCTGTTTCCAGCTTTTCAAGTTCCTCTGACTTTGCCCCAATGGTCAAAATATTCAAACCAACACGCCACAAAGCTCCTTTCTTCATTCTTGCTGATTTGGTTCTTGTCTTGTGTCACAAGTTCCTTGTGACCCAAGATATCCTAATAGTGATTACTATTCTCAATAGTGACCAAACCCTATTTATGCACAACCTCAAATGGTTCTACTAGAGTAAAGCTTATACAACTTAAGGAAACATTGGTCTTGTACGGATCCGTACGGTCCGAGTACATCCGTCCGTACCAAATTCGTACAAGCCCTAACCCTAATCTTGCACACTACTCCAACTCTTCCCAAATGGTGTCTAAGTCACTCCTTGACTTGACCCCAACCTTGCACCAGCTTTAGATCACTCCTTGATCATCTTAGACACTCCTAAAGCACACCATTGCTTTCCCGGAGCACTAACCCTATTCTTGCACCAGACTCAATCTCAACCCAACACCTTTAGTTTCTCCATTTCTTTCTTCAAGTTAACAAAATCCAAATACACCTGGTTAACATTAATTAAAACTAAGGATAGAGTTCTTGATGCATTTAAAAACTTTCAAGCTTATGTGACTAACCATTATCATGCCAAGATTAAGATTTTCAGGTCTGATAATGGTGGGGAGTACACTAGCCATGCATTCAAGGATCTAATATTTTTAGGATTTTAGAAAGTGAAATGAGTGTTTAGAGTGATTTAAAGAAAGATTAAGATGAGAATAAAGATTGGTAACCAAAGTCTAGAGATTAAGAAAGTAACCAAGACTAATATTTTTCAGAACTGTCTAATCTTTCATTAAGGATGTGTTTACATATTTATAGCCTCAGCTTTACAAGATTACTCGACATAAGGTTAAGAGGAAGAGAGACCAAAGCATGTGTAGTCAAACAAAAGGGGAGCGTGTATTTGAAAAGAATGGCTTAGGACCCTCACACGCTTGATCCGGTTGGCATCTTGACCAGATGCCTCCACGCCTTTACAGCCTGTAAAGGTAAGCCTGATCCACTCCAAACGGTCATCTTCCTTTGCTAGATCAGACCCTCCACTTCCCTTAGTGTCTTTGACATTCCCATGCAACCTTTTCTTGTTTCTTTGTTACCCACAGTAACTCACATTGTACGGACTTACTATGTCCGTACAATCCACCCTAAATCTGCACCACCTCTCTTCTCTTCTCCTTTTTGTAAAGACTCATCTCATAGTTTACTTAACACACCTCAACACCTTATATAACTCAATACAACTCAACACTCCCCCTCAAGCTTGACCATGTGGAACAAGTCAAGCTTGTAATGCCATGAACACCTTCCTCATTAAAAACCTCACTAAGGAAAACCCTTTTGGGATAAAACCCTAATGAGGAAAAGAGTAAAGGCCCCATGGCGAGGGGACTAGCTGGGTATAGTAAGATCCATGAGTCCTAACCTGATGTGTATGGACTCCATGGTCTTTTGTCTAGCTGCCTTAGTGAAGACATCAACTAACTGATCTTCACTTCTTGTAAGCATGGTAAGATCACTCCTTGAACCAACATCTGCCTCACCTTGTGGCAATCAACTTCAATATGCTTTGTCCTCTCATGGAACACTGAGTTGGAAGCAATGTGGATTGCTGCTTGGTTGTCACAATGCATGACCATTGGTGTAGACTACTCGATCTCCATATGCTTCAGTATTCCTTTGATCCATACAAGCTCATTGGTTAGCTTCAACATAGCTTTATACTCAGCTTCTGCACTTGAGCATGATACCACCTTTTGCTTCTTGCTCTTCCAAGTCACCAAGTTGCCTCCAATGAATGTGCAATAGCCGGTTGTTGATCTTCTATCAGCTCTATCACCAGCCCAATCCGCATCACAGTATCCTACTACTTCAGTGCTTTCATTACACCCCATCCATACACCCAAAAAGGATGTACCATTTAGATACATCAGAAGTCTCTCCACCATGTGCCAATGATGCTCCTTTGGTATTTGAATATGCTGGCTAACCTAGTTCACAGCAAAACAAATATCAGGACGTGTGATGGTTAGATATATCAGCTTACCCACAATATTTCTATAGAGCTTGGCATCATGGAATGGCTTGCTATCTTCAATCTCCCCCTCACGTGGAACCTTGTATCCATCCTCTAAAGGCATCTTAGCTGTTTTTCCTCCTAGCATACCTGCATCTTTCAAAAGATCAAGTGTATACTTCCTTTGAGACATGAATAAGCCTTCCTTGGATCTACATATCTCAAAACCAAGGAAGTATTTCATTTCTCCCAAATCTTTAATTTCAAACACAGCTTTAAGATAGTCTTTAAGAGATTGTATACCAGCTTTGTCACTACCAGTTATGATGATATCATCAACATAAACTAGTAGGACAACAATACCTGATGGGGTGGTAAGAGTGAAGAGAGTGTGATCGAGTTCAGACTTCCTAAAACCTCTTCCATTCAGTGTAGTACTCAACTTGTTGTACCATGCTCTAGGAGACTGCTTAAGACCATATATAGCTTTCCTTAACCTTAGAACATTGCCCTTCTTCACTAAATGTTCAAGACCAGGAGGCGGGTGATATTTTGTAGAATCAGAGTGATAAAGAAGAGTTTAGGAGAGTCTTAAGAGAGATTAAAGAGAGAGTTTTAAAATGTGAGAGACTTAAGAGAGTTTTAGAGAAAGAGATGAATACTCATAAGTGTCTACTTTATTATTTAAGAGGAGTTACAATATTTATAGATCAGTATACAAGGGTTTTCCGTGAAGGAGAGGATAAGAAGTTGACTAAGCATGTGAGTTCAAAGGGGGAGGGAGCGTCTGGTTTGAATACTAGGCTGAGAGGCTTCACACGCGTGATGCCGTTAGCATCTATGACCAGATGCTTTCTTCTTTCCAGCCTGGCTCACTGTAGACAAAGAAGAACCTTATCGGCTTCTTGTCACTGTAGACAAGGAAGAGCAGCTTCCAACGGTCATATACCAAAGACTCTTCTTCCTTAAGAGTCTTTGGTTTCCCTCTTCTTTAAGTCTTATAAACTTTTGCCTTCCTTCCCAAGTTACTCCATTTACACGGATCAACTCTCAAACCCTTAAGTGTAATACCTCCTCAAATAATCTCATAACTCATCTCAACTCAACACTCCCCCTCAAGCTTGACCATGTGGAACAAGTCAAGCTTGGAATGCCATGAGCACCTTCCTCATTAAAAACCTCTCTAAGAAAAACCCGTTTGGGATAAAACCCTAATGAGGAAAAGAGTAAAGGCCACATGGCGAGGGGATTAGCTGGGGATAGTAAGATCCATGAGTCCTAACCTGATGTGTATGGACTCCATGGTCTTTTGTCTTGCTGATTTAGTGAAGACATCAGCTAGCTGATCTTCACTTCTTGTATAGCATGGCAATATCACTCCAAGCAACATCATTTGCCTCACCTTATGGCAATCAACTTCAATATGCTTGGTTCTTTCATGAAAGACTGAATTGGAGGCAATGTGAATAGCTGCTTGGTTATCACAATGCATTACCATAGGTGTGGACTACTCTATCTCCAAATGCTTCAAAATGCCTTTGATCCACACAAGCTCATTTGTCAGCTTCAACATTGCTCTATACTCAGCTTCTGCACTTGAACATGATACAACCTTCTGCTTCTTGCTCTTCCAAGTCACCAAGTTACCTCCAATGAATGTACAATAGCCTGTTGTTGATCTTCTATCTGATATATCACCAGCCCAATCAGCATCACAATATCGTACCACTTCAGTACTCTTGTTGCACCCCATCCACACGCCTAAGTTATGTGTTCCATTCAGATACATCAACAGCCTATCAACCATGTGCCAATGGTGCTCCTTTGGTACTTGCATATGTTGGCTCACCTGATTCACAGCAAAACATATATCAGGTCGAGTAATTGTTAAGTAAATCAGCTTACCAACTAGTTTCCTATAAAGCTTGGCATCATGGAATAGCTTGTTGTCTTCAATCCCCCCCCCCCTGACGTGGGACTTTGTATCCATCTTCTAAGGGCATCTTGGCTGTCTTTCCCCCCAGCATACCTGCATCACTCAAAAGATCAAGTGTATACTTTCTTTGGGACAGAAATAAACCTTCCTTGGACCTACATATCTCAATACTAAGGAAGTATTTCATCTCTCCCAAATCTTTAATTTCAAATGCAGCCTTTAAGAACTCTTTAGTCTCTTGTATACCAACCTTGTCACTTCCTGTTATGATGATATCATGAACATAAACAAGAAGGATTACAGTACCTGATGGAGTAGAGAGGGTGAAGAGAGTATGATCAAGTTCAGACTTCCTGAAGCCTTTCCCATTCAAGGTAGTACTCAGCTTGTTGTACCAGGCTCGTGGAGATTGCTTGAGACCATATATAGCTTTCCTCAATCTCAACACATTCCCTTTCTTTACCAAACGCTTTAAACCAGGAGGAGGATACATGTAGACTTCATCTTCAAGTTCACCTTGCAAGAAAGCATTCTTCACATCCATTTGCCATAAGCCCCATTCAAGGTTCACAGCAAGAGAAAGCACAATCCTAATTGTGTGAAGTTTAGCCACTGGTGCAAAAGTATCTATGTAGTCTTCACCATATGTTTGAGTAAAACCTCTTGCAACCAATCTAGTCTTCTTCCATTCAATGGTTCCATCAGCCTTGTACTTGATAGTGAAGATCCATCTACTAGTAACCGCCTTCTTTCCCTTAGGCAGCTCACTCTCATACCAGGTTTTGTTTTTGATCATAGCATCAGACTCTCTTGCAACAGATTCTAACCACTCTTTGTCACCCATTGCCTCCTCATAGCTTCTTGGTACAAAGCTCTGATCAAGAGTACTCATAAACACCTGATGATCATCCGGATAATGAGCAAAGGAGCACACAGCTTGAGATGGGTGCTCTACAGCTTGAGCATTGTAGTATACTCTAGTGTTTACCCAATTAGAAGGGTCCTTCCTTATCCGTGTGCTTCTCCTCAATGGCTGGGTCACTTGCTCCTCTTCTTGTTCAACATCATTCACCTCTGATTCATCATTTCCTTGATCATGACCTCTCAAATCTTCCTCTTCTTCTCTTCTTACATCAGCCTCTGGTATACCAGCTTCTGATTCTTGTTCTTCTCCCCCCTCATGATCAAGGTGAGGTAATAGATCAGTTTCTGGTTCTTGTGGTTTTGGTGACTCCCTTCTCACCTTCGGATCCTGGGTCATACCAATGCCAAGGCTTTCAAGAATCAACCTCAAGTTCGCAGATCTATCTGATTCCTTAGACAACTCCTCTAGATCATTCCATTTCTTCTCTTCATAGTACCCTCTAGTCTCCACAAACTTGACATCCCGAGACACAAGCACTCTTCTACTCACTGGATCATAGCACCTATACCTCTTTTGTGTGCTGGAGTACCCAATAAATATGGCCTTAGTGCTCTTAGCCTCCAACTTGTTTCTCATTTCACTCGGAACCAATACAAAACACAAACAACCAAAGACCTTTAGATAGTCCAATGTAGGTTTGTACTTGTTCAATACCTCAAATGGAGACTGATCTTGAAGTACTTTGGTTGGTGTTCGGTTAAGGAGATAGCAAGCAGAGGCTACAGCGTCACTCCAGAATATCTTTGGTACATTGGAATGGAACATCATCGACCTTGCAACCTCCATGAGGTGCCTATTCTTTCTCTCAGCAACACCGTTCTGTTGAGGAGTATAGGGGCAGCTTGTTTGATGAAGAATTCCATGCTGAGCTAGGTGAGTCTTGAATGCATTGCTTGTGTACTCTCCACCATTATCTGACCTAAAAATCTTAAGCTTAGCATTGAAATGGTTAGTTACATAAGCTTGAAAATTTTTAAATGCATCAAGGACCCTATCTTTAGATGGAATGAGTGTTATCCAAGTGTATTTAGATTTTTCATCTATGAAAGTGACAAAGTACTTATGATTATCCCTAGATATGCAAGGAGCAGTCCAAACATCAGAATGCACTAAGTCAAAACACTTCTCATAAGTAGTACTAGAGTTTGGAAAAACTGTCTTACAATGCTTGCCTAAAATGCAAGCTTCACATTCATTATTTTTAAACATAACACCTGGAAACATCAAACTTAAAGCCCTCATATGGGGATGACCTAATCTAGCATGCCATAAAGCTGATATTTTTATAAAAAGAGGTTGTTTGAGTGATGGTTAATCCGTGAGAGACTTAAGGGAAAGACAAAAGAGATATTAATGATGGTGAAAGTCTAGGATGAATGTGTGAAAGACTAAGGAGATTAGGATGAGACTGATGAGAGATTAAGAGACTTTGTAACAAGATTAATGAATAACAAGACTTGAGAGAATCAGACTAGTAACCAAGAGACTATGAAGAAGAGTTTTATTACTCAGCTTAAATGAAATAAATCGACCATACAAGTGAATATAAAGAAGAGAATCAGATACAAGACTTTCAACATTACTATGCAAAGCATGTGGAGTCAATGGGAAGAAGGAGCCTTGGTTTGAATTGTGTGGGTAAGGATTCTCACACATTTGGACAGGCTGGAGCTGGCTGGTAAAGCGCCCAGACCTTATCTCCTTTCTTCCTTGCCAAGAGCATCTTCTCAGCATCTTTTCTTTGGTTCCTTTTGACCAGAAATGCCACTTCCTGTCTTATCTTCAAACGGTCACAAAGGGAATCAAAGTATCACGCCAAGATGCTCTCAAGATGCTATCTTCTTCCTTGAGTAACACTTAAGGTTTTCCATACCTTAAGCCACAAGTAACCACCATAGGAGTGTACGGATCCGTACACTTTAAACCCTAATTTTGCACATGACTTCAAATGAGGTTTAAGAGCAAATGGTGAAGTTATGGTCAAGTCATGTCCGTACAGTCCGTACGGCTGTCCGTACATGCTTCACCCTAACCTTGCACCAACTCCCTAAACCTCCTAAACACTTCCCACAGCTTCTATATTTAATGTGAATAGCACTTGTATCCTTCTTTAGCTCTATAATAGCTTCTGGACACTCCTTGGTCTTCTTAAGACTTCTTAAGGAGTTCCACCCTATATTTGCTCATAACCATAAGTGATCTCTTTTATCACTTAGGTTTAACACTCCCCCTCAAGCTTGACTCTTTAGATCCCAAGTCAAGCTTGGAACCGTGAAGGAACTCCCTCATTAAAAACCTTACACAGAAAACCCTCCTTAGGGATAAAACCATGCAAGGAAAATAGTAGAGTATTCACGGCCTAGGGATTAGCCATTGAGTTCTTGTGTCTAAAACCAGTGTGGTTGGACACAAGCAACTCAGGATCAAGGCCTAATAAGGTATAGCAAGTATGAATCACCATAACTTGCTATCCTTGAGCACAAGGGACAAGGCTGGACTTCTTTGGGACTGGTTTGGGTCTCCCCCTCTCAACTGACTTCAAGGCCATCTTAGGAAGGCAAGGAAACAACCAGACTTCTTCTCTTGAACCACCAGCAATGTTACTTGCACTTTAGAACATGGCTTGAACTCTTCTTGAAACATAAGACCCGGAATGATCACCTCCTCTCAATCAGCTTCTTGCTATCTTGAGCTTAAGCAAAGGACACTTCCGGATCATCACACCATCTTCAGAGAGTCTCAAGCTCTTATAGGTACCTGTTACATCATTCCATAAGTGCATCAGTCCTTATTAAGACAATGGATCAATCTGATTTTTAAGTTATAAAACAATGTACCATAGTGAAATCAAAACCATTGTTTCTAGCAACTTAGACAACTTCTAAATGATGCAAGACAATCAATGATGGATTTAAACTAATAGCATCAAAATATATTCAGATTGATCTTAGTATTATCTCACAATTCATTCAAAGCATTTTAGATATCATTTCAAGACTTAGAAGGAAATGATGAATGCAATAAAATGAATTGAGTTTAAATGGGAACTTCCCTTTTCCTTTGGATGAGGAGTGGCTGGAATGGAAGGCCACTTGAATTCCTCACTTGTCCATTTACAACCTCTCCATGGCAACATCAACTTAGATGGGAGCTTGTGTGGATTCTTCAGTCTCACTCTCAATTGGCCGATTGAGAATGAACCTTCTCCTCACACACCCAAGACTTCTCTGAACAGCCTCTTTGCATAGACACGCCACTGCCTAGACCCGGTTGATGATCCTTTGATGAAGTCCTTGTAATGGCAACTCACTGGCCCATGTATTTACTCATCATGTCTCCCCCGCAAGATTAGAACCGAGTCTAGAATGTACTAAGTATTGTTTTTAGTGGTGTAGAGGATTTGTGACACAAGCAAAGAGATTAGAGAAAGATTAAAGAAAAAACAAAGAGATTAAGAGAGATTTATGAGAGATTATGAACCAGATTCAATAGTAACTTAGAGAGAGAATGAGACTAAAAAGATTGCTTTTCATTAATCAGAGATTGCACAATATATAGGACAAGAGCTGAGGGTTTTCGTGATACAATGGTCAAAGAACACTATAGCAAAGCGTGTGAGTTCAAAGGGGGAAAGGAGCGCATATTTGAAATGAGAGGAGGAGGTGATCCGCATGCTTGATGCCATTGGCATCTTTGACAAGATGCCATGCTACCTTTCCAGCTCTATACAGCTGTAAAGTTCCTTCTTCCTTATCTCCAAACGGTAACCTTACTCTCCTTGAAAGCCTCTCCTTCTCATTGAAGTACCCGGGTCATTTCTTCCCTTGCCTCACAAGTAACATTTCAAACTTCCCACCATTTCTCTCCATATGTACGGACCAAGTTATGTCCGTACACCTCATCCGTACAATAACACTCATTTGCATCACAAACTCTCCTTCTCTATCTCATATATAAATGTCTCTCAACTCAACACTCCCCCTCAAGCTAGACCATGTGAAACAAGTCTAGCTTGGAAGTGCAATGAGGTCTTCCTCATTAAAAACCTTACCAAAGAAAACCCTTAAGTCCTTAGGGATAAAACCTTGATAAGGAAAAGAGTAAAGAACCCATTGCAAGGGGATTAGCTGGGCACAGAAAGATCTATGAGTCCCAACCTGGTATGGATGGACTCCATAGTCTTTTGGCTTGCAGCTTTAGTAAACACATCCGCTAACTGATCCTCACTTCTTGTGAAACGAGGCAAAATCACTCCAAGCACAATCATCTGCCTCACCTTGTGGCAATCAACTTCAATGTGCTTGGTCCTCTCATGAAAGACTGAGTTGCTGGCTATATGGATTGCTGCTTGGTTGTCACAATGCATTGTCATTGGAGTAGCTTGATCAATCTCTAGATGCTTCAGTATTCCCTTGATCCACACCAGCTCGTTTGTAAGCTTCAACATGGCCCTATACTCAGNGGCAATCAACTTCAATGTGCTTGGTCCTCTCATGAAAGACTGAGTTGCTGGCTATATGGATTGCTGCTTGGTTGTCACAATGCATTGTCATTGGAGTAGCTTGATCAATCTCTAGATGCTTCAGTATTCCCTTGATCCACACCAGCTCGTTTGTAAGCTTCAACATGGCCCTATACTCAGCTTCTGCACTTGAACAAGAGACTACCTTCTGCTTCTTACTCTTCCATGTAACCAAGTTTCCTCCAATGAATGTACAATAGCTTGTGGTTGATCTTCTATCAGCTCTATCACCAGACCAATCCGCATCACAGTATCCAACCACTTCAGTGCTCTCATTACACTCCATCCATACACCAAGACTTCTTGTTCCATTTAGATACATCAAGAGTCGGTTCACCATTCCCCATTGATGCTCCTTTGACACTTGCATATGCTGGCTTACCTGATTCACAGCAAAACATATATCAGGATGAGTAATAGTTAAGTAGATGAGCTTACCAACTAGCTTCCTATAAAGCTTTGGATCCTTGAACGGTTTGCTATTTTCAGTCTCCCCCTCACGTGGGACCTTATACCCATCCTCCATAGGCATCCTAGCTGTCTTGCCATCAAGCATACCTGCATCTTTCAAAAGATCAAGTGTATATTTCCTTTGAGACATGAATAAGCCTTCCTTGGATCTACATATCTCAATTCCAAGGAAGTATTTCATCTCTCCCAAATCTTTAATATCAAATACAGATTTAATAAAGTCTTTAGTAGCTTGTATACCTTCCTTGTCACTCCCAGTTATGATGATATCATCAACATAAACCAAGAGGACAACAATACCTGATGGAGTGGTGAGAGTGAAGAGGGTGTGATCAAGTTCAGACTTCCTAAAGCCTCTCCCATTCAATGTGGTACTTAGCTTGTTGTACCAAGCTCTTGGTGACTGTTTCAGACCATATATAGCCTTCTTCAACCTCAACACATTCCCTGGTTTCACCAAGTGATCTAAACCCGGAGGAGGATGCATGTACACCTCATCTTCAAGCTCCCCTTGAAGAAAGGCATTCTTCACATCTATTTGCCATAAACCCCATTCAAGATTCACTGCTAAGGACAACACAATTCTAATGGTATGTAGCTTGGCAACAGGCGCAAAGGTGTCAATGTAGTCTTCACCATAAGTTTGAGTAAACCCCCTTGCTACAAGTCTGGCCTTCTTTCTCTCTATCTTCCCATTAGGCAAGAACTTGATGGTGACGATCCACCGGCTAGTTACAGCCTTCTTACCCTTTGGGAGATTACTTTCATACCAAGTATCATTTCTTATCATAGCTCCAGACTCATTTGCCACAGCTTCTCTCCATTCTTTGTGTTGAATAGCCTCCTCATAACTTCTTGGCACTTGGTTCTCATCCAAGCTCTCAACAAACATGCAATGCTCATCCGGAAACTTAGCAAAAGAGCATACTGCTTGAGAAGGATGTTTAACAGCTTGTGCATTGTAGTAGACTCGTGTGTTGACCCAATTGGAAATCCTTTCTTATCCTTGTACTTCTTCTCAATGGTTGAACGACTGGTTCTTCTATCCTTGTTTCTGGTTCAACACTTGTTTCTGGTTCTCCATCATTTGCTTCTTGACCAACACCATTTCCATCTTCTTCTTGAGATGTAGGACCTTGGTCATGAGAACTTGTTTGTTCTCCTTCTTCTTGATCTTCTTGACCAACATTCTCAGGTTCACTTCCCCCCTCATGATCAAGGTTGGTATCTTGACCATTATCACTCACCGGTTGAGTCTTGGGAGGACTTGGTTGGGTTCCTTTAGTACCCTGATCCATATTGATTCCTAGCCCCTCTAGGATGTTTCTCAACACTCCAGCTCTATCTGAAGTTAAACTACTCAGATCTTCTTGAGCCTTGTCTTCATAGTACCCTTTCTCTTCTATGAACTTGACATCTCTTGACACCAGCACCCTCCTAGCAATTGGATCATAGCATTTATACCCTTTCTGACCCGTGGAGTACCCTATGAACATTGCCTTCACACTCCTTGGATCAAACTTGTTTCTTAACTCCCCTGGTACCAGCACATAGCATACACACCCAAAGACTTTCATGTAATCAAGGACAGGCTTGGTCTTATTGAGAACTTCAAAAGGAGCCTGATCATTGAGGACCTTGGTTGGTGTACCGTTGATTAGGTAACAGGCAGTAGCAACAGCATCACTCCAGAACCTCTTAGGTACATTAGCTTGAAACATTAGTGACCGAGCAAGTTCCATGAGGTGCCTACTCTTTCTCTCAGCCACACCATTCTGCTGTGGAGTGTAGGGACAGCTTGTTTGATGGAGAATGCCATGTTGATTTAGATGAGTCTTAAATGCATGACTTGTGAACTCCCCTCCATTATCTGATCTAAAAATTTTAATCTTAGCATGATAATGGTTAGTCACATAAGATTGAAAATTCCTAAATGCATCAAGAACTCTATCCTTAGTTGGTATGAGTGTTAACCAGGTGTATTTAGATTTTTCATCAATGAATGTCACAAAGTATTTATGATTATCCCTAGATAAGCAAGGTGCAGTCCATACATCAGAGTGAATTAAATCAAAACACTTATCATAGATAGTTGTAGACTTTGTGAAAACAGTTTTACAATGCTTGCCTAAAATGCAAGCTTCACACTTATCATTTTCAAAATAAACACCTGGTAACATAAGATTTAGTGCTCTAACATGAGGATGATCAAGTCTAGCATGCCACAATGCATCTTTATTTAACATAGAACTAAAAGAAAAACTAGCATCAGAAACTGAAGTAAGATCTTCAAGCAAATATAGGTCGCCTTTAGTTATCCCACTTCCAATCACTTGGTTGCTCTTAATATCGTAAAACTTGACATCATTAGGAGTGAATATGACATTGCATTGCAAGTCATTTGTACATTTCTTAACAGATAACAAATTTGAAGCAAATTCAAGTATATAGAAAGCTTTAGAGTTCTTGTTAAATAATCTTAAATTTCCTATGCCTCTTATAGGAATTTTATCACCATTTGCTATCAGGACATTACCACTAGTAGGTTCTATGTTCTTAATCAAACATTTATCACTGATCATATGGTGGGAAGCTCCAGAATCCACAATCAAAGGCTTAATCATTTCCTTAGCATTGTTGCAAAGAATACTAGGTGATCTAAAGTTCCTAGCCCATTTCTCAGCCTCATTATCATTTCTAGCAAGCCTAAGGTTCTCACTATGTTCTACTTTGTAGGCATTATAAGATAGAGCTTTAGAGATACCGTTATCCTTGAAGAGTTTGATGAGAGCATCAAGGTCGGATTTGCGGAGATACTCTTGACCACCTTGGTTAAACGCCATCAGAGACTTCCCATTGTTTGACTTATTACCCTCTCCAGCATTTGCCTTACTTGTACCAGCTCCATTTCCTTCTGAAACGTTGGCTCTAGCCTCCCTCTCCTTCATGAACTTAGCCGGCTTGAGGTGAGGATGGAGGATCCAGCATTGGCTCTTCTTATGACCATGCTTCTTGCAATGATCACAAGTGCCATTGAACCTCCTATCCTCCTCCTTAACCAAACTAGCTTCTCCCTTAGCCTGATTCGCCATGGTGAGATCACCTTTGCTTCCACCAAACAACCCAATAGACCCTTCCTCTTTTTGTATCTGAGCGCATACATCTTCTAGAGAAGGCAGCTTCTCAGACCTCAAAATGTGCTTTACAAGTCCATTGTAAGCCGGATTCAAGGTGAGGAGAAGACCAAAGACTTTGTCTTGTTCACGCCTTTTGAATCAGCTCATCTTCATCATTGGTACTTGGTCTCAACATCTCCAGCTCAGACCAAAGTGCCCGGAACCTCCCAAGGTGTTTAGTGAACTTCATGTCCTCTTGAACCAATTTGTTGATAGCATGCTTCACTTCAAAGACTCTACTAAGGTTTGATGTATTCCCATACATCTTCTTGAGCGTATCCCACAGCTCCTTGGCTTTAGTACAGTAACTATAAGCCTCCAAGATAGATTGATCAACAGATCCACCAACAGGTCTTCTTGCTCCCACTTATCTTCATCAGTTGTGGTGACCTCTTCACCATCATCTCCGTGAGTAATGAGCTTTGGAGCCACTCCAGATGTGATATGACTCCACAAACCCTTACTTCCCACTGCTGTCTTGACCAGCCTAGACCACAAGAGGTAGTTTCCCCCTTTGAGTACAACCGGAACCTTCATCTTCATTCCACTATCCATCTTACTTGCAAAAGCTTAGATCTTTGGAACAAAGTCACACGAGTATACTAGAGTACTCACAGTACTTATCTCTCCAAAGAAACCCTTCGGACTATGCTTGAATCTTCCAAAGAAACGAGCTTGAACACACCTCACTCAAGAACACTCAAGAACACAAAAGTAGATTTCTTCAAAACTCACACAAACGACCCACAAATCCTCTAACCTGGCTCTGATACCATATTGTTTTTTAGTGGTGTAGAGGATTTGTGAGACAAGCAAAGAGATTAGAGAAAGATTAAAGAAGAAACAAAGAGATTAAGAGAGATTTATGAGAGATTATGAACCAGATTCAATAGTAACTTAGAGAGAATGAGACTCAAAAGATTGCTTTTCATTAATCAGAGATTACACAATATATAGGACAAGAGCTGAGGGTTTTCGTGATACAATGGTCAAAGAACACTATAGCAAAGCGTGTGAGTTAAAAGGGAGAAAGGAGCGCATATTTGAAATGAGAGGAGGAGGTGATCCGCATGCTTGATGCCATTGGCATCTTTGACAAGATGCCATGCTACCTTTCCAGCTCTATACAGCTGTAAAGTTCCTTCTTCCTTATCTCCAAACGGTAACCTTACTCTCCTTGAAAGCCTCTCCTTCTCATAGAAGTACCCGGGTCATTTCTTCCCTTGCCTCACAAGTAACATTTCAAACTTCCCACCTTTTCTCTCCATGTGTACGGACCAAGTTATGTCCGTACACCTCATCCGTACAATAACACTCATTTGCATCACAAACTCTCCTTCTCTATCTCATATATAAATGTCTCTCAACTCAACACTCCCCCTCAAGCTAGACCATGTGAAACAAGTCTAGCTTGGAAGTGCAATGAGTTCTTCCTCATTAAAAACCTTACCAAAGATAACCCTTAAGTCCTTAGGGATAAAACCTTGATAAGGAAAAGATTAAACACCCCATTGCAAGGGGATTAGCTGGGCACAAAAAGATCTATGAGTCCCAACCTGGTATGGATGGACTCCATAGTCTTTTGGCTTGCAGCTTTAGTAAACACATCCGCTAACTGATCCTCACTTCTTGTGAAACAAGGCAAAATCACTCCAAGCACCATCATCTGCCTCACCTTGTGGCAATCAACTTCAATGTGCTTGGTCCTCTCATGAAAGACTGAGTTGCTGGCTATATGGATTGCTGCTTGGTTGTCACAATGCATTGTCATTGGAGTAGCTTGATCAATCTCTAGATGCTTCAGTATTCCCTTGATCCACACCAGCTCGTTTGTAAGCTTCAACANCACAATGCATTGTCATTGGAGTAGCTTGATCAATCTCTAGATGCTTCAGTATTCCCTTGATCCACACCAGCTCGTTTGTAAGCTTCAACATGGCCCTATACTCAGCTTCTGCACTTGAACAAGACACTACCTTCTGCTTCTTACTCTTCCATGTAACCAAGTTGCCTCCAATGAATGTACAATAGCCTGTGGTTGATCTTCTATCAGCTCTATCACCAGCCCAATCCGCATCACAGTATCCAAGCACTTCAGTGCTCTCATTACACCCCATCCATACACCAAGACTTCTTGTTCCATTTAGATACATCAAGAGCCGGTTCACCATTCCCCATTGATGCTCCTTTGGCACTTGCATATGCTGGCTTACCTGATTCACAGCAAAACATATATCAGGACGAGTAATAGTTAAGTAGATGAGCTTACCAACTAGCTTCTTATAAAGCTTTGGATCCTTGAACGGATCATGGAACTACTCCCCCTCAAGCTTAGAGCTGTGTCTAGGAAGCACTAAGCTTGTGAGAACTCGTGTGTATTCCATGTCCATAGGACCACCAGTCTTAAATGACTTTTGGTGATGGTATTGGTCTTGTGATCTTGCTCTCTTCCTTAACAAGGAACTAAGGGTGTTTGAATCACCATAGAGAGCTCACAAGGCAACCTCACATTGTATAATAACCCATGCTACACTTGCTGTAGTCTTTAGGACTAGACATGTCCTTATGGTGTTATTCATACAATGGCCTAGACCTGTATCTTCACCTTGGTTCTTGGTGTGTCACTGACCATATCATGTGAACCTATAACCATCAAAACTCAAGGCAAGATTAGATCTTCCCATTGGGACCAAACCAAGATCACATTTGGTTTGATCACCAATGTAATAACATAAGAGCATTATTCTTGAAACAAGCCAAACCACAAGAACAAGAATAAGCAATTTAAACATTNCATATCATGTGAACCTATAACCATCAAAACTCAAGGCAAGATTAGATCTTCCCATTGGGACCAAACCAAGATCACATTTGGTTTGATCACCAATGTAATAACATAAGAGCATTATTCTTGAAACAAGCCAAACCACAAGAACAAGAATAAGCAATTTAAACATTCTCTAGATGCAATGCAAGCAAACATCAGTACATTGTATACTAGGCTGGATTTTCAAATGCATCAATACATGAATGCACAACCTTAAACAACACTATATGATGCAACAAGTTCAATCCGTATGAACCTACTAGCTATATGATTCAATTCAAAACATTTAAATAAAGAGAATGCAACGACCCACAAAACAAAATAATGAGCACAAGTTTAATCTAAACCATAAGAATCAAGTAGTTTAGACATACTTCTAAATACTACTTGAATTCTTTGATGGATTAACTTGGTCATTAATATAACAACACAAACCCGGATTGAACAACAAACCACATTGCTTATGTGAATGCAAAATAACCTTATTAAACATGATGCAAGTATCTGAGACCTAATGCTCAATCATACAAGCTATTCATGACAATATAAGTTATGGCAAAACACAAGACAATGTGAACACACGGCCAGGAGATCCTGGGACACAAACACATCTCCCAAAACATACTAAACAAAAGACACAAGCTCTTATTAAGGGTTAGGAGGTTTGCGTACAACCAAGGAATCTGAGCTGATTCCTTGAACCTCCATGGACACGGCTCACTTGAACTTAGAAGGTTTGAGACTTGGGTTCAATACCCAACATCTCTCCTTGGTGTGTCCATCCCTCTTACAATGCTCACACTTCAGGTTCCTTCTATCCTCCTTCTTGTAAGCTGCCTCGTTTGCCTTTGGACCCGCTTCAGCATGAGACGCCATGGTAATGGTCTCCTTTGCTTCAAACAATCCGCATGAACCCTCCTCCTTTTGGACTTGGGAACACACTTCCTCCAGCATGGGCAACTTATCCGATCTCAGTATGTGCTTAATGAGGTCATTATAGACCGGACTTAGAGTTAAGAGAAGACCAAACACCTTGTCTTGCTCTTTTCTCTCATTAAGCACATCCGGATCTATGGACTGCGGCCTAAGCATTTCCAACTCGGACCAAAGATCTCTGTACCTTCCCAAATGTTTAGTGAACTCACTTTCTTCTTGGGCAAGGTTGTTGAGAGCTCTTTTGATCTCAAATACTCGGCTAAGGTTGGACAGATTCCCATACACCTTGTTGAGAGTTTCCCAAAGCTCCATAGCACTCGTGCAGTATGAGTAAGCCTCCATAATGGATGGCTCAAGGGAGCTTTGGATGATGAACAAGGCCATGAGGTCTCTCTGCTTCCATCTATCTTCATCACTGAGGGTTGAGTCATCTTCATCTTCATCTTCAGAGGAGTCTCCTCTTGCCGCGGCTTCTTTGGTGAGTTTTGGAGATGCAGAAATGCAATGACTCCACAAACCCTTTCCTCCAAGAGCTGTCTTCACTAGGTGCGACCAGAGGAGGTAGTTAGGAGCCTTCAAAGTGAGTGGAATGACAAGAGACTTGCGAGACTCCATCTTGATAAGGTCGAGAGGTTGAAAGGTAGGAGCTTTGAAACCGGATGAGTAAGATCTTCAAGGAGTGAGCTTGGGAGCTTGTGATGTTGCAGAATGATTTACCAGGAGCAAGAGCAACCTGGCTCTGATACCATGATATTTTTATAAAAAGAAGTTGTTTGAGTGATGGTTAATCCGTGAGAGACTTAAGGGAAAGACAAAAGAGAGATTAATGATGGTGAAAGTCTAGGATGTATTGTGTGAAAGACTAAGGAGATTAGGATGAGACTGATGAGAGATTAAGAGACTTTGTAACAAGATTTATGAAGAACAAGACTTGAGAGAATCAGACTAGTAACCAAGAGACTATGAAGAAGAGTTTTATTACTCAGCTTAAATGAATAAATCGACCATACAAGTGAATATAAAGAAGAGAATCAAATACAAGACTTTCAACATTACTATGCAAAGCATGTGGAGTCATTGGGAAGAAGGAGCCTTGGTTTGAATTGTGTGGGTAAGGATTCTCACACGTTTGGACAGGCTGGAGCTGGCTGGTAAAGCGCCCAGACCTTATCTCCTTTCTTCCTTGCCAAGAGCATCTTCTCAGCATCTTTTCTTTGGTTCCTTTTGACCAGAAATGCCACTTGCTGTCTTATCTTCAAACGGTCACAAAGGGAATCAAAGTATCACGCCAAGATGCTCTCAAGATGCTATCTTCTTCCTTGTGTAACACTTAAGGTTTTCCATACCTTAAGCCACAAGTAACCACCATAGGAGTGTACGGATCTGTACACTTTAAACCCTATTTTTGCACATGACTTCAAATGAGGTTTAAGAGCAAATGGTGAAGTTATGGTCAAGTCATGTCCGTACAGTCCGTACGGCTGTCCGTACATGCTTCACCCTAACCTTGCACCAACTCCCTAAACCTCCTAAACACTTCCCACAGCTTATATATTTAATGTGAATAGCACTTGTATCCTTCTTTAGCTCTATAATAGCTTCTGGACACTCCTTGGTCTTCTTAAGACTTCTTAAGGAGTTCCACCCTATATTTGCTCATAACCATAAGTGATCTCTTTTATCACTTAGGTTTAGCAAAAGCACTCTTATTAATACTAGAAGCAGAAGTAAATGCACCATCATCAGAAGCAACATTAAGATCTTCAAGCATGTATAACTCGCCCTTGGTTACTCCTTTCCCAATCATCTTATTGCTTTCATTATCCTGAAACTTCACATCATTAGGACTACAGATCACATTGCAATGCAAACCATTAGTACATTTCTTGACAGATAATAGATTTGAAGTAAAATCAGGCATATATAAAGCTTTAGTTTCTCTATTAAACAGTTTTAGATTGCCTACACCTTTAATAGGAATTAGATCACCATTTGCAATTCTTACTTGACCATTGATATTTTGTAGAATCTGAGTGATAAAGAAGAGTTTAGGAGAGTCTTAAGAGAGATTAAGAGAGAGATTTAAGATGTGAAAGACTTAAGAGAGTTTTAGAGAAGAAAATGAATACTCATAAGTGTCTAATTTATTTCTTAGGAAGGATTACAATATTTATAGAGAGGCATACAAGGGTTTCCCATGTAAGGATAAGGGAAGAGATGGACCAAGCATGTGAGTTCAAAGGAGGAGGGAGCGTATGGTTTGAATGCAAGGCTGAGGGGCTTCACACGCGTGATGCCTTTAGCATCTATGACCAGATGCACTCTCTTTCCAGCCTGTGTCACTGTAGACAAAGAAGAACCTTATCTGCTCCTTGTCACTGTAGACAAAGACGAGCACACTCCAACGGTCATATACCAAAGACTCTTTCTCCTTAAGAGTCTTTGGTTTCCCTCTTCTTTGCTTAATACAAACTTCTGCCTTCCTTCCCAAGTTACTTCATCTACACGAATTTACTCACAACCCTTAAGTGTACTACCTTCCCAAATAACCTCATAATCCATCTCAACTCAACACTCCCCCTCAAGCTTGACCATGTGGAACAAGTCAAGCTTGGAATGCCATGAGCACCTTCCTCATTAAAAACCTCACTAAGGAAAACCCTTTTGGGATAAAACCCTAATGAGGGAAAGAGTAAAGGCCCCATGGCGAGGGGATGAGATGGGGATAGTAAGATCCATGAGTCCTAACCTGATGTGTATGGACTCCATGGTCTTTTGTCTTGCTGCCTTAGTGAAGACATCAGCTAGCTGATCTTCACTTCTTGTATAGCATGGCAATATCACTCCAAGCACCATCATTTGCCTCACCTTATGGCAATCAACCTCAATATGCTTGGTTCTCTCATGAAAGACTGAATTNCCTTCTGCTTCTTGCTCTTCCAAGTCACCAAGTTACCTCCAATGAATGTACAATAGCCGGTTGTTGATCTTCTATCTGATCTATCACCAGCCCAATCAGCATCACAATATCCTACTACTTCAGTACTCTTGTTGCACCCCATCCACACGCCTAAGTTGTGTGTTCCATTCAGATACATCAACAGCCTCTCAACCATGTGTCAATGGTGCTCCTTAGGTACTTGCATATGTTGGCTCACCTGATTCACAACAAAACATATATCAGGTCAAGTAATAGTTAAGTAAATCAGCTTACCAACTAGTTTTCTATAGAGCTTGGCATCATGGAATGGCTTGTTGTCTTCAATCTCCCCCTGACATGGGACTTTGTATCCATCTTCTAAGGGCATCTTGGCTGTGTTTCCCCCCAGCATACCTGCATCACTCAAAAGATCAAGTGTATACTTTCTTTGGGACAGAAATAAACCTTCCTTGGACCTACATATCTCAATACCAAGGAAGTATTTCATCTCTCCCAAATTTTTAATTTCAAATGCAGCTTTTAAGAACTCTTTAGTCTCTTGTATACCAACCTTGTCACTTGCTGTTATGATAATATCATCAACATAAACAAGAAGGACTACAATACCTGATGGAGTAGAGAGGGTGAAGAGAGTATGATCAAGTTCAGACTTCCTGAAGCCTTTCCCATTCAAGGTAGTACTCAGCTTGTTGTACCAGGCTCGTGGAGATTGCTTGAGACCATATATAGCTTTCCTTAATCTCAACACATTCCCTTTCTTCACCAAATGCTCTAAACCCGGAGGTGGATACATGTAGACTTCATCTTAAAGTTCACCTTGCAAGAAAGAATTCTTCACATCCATTTGCCATAAGCCCCACTCAAGGTTCACAACAAGAGAAAGCACAATCCTAATTGTGTGAAGTTTAGCCACTGGTGCAAAAGTATCTATGTAGTCTTCACCATATGTTTGAGTAAAACCTCTTGCAACCAATCTTGTCTTCTTCCTTTCAATGGTTCCATCAGCCTTGTACTTGATAGTGAAGATCCATCTACTAGTAACCGCCTTCTTTCCTTTAGGCAGCTCACTCTCATACCAGGTTTTGTTCTTGATCATAGAATCAGACTCTCTTGCAACAGATTCTAACCACTCTTTGTCACCCATTGCCTCCTCATAGCTTCTTGGTACAAAGCTTTGATCAAGAGTACTCATGAACACCTGATGATCATCCTGATAATGAGCAAAGGAACACACAGCTTGAGATGGGTGCTCAACAGCTTAAGCATTGTAGTATACTCTAGTGTTGACCCAATTAGAAGGGTCCTTCCTTATCCGTGTGCTTCTCCTCAATGGTTTGGACACTAGCTCCTCTTCTTGTTCAACATCATTCACCTCTGTTTCATCCTTTCCTTGATCGTCAACTTGATCATGACCTCTCAAATCTTCCTCTTCTTCTCTTATTACATCAGCTTCTGGTATACCAGTTTCTGATTCTTGTTCTTCTCCCCCCTCATGATCAAGGTGAGGTAACTGATCACTTTCTGGTTCTTGTGGTTTTGGTGACTCCCTTCTCACCTTTGGATCCTGGGTCATACCAATTCCAAGGCTCTCAATAATCAATTGGGTAATACCAACAAGCTATTCCATGATGCCAAGCTCTATAGGAAACTAGTTGGTAAGCTGATTTACTTAACTATTACTCGACCTGATATATGTTTTGCTGTGAATCAGGTGAGCCAACATATGCAAGTACCAAAGGAGCATCATTGGCACATGGTTGAGAGGCTGTTGATGTATCTGAATGGAACACACAACTTAGGCGTGTGGATGNTGATTTACTTAACTATTACTCGACCTGATATATGTTTTGCTGTGAATCAGGTGAGCCAACATATGCAAGTACCAAAGGAGCATCATTGGCACATGGTTGAGAGGCTGTTGATGTATCTGAATGGAACACACAACTTAGGCGTGTGGATGGGGTGCAACAAGAGTACTGAAGTAGTAGGATATTGTGATGCTGATTGGGCGGTGATAGATCAGATAGAAGATCAACAACCGGCTATTGTACATTCATTGGAGGTAACTTGGTGACTTGGAAGAGCAAGAAGCAGAAGGTTGTCTCATGTTCAAGTGCAGAAGCTGAGTATAGAGGAAGGTTGAAGCTGACAAATGAGTTTGTGTGGATCAAAGGCATTTTGAAGCATTTGGAGATAGAGCAGCTCACGCCTATGGTAATGCATTGTGATAACCAAGCAGCTATTCACATTGCCTCCAACTCAGTCTGTCATGAGAGAACCAAGCATATTGAGGTTGGTTGCCATAAGGTGAGGCAGATGATGGTGCTTGGAGTGATATTGCCATGCTATACAAGGAGTGAAATCAGCTAGCTGATGTCTTCACTAAGGCAGCAAGAGAAAAGACCATGGAGTCCATACACATCAGGTTAGGACTCATGGATCTTACTATCCACAGCTAATCCCCTCGCCATGGGGCCTTTACTCTTTTCCTCATTAGGGTTTTATCCCAAAAAGGGTTTTCCTTAGTGAGGTTTTTAATGAGGAAGGTGCTCATGGCATTCCAAGCTTGACTTGTTCCACATGGTCAAGCTTGAGGGGGAGTGTTCAGTTGAGATGGATTATGAGGTTATTTGGGAAGGTATTACACTTAAGGGTTGTGAGTAAATCCGTGTAGATGAAGTAACTTGGGAAGGAAGGCAGAAGTTTGTATTAAGCAAAGAAGAGGGAAACCAAAGACTCTTAAGGAGAAAGAGTCTTTGGTATATGACCGTTGGAGTGTGCTCGTCTTTGTCTATAGTGACAAGGAGCAGATAAGGTTCTTCTTTGTCTACAGTGACACAGGCTGGAAAGTGAGAGCATCTGGTCTTAGATGCTGAAGGCATCAAGCGTGTGAAGCCCCTCAGCCTTGCATTCAAACCATACGCTCCCTCCCCCTTTGAACTCACATGCTTGGTCAATCTCTCCTCTTTTCCTTACACGGAAAACCCTTGTATACCTCTCTATAAATATTGTAATCCTTCTTGAGAAATATATGAGACACTTATGAGTATTCATTTTCTTCTCTAAAACTTTCTTAAAGTCTCTCACATCTTAAAACTCTCTTTAAATCTCGCTTAAGACTCTGTTAAACTCTTCTTTATCACTCAGATTCTACAAAATATCACAAAGGGGGAGGGAGCGTCTGGTTTGAATACTAGGCTGAGAGGCTTCACACGCGTGATGCCTTTAACCTCTATGACCAGATGCTTTCTTCTTTCCAGCCTGGCTCACTGTAGACAAAGAAGAACCTTATCTGCGTCTTGTCACTGTAGACAAAGAAGAGCAGCTTCCAACGATCATATACCAAAGACTCTTCTTCCTTAAGAGTCTTTGGTTTCCCTCTTCTTTAACTCATATAAACTTCTGCCTTCCTTCCCAAGTTACTCCATTTACACGGATCAACTCTCAAACCCTTAAGTGTAATACCTCCTCAAATAATCTCATAACTCATCTCAACTCAACAGCGGGTGCATATAGACTTCATCTTCAAGCTCCCCTTGCAAGAAAGCATTCTTCACATCCATTTGCCACAACTCCCATTCAAGATTCATTGCAAGAGATAACACTATCCTGATAGTGTGGAGTTTAGCTACTGGTGCAAAGGTGTCTATATAATCCTCACCATAAGTTTGAGTAAACCCTCTTGCAACCAGTCTTGTTTTCTTCCTATCAATGGTTCCATCAGCATTGTACTTAATGGTGAATATCCATCTACTAGTGACCGCCTTCTTTCCCTTAGGCAACTCACTCTCATACCATGTTTCATTCTTCATCATGGAATTGGCTTCAGCAGCAACAGATTCCAACCACTCCTTATCCTTCATTGCCTCCTCATATGTCCTTGGAACAAAGCTGCTATCAAGGGTTGACATGAATGCACAATGTTCTTCAGGGTATTGAGCAAAAGAACACACGGCTTGTGATGGATGTTCAACAGCTTGAGCATTATAATACACCCTTGTGTTCACCCAATTCTCTGGTGGATGTCTAATCCTTGTGCTTCTTCTTAATTGATGTTGCTGTTCCACTACTGGTTCTGCCTCCCTTTGTGGACTGTCACTGCTATCCTCATTGCCTTGATCAGGTGACTCTACTCCTTGATCATGCGAACCTGAGTTTTCTCCTTCCTCATGACTGAACCCTTCATTTGTCCTGATCAGGTTCACTTTCACTTCCCCCCTCAGGATCAAGGGCAGGAGAGTTCTCATCAGTAGCTCTACTCTCATTGTTAGTACCCGCACTTCTTTGTTCTCTTGAAAATCCTATCCCAAGTCCTTCCAATATAGTCCTCAACACAGCAGCTTTGTCAGATGTGAGGTCTCTCAAATCCTCTTGATTCTTTTCTTCATAGTATCCTCTTTCTTCTATAAACTTCACATCCCTTGATGTCAACACTCTTCTGGTAGTACGATCATAGCACTTATAGCCCTTTTGAGATGTAGAGTATCCTATGAACATAGCCTTTGTACTCTTTGCTTCCAACTTGTTCCTCATATCTCCGGGTATAAGCACATAGCACAAGCAACCAAAGACTCTCAAATACTCCAAGGAAGGCTTGTACTTGTTAAGAACTTCAAAAGGAGTTTGGTCTTTAAGAATTTTGGTTGGGGTGCGGTTGATAAGGTAACAAGATGTAGCCACAGCATCACTCCAGAATCTCTTAGGGACATTGGCTTGGAACATCAACGACCTAGCCACTTCCATCAGATGCATGTTCTTCCTTTCAGCCACACCATTCTGTTGAGGAGTGTATGGACAGCTAGTTTGGTGTAAGATCCCATGTTGAGCAAGATGCTGCTTGAACGCATTGCTTGTGTGTTAACTTGAAGAAGAGGAATGGTAGTGAGAGAGAGAGATGGTCAAGTGCAAGATTAGGGTTAGAGCTCCGGAAAAGCAATGGTGTGCTTTAGGAGTGTCTAAGATGATCAAGGAGTGATCTAAGGCTGGTGAAAGGTTAGGGTCAAGTCAAGGAATGACTTAGACACCATTTGGGAAGAGATGAAGTAGTGTGAAAGTTTAGGGTTAGGGCTTGTATGGATTTGGTACGGACGGATGTACTCGAACCGTACGGATCCATACAAGACCAAAGGACCTTAAGTTGCATAAACTTCACTCTAGAGATGAACCATTTGAGCTAAAGGAAATATAGGGTTTGGTGTTACTATTGAGATTACTTGGGTCACAAGGAACTAAAGGTTACTTGTGACACAAGGTGTTAAACCAAACCAGAAAAGTGATATTCAAAATGTGGTGAGCTTGTGGTGTGGTATTATGGACGTTGGGAGTGTGTGTAAAGGCAAGGAATATGCCTCAGCATCTTAAGAGATAAGAAACCAGGCTGGAAAGGTAAAGGTGATAAAGGTGCTTTACCTATGCCTTATCCTCCCAAAAGCTCATCTTTGCCCTTTAATTCAAATGGGAAGCATCTCAGCCATCCATGCTCTCCTCTCCACGCCAACTTGCATCAGATATGACCAAGACCAGTCAACTCTCCATCTAGACCATCCATTCTATCAAGTGTTTCTATCCATAGGATTTAGGGTATTAGCATAGACTCTTGTAAGAATATAAAAGCATTTGTATGCTCTCTTGTAAGGGTTAAGCGAGTGAGAAGGCATTTTGCCTCTCCTCCTTCATAAAATAAAAAGATGTGTTCTTGGATTTGAATCTTCTTAAGTCTACCCCTTTCTAATCTCTTTAATCTATTTCTAATCTTCTTTTAATCTCTCTGATTCAAACCATTACACTATCTTAATTCATCAGACCTCTCACTCAACTAGTTCAAGACCTTATCTTGCCATCAATGGCGTTTTACACAGACACACACAACCTGAGCTTTGTAAAAAAAACATGGTATCAGAGCGAGGTTCATCAGAACCTGTGCTTCAACTTCCGCAAGAACACAGCTCATTCCTCAGGTCAAATCCAAACCATTGAAGATCTCTCCATCCGGTTCTGTTTCTTGTGAAGGAGAAGGCTGAAGCTTGGCGATTTCTCTTGGTTCCTCATCCTGTTCTCAATCCGTCCAGATGTGACTATCCTTGGAAGCAAAGGTGTATGGAGAGGCCTAGCTAACCTGACTCCAAAGCTCCTTGTCCAAGAGCTATCTCTCATCTGGTTCACAAAGGAGCCTGTCAAGAAGATGGCGAGTTGGTATTATGAAGAAAGGAGGGGACTTTTTGAGTTGATGGTACAAGATGGAGACCATGGACTGAAGGAGAAGAAGGTGGGTGACGATCCACACTCTCAGATCCACAAAGTCATGGCGGTTTCATTGATGGTTAAAGGAACCAATCTGGTTCCTTGTGGTAAACGATTCTTAAAACCCATTTTGATATTGAGCATGTGTGAGTATGGTTGTGATGTTGTGTTGTTACTGAAAAACCTGAGGTTTGATTTAAGATTGCTAAATAAAAATGTTTTTAGAATCTGACCCAGGATGCTTTAAAGGCTTGTTTAGTGTTTGGAGTTTAAAATGAATTCTCCAGATTAAGTTAAGAGAACTAGGATAATAAGATAGTGTATCTGAATCTTGTTGCTCTTAAACTTGAATCCGACCAAAGCATATCATTGTCTGATGTTGTGTGATGATAGGTTTGGTTAGCTACGGTTCATGGTATGAAGAATGTGTTTGTATTGAAACTGCTTGCATACATGATAGTAAAAACCGGTTTATAGCTAATGCATTCTATCATAGTGTTGCCTTACATTGAAGCATTAGATTCATGTCTAGNACGGTTCATGTTATCAAGAATGTGTTTATATTGAAACTGCTTGCATACATGATAGTAAAATACCGATTTATAGCTAATACATTCTATCATAATATTGCCTTACATTGAAGCATTAGATTCATGTCTAGATGCTGAGATAAAGAACATGAGTATTGCCTAGGTAGCTTGATGATCTTTAAGGGATCTTGCTCGTGCCTAGAGAAGTTGCTCACATAGACAAGAGCTCGCAAGTGCTTGTTTCTATCTAGTGTGGAGTTTGAGACATTAGTGATCAAACTTGATGAGAATCAAGGTTTGATCACAATGCATTTGTGTCTAATCTTTGCTGGAGTTTGAGTGATGTTTCAGGTTCACAAGAGGTGTGCTTGGTTAACCATCCGTCCAAGTACAAGAGGAAGACTTGCCCATTGTTGTAGGCAATGGAGAATGGTTCTTAAGACTCAAAGGCGCCAGTGATGTGAAGGTCTCACTTAAGCTCACTTTCAAGCTTGGCTCTCTAGACTCAATCCAAGCTTGAGGAGGGGAGTAAGTGAGCTATAGGCGGTTCTTGTCCAATGTATGCACAATGAAGAAGAAGCCATCTGGGTCTAGGCAGTGGCATGTCTAGGCAAGAGATTGTTCAGAGCAATCTTGGCTTGTGTAAAGAGGAGGTTCTCTATCAATGCGGCTTCTAGAGTGAGGTGGTTGAAGAGTTACTGAGGTTGCACAAGCAGTCCAAGAAGGTGGTGTGATCAGAGTAGTGCAGCATTGATGTGATGAAGATTAAGGAGCAAGAAGCTGTCCCGTTCAAGCTAGACTTGTTCCACATGGTCTAGCTTGAGGGGGAGTGTTGAGAAGCTTCTTGTGATCCTAGAGCTTGGTGTTATTCAAGAGGAGAATCAACCAGGGTTTGAGAAGCTATGTACTGAAGGAAGAAGCAATGATCCAAGGCGGCTTCAAGTGTTGAGGTGATTGGAGTATTGCAATGAGTTCCCACATGGTTCAAGAAGCCGGTTGTTATCCTAGAAGAAGAAGCAACCAAGTCTCACAATATACTTAAATGTGAAGTGTGATCTGGTTGTCCAAGCACTTAATCTAACAAGACTGTTAGATGAAAGGGGGAGAGACCAAGATCACCATGGAGGAAGCACACATAGAGTTAGTGTGGTTGCTAGTGAAGGGATGCACGGTTAAGGCATCACATGAGGGCCATGGTCCAGGGTCTTTGTGTGTCCATCACACTGATGAGAACACAAAGACCCACTGGCCAATTCCTAGGCCTTGTAAGGCTCTACTCTTTTCCTTATGAGGGTTTTATCCCTAAGGAGGGTTTTCTCTCATAAGGTTTTTAATGAGGGAGTTCTTCAAGGTTCCAAGCTTGACTTAGGATCACTAGAGTCAAGCTTGAGGGGGAGTGTTAACTTGAAGAAGAGGAATGGTAGTGAGAGAGAGAGAGATGGTCAAGTGCAAGANTCTACTCTTTTCCTTATGAGGGTTTTATCCCTAAGGAGGGTTTTCTCTCATAAGGTTTTTAATGAGGGAGTTCTTCAAGGTTCCAAGCTTGACTTAGGATCACTAGAGTCAAGCTTGAGGGGGAGTGTTAACTTGAAGAAGAGGAATGGTAGTGAGAGAGAGAGAGATGGTCAAGTGCAAGATTAGGGTTAGAGCTCCGTGAAAGCAATGGTGTGCTTTAGGAGTGTCTAAGATGATCAAGGAGTGATCTAAGGCTTGTGAAAGGTTAGGGTCAAGTCAAGGAATGACTTAGACACCATTTGGGAAGAGATGAAGTAGTGTGCAAGTTTAGGGTTAGGGCTTGTATGGATTTGGTACGGACGGATGTACTCGGACTGTACGGATCCATACAAGACCAAAGGACCTTAAGTTGCATAAACTTCACTCTAGAGATGAACCATTTGAGCTAAAGGAAATATAGGGTTTGGTGTTACTATTGAGATTACTTGGGTCACAAGGAACTAAAGGTTACTTGTGACACAAGGTGTTAAACCAAACAAGAAAAGTGATATTCAAAATGTGGTGAGCTTGTGGTGTGGTATTATGGACGTTGGGAGTGTGTGTAAAGGCAAGGAATATGCCTCAGCATCTTAAGAGATAAGAAACCAGGCTGGAAAGGTAAAGGTGATAAAGGTGCTTTACCTATGCCTTATCCTCCCAAAAGCTCATCTTTGCCCTTTAATTCAAATGGGAAGCATCTCAGCCATCCATGCTCTCCTCTCCACCCCAACTTGCATCAGATATGACCAAGACCAGTCAACTCTCCATCTAGACCATCCATTCTATCAAGTGTTTCTATCCATAGGATTTAGGGTATTAGCATAGACTCTTGTAAAAATATAAAAGTATGTGTATGCTCTCTTGTAAGGGTTAAGCGAGTGAGAAGGCATTTTGCCTCTCCTCCTTCATAAAATAAAAAGATGTGTTCTTGGATTTGAATCTTCTTAAGTCTACCCCTTTCCAATCTCTTTAATCTATCTCTAATCTTCTTTTAATCTCTCTGATTCAAACCATTACACTATCTTAATTCATCAGACCTCTCACTCAACTAGTTCAAGACCTTATCTTGCCATCAATGGCGTTTTACACACACACACAACCTGAGCTCTGTAAAAACAACATTGTGTACTCGCCTCCATTATCAGACCTGAAATCTTGATCTTAGCATGATAATGGTTAGTTACATAAGCTTGAATGTTTCTAAATGCACCAAGGACCCTATCTTTGGTTTGAATTAAGGTTAACCATGTGAATTTAGATTTTTCATCAATGAATGTGAAAAAATACTTATAATTCTCTCTTGATAAATAAGGAGCAGTCCAAACATCAGAATGAATTAAGTCAAAGCAATTATCATAAACAGTAGATGAAGATTTAAAAACACTCTTACAATGCTTGCCTAAAATGCAAGCTTCACATTTATCATTTTCAAAAACAACACCTAGTACCATAAGGTTCAATGCTCTAACATGAGGATGACCTAATCTAGCATGCCACAAAGCATTTTTATTCAAGACAAAAGCATAATTAAATGAGCAACTATAATTGGAAATGGGAGTTAAGTCTTCAAGCACATAGAGATCACCTCTTGTAACTCCTTGTCCAATAAGTTTACTGCTCTCAATATCCTGAAACTTCACATCATTAGGACTAAAAACAACATTACATTGAAGGTCAGTAGCACATTTCTTAACTGAAAGAAGATTAGATGTGAATTCAGGCATATAGAAAGCTTTAGACTCTTTGCCAAACAATCTTAAATCACCTATTCCTCTAATAGGTATTTTATCACCATTTGCAATCATCACTTGACCACTAGCAGGCTCAATGTTCTTAATCAAATTTGTATCACTTATCATGTGATGAGAAGCACCAGAATCAACAATAAGAGGTTTAGGCATGTTCTTAGCAGTATGACAAAGTAAACTAGGTAATCTAGAGCAGTTACTAAGATATGTTTTATCATAAGTATTATCCATCCTAGCAATCTTAGCAATCTCATTCTCAATTAACCTAGTAATCCTATCATTTTCAAATGCATTTCCTAGGCTACTCATTACTAGAGAAGCTCCAAAGGAATAGCCATTGTTACTAAGGATGTTACCGTTATCCTTACGCATTCACCCGCATTGCCTTCTCCAGTCTCACGCCCATCTCCCTTGTTGGTCCAGCTTGTACCAGCACCACTTGATCCCTCAGAAACATTGGCCCTTCCTTCTCTTTCTTTTATGAACTTGGCAGGCTTCAAATGAGGGTGGAGAATCCAGCATTGGCTCCTCTTGTGACCATGCTTATTGCAATGATCGCAGTTCCCATTAAACCTCCTCTCTTCAAACTTGCCTTGAACCGCCTTGTTAGCTTGATGTCCTTCACCTCGATCCACTTGAGAAGCTTGATTTGCCAAAGACAACTCTCCTTTGTCTCCAAATAGGCCTATAGACCCTTGTTCCTTCTGAACCTGAGCGCAAACCTCTTCCAAAGATGGGAGTTTATCCGAACGCAAGATATGCTTGATGAGGCTATTGTAGGCTGGATTCAAGGTAAGTAACAATCCAAAGACCTTGTCTTGCTCTCTCCTCTCATTCAGCTCATCTACATCAATGGTGCTAGGCCTCAGCATCTCAAGTTCAGACCACAAGGCCCTGAACCTTCCAAAGTGCTTGGTGAACTCAACATCTTCTTGAACCAAGTTGTTTATGGCTCTCTTAACTTCGAACACCCTACTCAGATTAGATATGTTGCCATATATCTTCTTAAGAGTGTCCCAAAGTTCTTTGCCCTTCTCACAGTAGCTGTATGCTTCAAGGATTGATGGCTCAATAGAGCTTTGCAAAACGGACATCACAAGAAGGTCATCTTGTTCCCACTTGTCCTCTGCGCTCACCTCCTCTTCTTTGTCTTCCTCCTGATTAATAAGCTTTGGGATTTCACCAGACGTAATGTGACCCCATAGGCCCTTACTTTCCACGGCTGTCTTCACCAGCCTTGACCACAATAGATAGCTATCTCCCTTGAGAGTAACCGGAATCTTCCATCTTCCACCATGTTCTTCCATCTTGAGCAGCTAGACTTCTTCAGCTTGAACAAGTAGAGATCCTGGGTAGAGATGACACAACACCTTCAAAGTTTGAACCTTTAGTCTTGAATCTTCAGAATAACCACCAAAGAGACAGTCTTGAACCCGCGGAAACACAAAGACAAGAACTTGTATAGATCGACCCCTCCATGAGCTTTTCCTAGAGTCTTCACTTCAACAAGCTTCTTGCCTTCAAGATTACAATCACGAACACAGATTATCACTAACCTGGCTCTGATACCATAATATTTTTAGGATTTTAGAAAGTGAAATGAGTGTTTAGAGTGATTTAAAGAAAGATTAAGATGATAATAAAGATTAGTAACCAAAGTCTAGAGATTAAGAAAGTAACCAAGACTAATATTTTTCAGAACTGTCTAATCTTTCATTAAGGATGTGTTTACATATTTATAGCCTCAGCTTTACAAGATTACTCGACATAAGGTTAAGAGGAAGAGAGACCAAAGCATGTGTAGTCAAACATAAGGGGAGCGTGTATTTGAAATGAATGGCTCAGGACCCTCACACGCTTGATCCGGTTGGCATCTTGACCAGATGCCTCCGCGCCTTTACAGCCTGTAAAGGTAAGCCTGATCCGGTCCAAACGGTCATCTTCCTTTGCTAGATCAGACCCTCCACTTCCCTTAGTGTCTTTGACATTCCCATGCAACCTTTTCTTGTTTCCTTGTTACCCAAGGTAACTCACATTGTATTGACTTACTATGTCCGTACAATCCACCCTAAATCTGCACCAACCCTCTTCTCTTCTCCTTCTTGTAAAGACTCATCTCATAGTTTACTTAACACACCTCAACACCTTATTTAACTCAATACAACTCAACAGGATCATCTGGCTCTTCATGGGATCCTACACCAGACAAGCTGCCCTTATACACCTCAACAGAATGGAGTTGCTGAAAGGAAGAACAGGCACCTTATGGAAGTAACCCGGTCCATGATGTTTCACAAGAATGTTCCAAAGAGGTACTGGAGTGATGCTGTGATTGCTGCGTGCTACCTAATCAATAGGACACCAACAAGAGTTCTGGATGATCAGTGTCCATTTGAAGTCCTCAACAAGAGCAAACCAGTCCTAGATCCTTTGAGAATTTGTGGGTGTGTGTGTTATGTGCTGGTTCCAGACGAGCTAAGGAACAAGCTGCAAGCTAAGAGTACCAAGGCTATGATGGTTGGGTATTCTACCACTTAAAAAGGATACAAATGCTTTGATCCTATTGCAAGGAGGGTTCTGGTGTCTCGGGATGTTAAGTTCATTGAGGAGAAAGGTTACTATGAAGAACAAAACTGGGAGGAGCTTGAAGGGCTGTCTCAACCATCAGACAAGGCTGCTTGTTTGAGGAACATACTAGAGGGTCTTGGAATTGGAGTGTCCCAGGATCAGAGTAGGTGTCAACAACATCCTCAAGCTACTGCTGAAGAACCACACCACTTTGAACATGAGGGGGGAAGTGAATCAGATAATAGAGGTCAAGAAGATCAAGGTGAAGCTCGTACTGAAGGTCAAGGAGATCAAGGTGAAGCTGGTACTGAAGGTCAAGAAGATCAAGAATCTGATTCTCCTGTCCAAAGTGGAGAGGTTGAGAATCCGGAAGCTGGTCAAGAAGATCAGTCACAAGAAGAAAGTGTGGTTCAGGTTCCTTTAAGGAGAACCACACGAGTAAGATAGGATCCTTCCAATTGGGTTAACACAAGGGTGTACTACAATTGTCAAGCTGTGGAGCATCCCTCTCAAGCAGTGTGTTCTTTTGCGGAATATCCTGAAGATCATCATGCTTTCATGGTAAGTCTGGATGAGAGCTATGTTCCAAGAAGCTATGAAGAAGCAGTTTTGAGTAAAGAGTGGAGAGATTCAGTTAAAGCTGAGGCTGATGCCATGGTGAGGAATGACACATGGTATGAAAGCACACTTCCTAAGGGAAAGAAGGCAGTGTCATGCAAATGGATATTCACCATCAAAGATCTACCTAATGGAAAGATTGATAGGCGCAAGACAAGGCTGGTTGCTAGAGGGTTCACCCAAACCTATGGAGAAGATTACATTGATACTTTTGCACCAGTGGCAAAACTCCATACCATTAGGATTGTTCTCTCTATTGCAACGAACCTTGAGTGGGATTTGTGGCAGATGGATGTTAAGAATGCTTTCCTTCAAGGAGAGCTGGAAGATGAAGTCTACATGCTACCACCTCCGGATCTAGAAGATATGGTGAAATCAGGGAATGTGCTTAGGTTGAAGAAAGCTATCTATGGATTGAAGCAGTCACCAAGAGCATGGTACAACAAACTGAGCACAACACTGAATGGGAAAAGCTTTAGGAAATCTGAGCTGGATCATACTCTCTTCACACTTGTTACTCCTGCGGGTATCATTGTGTTGCTGGTGTATGTGGATGATATTATCATCACTGGTAGTGATAAGGAAGGAATCAGAACTACAAAAGAGTTTCTGAAGTCAGTCTTTGATATAAAAGACTTAGGAGAAATGAAGTATTTTCTTGGGATTGAGCTATGTAGATCCAAGGAAGGGTTGTTCATTTCTCAAAGAAAGTATGCATTGGATTTGCTAAAGGATGCTGGTATGTATGGAGGAAAAACAGCCAAGATGCCTATGGAGGATGGGTACAAGGCTCCACGTGAGGGGGAGTTAGAGGATAGCAAGCTGTTTCATGACCCAAAGCTGTATAGGAAGCTGGTGGGGAAGCTAATCTACTTGACCATTACCAGGCCAGACATTTGATTTGCTGTGAATCAGATTAGCCAGCATATGCAAGCTCCAAAAGAACGTCACTGGCGCATGGTTGAAAGAGTTCTCATGTATCTGAATGGAACTCAGGGTCTTGGTGTATGGATGGGTTGTAATAAGAGCACTGAAGTTGTGGGATATTGTGATGCTGATTGGGCAGGAGATAGAGCGGATAGTGAAAGTAAAAGTGAAGAACAAGGATGAACAAGAGAGAGAGTAATCCGTGTAAGGGAGAGAGAGAGAGTGAGTTAGTGACAAGTAAAGAGTAAAGAGGAAAATTGTTTCCTTAATTCTTATTTCTGGCTTATGTTTACATTATATAGACAAACTGAATCTACACAAAAGAATAAACAAAGAAGAGTGAGTGGAGGCTGAAAGTGACATATGCTGAACGGCCATCTCTCCCTCTCTCCTCTAAATAGATCATGTGACTTTAACTATTTAAATACTCCCACTTGCTTCTGATTGTTGCCAACGGTCTTCTTGACCAGAGAAGGGAGTGTGGACGATTTGAATCTTCAGTGCCTTGTCTTCCACGGTAAGCTAGCTTAGGGTGCTTCCTTGTAAGCCAAGGTTGTACGGAATAGCTTGTAGGTCAAGATATGTACGGACTGGTCTTCTTTATCTACTTAGCTGAAGTGTTTCTCTTAACTAGCTTCCTTGTGGTGACTTCATGTCAATACTCCCCCTCAAGCTTAGCAATAAGATATGGGTAAAGCTTGGACCCCATGAAGACATCCCTCATTAAAACCTTTGTGCTAAAACCCGATGGGATAAAACACACAAAGTAAAAGAGTAGATGCTTCATGGCTTAGAAGGATCATGATCTAGCTAAGTCTATGAGTCCCAATCTCGGGTGTATGGACTCACAGACCTTGCTGCTTGCTCCCTTGGTGAAGATATCAGCTAACTGGTCTTCACTTCTTGTATAGCAAGGTAGAATAATCTTCTTCTCCACAGCTTGTCTCACTTTGTGACAATCCACCTCAATGTGCTTTGTCCTTTCATGAAACACTGAGTTGGATGCTATATGAATAGCTGCCTGGTTATCACAATGCATTGTGATTAGTGTTGTTGTGTCTATGCCCAAGTCTCTTAGTAGGATCCTGATCCAAATGAGCTCACTAGTAAGCTTCCTCATGGCTCTATATTCTGCCTCTGCACTTGAACATGATACCACCTTTTGCTTCTTGCTCTTCCAAGTCACTAAGTTCCCTCCTATGAAAGTGCAATAGCCTGTTGTAGATTTTCTGTCTACTCTATCACCAGCCCAATCTGCATCACAATACTCCACTATCTCTATGATTTTGTTGCAACCCATCCATACACCTTGACCCGGAGCTTCCCTTAGGTACCTTAGTATCCTTTCCACCATATTCCAATGGTGAACTTTAGGACCTTGCATATACTGGCTCACTTAGATAGATCAGTTTGCCCACCATTCTCCTATAAAGTTTGAAGTCTCCAAACGGTTCATCTTCAAACTCTCCCTCACGCAAGACTTTGTATCCTTCTTCAAGTGGTGTCTTGGCCATCCTTCCTCCTAGCTTTCCTGCCTCATTCAATAAATCAAGTGTGTACTTCCTTTGAGATAGAAACAGCCCTTCCTTAGAACGGCACATTTCTAATCCTAGAAAGTACTTTAGCTCACCCAAATCTTTAATATCAAATGAACTTTTAAGAAAAGATTTAGTGGAGATAATACCTTCTTTGTCATTTCCAGTGATGATTATATCATCCACATAGATCAAGATTACCACAATACCTTGCTTGCTTGTGAGGGTGAAGAGTGTGTGATCAGCTTCTGATTTTATGAAACCTCTTCCATTTAGGGTTGTACTCAACTTGTGATACCAGGCTCTAGGTGATTGCTTTAGACCATATATAGCTTTCTTAAATCTCAAGACATTCCCTGGTTTCACCATGTTTTCTAGGCCAGGAGGTGGTCTCATATACACCTCATCCTCTAATTCTACTTGTAAGAAGGCATTCTTGACATCCATTTGCCATAGATCCCATTCCAAGTTCACAGCCACTGATATTATGATCCTTGTGGTGTGAAGCTTGGCCACTGGTGCAAAGGTGTCAAGGTAGTCTTCTCCATAAACATGAGTGTACCCTCTTGCAACCAATCTGGTCTTCTTCCTCTCTGGCTTTCCATTAGCCAAATATTTGATGGTGAAGAGTAACCGGCTGGTCACAGCTTTCTTGCCCTTAGGTAACTCAGTCTCAAACCATGTGTCATTCCTTTCCATAGCACCCATCTCTGCTCCCACTGATTCTCTCCAACCCTCATCTTCCATTGCCTCTTCATAGGTCTTTGGAGTGAAGTCTTGGTCGAGATTAGTCATAAAGACTTGGTGTTGTTGAGGGAAAGTTGCCATTGAGCATGCTGCTTGGATAGGATGTGCAACAACATTGTTGTTGAAGTACACTCTTGTGTTGATCCAGTTGGATGGAGGATGTCTAATCCGAGTGCTTCTCCTTAGTGGTTGAAGTTGCTGTTGCTCTTCTACCACTGGTTCTGGTTCTCCCATAACTTCACCAGCCTCCTCCTCATTTTGATCATGACCTGATGCTGTTTCACCTTCTTGATCATGTGCACTTGCTGAATCATCTTCATTCTCTCTTGATGGTTGTGATTCATATTCATTTCCCCCCTCAGGATCAAGTTGGTGAGGTTGAGAGTGTGATTCAGGGGCACTAGGTGCGGATGAATCTGTGGTGGTTGAGGGAATTGAGGAGCTGATTCCTAGGCTCTCCATGATGATCCTCAGGTTGGTAGCTCTATCTGATCCTCCATGAGACAAATCACTGAGGTCTTCCCAATTCTTCTTGTCATAGAACCCTTTTTCCTCCACAAATTTGACATCCCTTGACACTAGAACCCCCCTAGATTCTGGACAGTAGCATTTGTACCCTTTTTGTGTGTGTGCATATCCAATGAACATGGCTTTGACACTCTTAGGATCTAGCTTGCTTCTTAGTACACCTGGTACCAACACATAGCACACACATCCAAACACACGTAAGTAATCTAGAGGAGGGTTTGTTTTATGCAATACCTGAAATGGAGATTCATCTTGCAGGATTTTAGTTGGTGTCCTATTGATCAAGTAGCATGCAGCAACCACAGCATCACTCCAAAATCTTTTAGGAACACTGGTATGGAACATCATACTCCTTGCTACTTCCATAGGTGGCGATTCTTCCTCTCAGCCACACCATTTTGCTGAGGTGTGTATGGACAGCTTGTTTGGTGAATGATCCCATGTCTAGCTAAGTGGTGTTTGAACGCATGACTTGTGTATTCTCCACCATTATCAGACCTAAAAATTTTAATCTTAGAGTTGAAATGGTTAGTGACATAGTTTTGAAAGTTTGTAAATGCTTCTAACACCCTATCTTTTCTTGGGATCAATGTTAGCCAAGTAAACTTTGATTTTTCATCTATAAATGTAACAAAGTACTTATGGTTTTCCCTAGATAAACAAGGTGCTGTCCAGACATCAGAATGAACCAAATCAAAGCAGTTTTCATAAATGGTCATAGATTTAGGAAAAACAGATTTGCAATGTTTACCAAGGATACAAGCTTCACAGCTTTCATTTTTAAAAGATAGATTANAGACATCAGAATGAACCAAATCAAAGCAGTTTTCATAAATGGTCATAGATTTAGGAAAAACAGATTTGCAATGTTTACCAAGGATACAAGCTTCACAGCTTTCATTTTTAAAAGATAGATTAGGTAACATCAATGCTAAAGCTCTAGAATGAGGGTGGCCTAATCTAGCATGCCATAAAACATCAGTAGATAAAACAGAAGTGGATTTAAACGCATAAGATAAATCTGAGCTAGTCTTGGTGTCTTCAAGAACATATAGCTCTCCTTTGCTCACACCTTTTCCCAGCATCTTACTAGTCTCAATATCCTGAAAGCAAACCTCATTAGGACTAAAAATCACATTACAATTAAGATCACTAGTAGCTTTCTTTACTGATAGTAAGTTGGAAGTAAAGGTAGGCATATAAAGAGCTTGAGATTCTTTGTCAAAAAAGTTCAAATTTCCTATACTTTTAATGGGTATACTATCCCCATTTGCTATCAAAACATTACCTAGTGCTGGTTTAATATTACTAATGAGGTTAACATCCCTAATCATGTGGTGTGTAGCTCCTGAGTCAACTATCAAAGGTCTACTAGGTTCTGATGCATTTAACATAGATTTTAAAGCAAAACTACTAAGGTTACAAGAGTTGGCATTGAGGGCCTTTATGAGTGCCTCAAAGTCAGACTTGCGGATGAAGGAGTCATCATTGGAAGGCTGTGAAGATCCAGACCCAACCACCCGTGTAGTTGCTGCCATAGCTCTCCCATCCTCCCCCATGCGCATTGCTGCATTGGTAGGCTGTGACCCTTCTAGTGCTCTAGCTTCATTAGCCTTAGGGCGGTTGTATCTATTTGCTGAAGCAGGTCTCAAGTGTGGGTGTAGGATCCAGCAGTTGGTTTTAGAGTGACCTTCCTTCTTGCAATGTTCACACATGACTTGTTTATCTCCTCCACCACCTTTAGGCTTGAAGTAGGACTTATTAGCTGCCGCATTGTCTACTTTCTCAGCTTTGTTGGCCATGGTTAGCTCGCCTTTTCCTCCAAATAAACCTTTTGAGCCTAGCTCCTTCTGTAGTTGAGAGCACACCTCATCATAGCTTGGAAGCTCCTTGGACCTCAGTATGTGCTTTAGGACATCATTGAAGCTTGGGTGAAGTGTGAGCAACAGTCCAAAGACTTAGTCTTGCTCACGCCTTTCTTCAAGAACACTAGGGTCAGTAGTGCTTGGTCTCAGCATCTAAAGCTCTGACCAAAGCTGGCTGTACTTCCCTAGATGCTTGGTGAAGTCCATCTCGTCTTGATGCAAGTTGTTGATGGCCCTTTTCACCTCAAAGATCCGGGTCCGGTTTGATGTGTTTCCATAAACCTTTTGAAGAGTTTCCCACAGTTGCTTTGCGGTTTCACAGTGAGAATCTGACTCCATAATGGGAGTATCAAGTGAGCTTTGCAAGATAGACAATACCATGAGATCCTTTTGCTCCCATTTGTCATTGTCCACCTCTACAGCCTCCTTGCCGTCAGCTCCTTGGGTGATTTGCTTTGGTGCCTCACTTGTGGTGATGTGCTTCCATAAGCCTCGTCCTCCAAGAGCAGTCTTGGCCAATCTTGACCAGGTAATGTAGTTGGCTCCCTTTAGAGTAGCCGGAATCATGAGGGGCTTGTGCAGCTGATAATCCATCTTCTCCATCTTCTTCTTGCTTTTGTCTAGCGGGTAATAGAATGAATCTTAAGAGTGACTGAAGTAAATGGAGTGAAACTTGTCTAGACAGGAGCAGAGAAGTGAAACAAGGTTTATATTACATGTAGATAGAAGAAGAAAGTGAGAATCAACCAAGAAAAGAGTCAAGAACAAGATTCGGCCAGATTATTGTTCACTGATCCAAAGGGTGCTCTTGAGCTGAAACAAGATTTTGCTTGGTTCAAATGAAATAGTGAAGTGAGTAGAGTGTTTGTGCTGAAGTGTGTAAGGGAATCAGGAGCTTAAAGCTCTGATACCATGAAAGTAAAAGTGAAGAACAAGGATGAACAAGAGAGAGAGAGTAATCCGTGTAAGGGAGAGAGAGAGAGTGAGTTAATGACAAGTAAAGAGTAATGAGAAAAATTGTTTCCTTAATTCTTATTTATGGCTTATGTTTACATTATATAGACAAACTGAATCTACACAAAAGAGTAAACAAAGAAGAGTGAGTGGAGGCTGAAAGTGACATATGCTGAACGGCCATCTCTCCCTCTCTCCTCTAAATAGATCATGTGACTTTAACTATTTAAATACTCCCACTTGCTTCTGATTGTTGCCAACGGTCTTCTTGACCAGAGAAGGGAGTGTGGACGATTTGAATCTTCAGTGCCTTGTCTTCCACGGTAAGCTAGCTTAGGGTGCTTCCTTGTAAGCCAAGGTTGTACGGAATAGCTTGTAGGTCAAGATATGTACGCACTGGTCTTCTTCATCTACTTAGCTGAAGTGTTTCTCTTAACTAGCTTCCTTGTGGTGACTTCATGTCAATAGATGGGAAGTCAACAACAGGTTATTGCACATTGATTGGAGGCAATATGGTTACTTGGAAGAGTAAGAAGCAGAAGGTTGTGTCTTGTTCTAGTTCTGAAGCTGGGTATAGAGCTATGCTTAAGCTTACCAACGAGTTGGTATGGATCAAGGGGATACTAAAGCACTTGGAGATTGAGCAACCTACTCCAATGACTATGCATTGTGACAATCAGGCTGATATTCACATTGCCACAAACTCAGTGTTCCATGAAAGAACCAAGCACACTGAAGTTGACTGTCACAAGGTTAGACAGATGATAGTTTTGGGGGTTATCTTGCAATGTTACACAAGGAGTGAAGATCAGTTGGCGGATGTATTCACCAAGGCGGCTAGGCAGAAGACAATGGAGTCCATACACATCAGGTTAGGACTCATTGATATCTCGCCTAAGGGCTAATCTATACACTCTCCTGATCATGAGGTCTCTACTCTTTTACTCATCAAGGTTTTGTCCCAAATGGGTTTTCTTTGGTGAGGTTTTAATGAGGGAGATCTCATGGTCCTTCCAAGCTTGACTTGTTCCACATGGTCAAGCTTGAGGGGGAGTGTTGAGATTAATAAAAGATAAGGAGGATGTGANTGGGTTTTCTTTGGTGAGGTTTTAATGAGGGAGATCTCATGGTCCTTCCAAGCTTGACTTGTTCCACATGGTCAAGCTTGAGGGGGAGTGTTGAGATTAATAAAAGATAAGGAGGATGTGAAATGGTTGAGTGAAGTGTGGTGAAGCATTCAAGAGAAGGAGAGGGAATGGTTTTAGGTCTGTCCGTACAAAGTTGTACTGACACCCTAACTTGGCAGAGAAGTTACCAAGGAAGAACATACCTTGGTATGGTAAGTTAGAAGAGTAACCTCGGCTGCTTTACACACCTTATCCGAACGTTGAGAGAGGATAAGGGGAGCGCACGGCCAGGCTGTCAAAGGCTGGAAAGGGAAGCATCTTGGACTAGCATAAAACATCCCGGACTAGTGCACACGCGTGTGAAGCCTCTGGTCCATGCATTTCAAATTATAGGCTCCTCTTTAGTTTGACTACACATGCTTTTCTTCTTCCTTTGAAACATCTGATCTATTTATGATTGTAAGCTCTCTAAGATTAATAACACACGAGTTTTAAGTCTCTCTCTACTCTCTCTCTAGTTCATCATGTTTCTTTCAATCTTTGGTACCTAAACCTCACTAAATCTCTCCTAATCTCTCTAAATCTCTTAATACCTTTTATATTCTCTAAAAACTCACCCCATTCTGCTGTGGTGTGTATGGATAACTCGTTTGATGTACTATCCCATTATTGGCCAAGTGATTCTTGAAGGTATGACTGGTGTATTCACCTCCATTGTCTGACCTTAGTACCTTCACAGTAGCATTGTAATGGTTAGTAACATATGCTTGGAAGTTAACAATGTTGAGATTAATAAAGGATATGAGTTATAGATAGTAAGAGTATTGATATGAGTTTGAGAAGAAGAGAAGTAAAGTGCAAGAATAGGGTGGTGGTCCGTACAGTACGAATGGTACGGACCAGCCTAGAAGTTATGTGTTCCCATATGGCATATCTACACATTTGGTATTGGGCAAATATAGGGTGAAGTGTACGGACATAAGCTTGTCCGTACACATGAAGTTACTGCGGGTAAAAGGTGAAATGAGAGTGTCGTGGAAGTTGCTACTTTGTGTAGAAGGTTTGGTCCAAGGGAAACATGCTGAATGAGAGGGAAAGTTTGCACAAAAGGAGATGACCGTTAGAGGATAAGAGAGGCGCGGATGCAAGCTGTAAAGTAGAAGGCATCTGGTCAAGATGCCTTTTGCATCAAGCATGTCTGTAATCTACACCATTCATCTTACTTTATGCACATTGACCTCACATGCTTAGTCTCTCTTCTCTACCGTGTGTATTCAAAAATTTGTGCATAAGGGTAAGGAACTTTGGATGAACTAATGCAAATGGGTGTAAGCTTCGCTGCTCGGAAACACCCAGTGCTGACCACACTGAGAGACACGAAAGCGCAGGTAACGCTAGTTGGCGAAGTGGCGTTAAGCATCCCTTGCGGTACGAAAAGAGAGGTCGTGATGATATCATCTACGTCCGTACCGATCCTCGTGGAGTAGAGCCCGCATCCAACCAAGCTCTTATAAATCTGTAATCTCACCATTAATGAAAGATCAGACAGTTCAGAATTCTCTTAGTCTCTTAATGTTCTTGATTAAGCTTTCTTAGTTATTTAAACTTCTAGTCTTGCGCTCTAAGTCATCCTAAACACCTAAACTACTTATCAAATCCTAAGAATATTATGGTATCAGAGCCAGGTTAGTTTGAATCTGGTGTTCGTTGTTGAAGCTCAAGGGTAACGAAGCTACACCCTTGGGGCTTCAAGGAGAAGGTCACAGAATAAATTTTCTCTTGTTTTATCTGCGAGCTCAAGTCTGGTTCTTTGGAAGAGTTTCTGAAGATTCAAGACAAAAGATCTCATCTTTGAAGTGTTGTGTGTCGAGTCTACTCAAGTCCTCACCTTGTACAAGCTGTTGAAGTCAAGCTGTTCAAGATGGAAGAAGGGAAGATGTCACACCACATGAAGATTCCGGTTACTCTCAAGGGAGGGAACTATTTGCTGTGGTCAAGGTTGGTGAAAACCGCCGTGGGAAGTAAGGGTTTGTGGGGACATATCACATCTGGTGAGGCCCCAAAA
>CAKOAT010133266.1:0-57194 GCA_932364175.1 Eruca vesicaria subsp. sativa
TTTTGAACTTTAGGTTTTAGAAATTAAGGTTTGGGGTTTAGATTTTAGTGTTTAGGGTTTGGGGTTTTTGGAGGCAAATGAAATAAAGTGAGAGGGAAAATGAAATGAAGGTGAGAGGGAAAATCACTCACTTTTCCGCCTCGGTAAAGATAGCATTTTAACGTGCAATGATATTATATATACAATTTTTTATAGCATCGAGGTAAAAAACGCTATATTAAATTATGAGTTATGTCTAAGATAGCATTCTCGACCAAAACGCTATCTTCTTATGCTATCTTTATCCCCTTCCCTTGTAGTGGATGCTTGAAGATTTTCCGAAGGTAATGAATCTTTTGCGTGGCGGCCCTCTTCATTGGGGGTATTTTTCTCCGAAAAGGATCCGTCGTGCCGCCGCCTATTATTCGTCCGGTTTTTCTCGCGACGGTCATGCTGATTTAAAGGCGGGCGATGGTGCGGAGGAGAGGGAAAGATCTAGATCTCCGCAGGATAGAGAAGTTTCGATCGACCGCGGTCGGGCATCTAACGAAGATATTGATATCGAGGATCTTATTGATTTTTCGCCCTCCAAATTTGATCCGGCTGAGACGTCATCCCGAGGGCCATCTGACACACCGTTTGCGAAAGCGTCGAGGCTTTTCAACAAGGTTTGCCTATTCTTTATTATAATTATGTACGTACGTTTTTACGAAGGATGTTTGTTCCGTTTCGCAGGGTCTTCGCTTTATGAGCGAGGCGGTGAATGCGAATAGTGCGGAGCTTCGCAGGGCCGAATCCAGGGCTGCAGCAGCAGAGGCGGAGGCTGTTCATATCAAGGGGAGATCGATGCCAGTTTCTCTCGTGCCCAGGATTCGGCTGCAAAGGAGGCCGCTCGTGTGAGAGAAGAGTATGAAGCTGAATCCCGTCGAAGCTTAGAACTTTCCGACACGATGGCTCCCCGTGCTCGTAGGGCAGGCAAAAGAGAGGTCGCTGCGGAGTTGATGGCTCGGCGCGAGCGGTTCGTGCCTCTTTATGCGGCATTTGAAGATGCGCAAAGAGCGAATGGCAATTTCCGCGAGTGTCGGGGCGTAGTTGGGGGTTTGCATCTTACCCAGAAGCCGGACTATTCGTATGAGGCTGCGATTGCGAAGCAGGAGAAGCGTCTAGCTAAGAGAGAGAAGAAGAAGAACGGATCCGCCAACCCTGGGAAGCATATGTGGGATCAGTGGGACCCTATCGTGGTATCACCGGATTCGGTCGAAGTTGGACCTGAGATCCCGGACGTGGATGGCGAGGTTGATCAGTCCGCTTTTGATGACTTTGATGTTTGATGTTCTTTGTTTTTCGATTTTGTCGTTGTTTTTCCGGGACTGGCCGTTGGTGGCTTTGAATCCCTACCGCTGGGCGGTGTGTACTTGGATGCTTTTAATAAGAAAATATTTTCTAAGTATGAAATTCGTTTTTTATGTTAGATGTAGAGGAAAGAATACGAGTTGTCATCTCATACCTAACTCTTCGGTGTAAATCGTCCGATTCGTTAACTCGGGAGATTTCGATTTTCGCGAGTGTTTAGATGTGGGTGAAGAGACATGCCTTTAGGATCTCGATTCATTCCTTGAGACGTTAGCGACCAGTGTGCTGGGTTTAGGGCAAGACCTAGCTTTACTTTTGGATTGGGGCTGTGCGATGACTAATCGGCTTTCGTTTTGCCCGTTGCGATTTTAACGTGATGCCATACCGATTTAGAATCCGCGATAGGTTCTCGGCTTATACGATTCGTATGGTTGGAACCGAGCATCTCACCGGGAACAATTTCTAAGTTGCCCGGAAGTGCTGACCAAAAATTTGGATTTCTTTTATAGCGCGCTATTTTATCCTCGTCGGATGAATGCGGACCGATAGGTCGGTGCTTTTGTTTAGGAGGGCTAGCGTGCTCGACGGGGCCAATCGCCGAGCGTTCGTGTTTTTATAGTCGCGGACGGACTTTGGGGAAATATATTTCTTTGAGAGTTTAGGCGACGTCTCGCCAGTTCTTTCCGAAAATATTTTGATATGCGAATTTTTATAAAAACGATTAAGTAGTTGTTACTGCGGAAGCGATTTTCCGGATTTGCGTTTTTCGATGGTCGCGGAGATATTCTAACTTTGTCTTTATTAGAAATTTCGAAAAAATTTTGGTTACAAAGCTAAAAGAAATTTTATAAAGTTTTTTGGGAGTATACGAATACTCGTATACTCACCCACTCCCCCCCCTTTTGGAAGGGGGGATAGCTGAACTCGTCTTTAGGCGAGCTGCCTACGTATTCCTTTCGGAAATCAAGCCATCTCGTAGTTTTGATTGTTTGCGCGAGTGTGCTTACTCGGCTGTCGTAGACTTCTCGATCGCTTCAGTCGCGGGATCGATGTCTTTGTCCGGGATTGTCTCCTCCGGTTGGGTGGAAGCGATGGGTGCGGAAACTTCTGGTTTCTCGGCCGTTGCTTGCTTTGGGTCGTCTTCTGTGGGCGGTGGCGTGACCTTTGCCCGTTTTGGTTCACGATCGCGACCGCCAATTGCCTCAGCTTATGTTCGGCCAGGAAGCAAGATCGCGATTGTCTTTGGCATCCCCAAATTACTGCGACTCCCGTAGGCGTCGGGAATTTGATGCCTAAGTGATACGTGGACAGAACCGCCTTCATGGAATTTATCCAAGGCGTGTCCATAATCACATTGTAGATAGCCGGGAAATCGACTACCGCGAAGTTAACGATTTTCGTCACTTCTTTCACGGCGACCCGTAGTCGGATTGATCCCAGGGTCATTGACGTTTCGCCGGAGAAACTAGTCAGCGGTTTTGGAGTCGACTCGACTTCCGAGAGGTCGATTCCCATGCGTGCTAGCGTGTTGCGGAAGATTACATTGACCGTGCTTCCGGTATCAACCAGGATTCGAGCAACCTCTAGATCGCTTATCACCAAATCGATGACAAGGGGATCGGCATGCGGTTGGTCAATTCCACCGGTTTCAGCATCGTCGAAAGAGATTACCCCTGTCGGAGAATCGTCCGTCGGCACCTTCCAACTCGAGCTGGTTTCAGCTTTACGTTGGTAGGATTTTATTGACGAGACGGTGTCGTCAAAGTATGGCGATTCGCCGATGATCATGTTGATTTTTCGGCGGTTAGCATCGTTACCCTTCTCGTCTACTTTCCATCCGCGTTTTTTGCCCGACTGATTTCCCTGAGGTGGGGTTTGCGTGTTTTTGTCATTCTTCGGGACGCGTTCCGAATCGCGGATGAGATCCTTGACACTAGATATCTCGGAGAGCTCTCCCGTGACCAATTTTGCAGCAAGTCTGGCGCCGAGAACTTTGCAGTTCACGGTGGAATGACCACGGGTTTGGTGGAGGTCGCAGAAAGAATTCTCATCGTAATTTGAATTTCTCGTCCACGTGTTACCCGTAGTTTGCCCCTGTTCAGCTTCGGGGTTAATGGCGTAGTTATGCGCCCCTTGGAGATCTTGTCCCTCGTGATAGACGAATTTGTCGTTACGAGAGCTTCTCTTTTTCTGCTTCTGCTCGGACGCGTTATCCTTCGCGGATGTTTTCGTTGGCTTATGCTTCTCGGACAGGATTTTAGTTTCCTCTTCGATGGTTATGAAGTCGGTGGCCTTATGGAGCGCATCCTGGATCGTCCGCGGTTTCTCGAGAGTTATCCATTTGCGGAACTTCGATTTATACCAGAGCAATTTCCTTAACGCGTCGATGGCGGCTTTGTCGCTAATCCCGCTAACCCTAGCCATGACGAGTTTGAATCTACTCATGAAATCGCGGAGAGATTCGTCCTCCTTGTGCACCAAGCTCCAGAGATCGGCGTCGAAGGTTTCCGGGTTAATGAACATCGAGTACTGCTTCAGGAATTCCGAAGCCAGTCGACGGAAACTTCCGATCGAATTTCGCCTAAGTTTGGCGAACCATTCGAGCGCAGCTCCTTCTAGGTTTTCGACGAAGAGGCGGCAATAGCCCGCGTCTTTTTCGTTGTCCTTGAGCTTGGCTCGTCCCATGGTGATCTGTAACGCTTGCAGGTGCGCTTTGGGATCGGACGTCCCATCGTAAGTTGGCCCCTTAAGCTTTCCGGGATCGGGCAGTTTGATCTCGGTGATGCGGGCCGTGAAGGGCGTTTTCCAAGACTCGTACAGTAGCCGATCGATCTCGGGTGCGGTGCGGGTAGCGTTGTGAATCTGAGATTTCACCGCTTTTACCGCTGCGGCCGTTTTGGTGATGTATTCGCCGAGATCGCGAATCTCGGTCAGACCGCCAGCAGTTTTCCGACCTTGTCGGCGTTTGCTAAGAGTGACAGGAGATCGCTCCTCGGCGGTTTTTGCGTACCCCGCGAAGTCGAGTTCACCTTCGTCTCCAGTAAAGGAACGTTCGGGAGAAGACTCCGGTTGAGGATTGCGAGTTTTTCTTCTCCTAGGATGGACGTCGGCGTCTTCGTCTGTCGAGTCGGCATGGTCGCTCGTTTCCAGGTTGACCCTTTCGATGCCGTCGCCTTCGGTCTCCTGTTCGCGAATAGGAGATTTTTCCGATTCGTTCAGCGTCGTGTCAGGGTTTTCTTTTCCGGAATCTTTTTCCGGTACGTTTCCCTGATCGATTATGGGACGATCCGTAGGAGCGCCGAAATCGAGTCTCCTTCCGCGGATCTTGGTAGTTCCGCGGGGGCGATTCGCTCTGGTTCTCGCAGTTAGGGTTTCGAGCCATTTTGCGAGCGAACCAATGAGCTTTTCCTGCTCTTCCGATTTTTTGTTAAACTAGGAAAGCATCTTTTCGACGTCTCAGCGTTAGCGTTTGTAGCGTTGGCCGCAAACGCGTCTTTTGGTGGTGGTGTTTCAACGTTGTCGCGTTCGTTGCGAGTTTGGTTGTCACCAGTCATCGTTTCTTCGTTGGACATGTTGCGGTTACGGTGTAAGATAGATCCCACCCCCCTCCTTCTAGCGCCAACCTGTGGGTGTCGAAATCCACCTACTGTCAAATAATCGTAAATAAGGAAACTTCGGGAAAACCCTAATTTTCCAGAGGAACCAGCTATCTGCAGAACCGCACAACGAAGATTAAGATAACAAGAAACTTAGAATTATTAAAAGAATAAACGAAAATCGAGAGCAAAGAGGTTCTTATTCCGAATCTGCGTTGAACTGGTACAAAGAGAGTAGCCGAAAACTTAAGAACGAAAAACCCTAATTGAGACGCAGCTCGCTAACAGAAAAACGGAAATATTCCTAAATGCTAATTTTGGTGGTGAGAGCTCTGAATTTCGTGTGTCTTGCTTCTGCCCTAGACCTCCTATTTATATACTCCTCGCCTTGGTCATTCGGTCTTTCCATTTCGCCCAGATTCGACTATATCGGGAATTTTCCATTTTTCTCGATCCTTCCTTTTCTTCCGCGGAAATCTTCTATTTTTCTTCAAACCTTCCTTTTATCTTCAAANAGAGCTCTGAATTTCGTGTGTCTTGCTTCTGCCCTAGACCTCCTATTTATATACTCCTCGCCTTGGTCATTCGGTCTTTCCATTTCGCCCAGATTCGACTATATCGGGAATTTTCCATTTTTCTCGATCCTTCCTTTTCTTCCGCGGAAATCTTCTATTTTTCTTCAAACCTTCCTTTTATCTTCAAACTTGACTTTTAGTTTCCTCCTGCGAGTAAACCGTCAAAACGTTATCAAATCTGCGGGTTAGATTCCGTTCAAATCGCGAGATGGGTTTTTATCGCGTTTTAGGTCCTTCCGGGCCGTTTTGCAATAAAAACCGTTTTCCGACTTTTTACGGGATCGTCTCCTGATCTGACGTCGTTTTTAATAAATTACTCGAGTTAATCGCAAGGTTTTACGATTTACTCGACTTTTTATTAAAAACGCGTTTTTATGACTTACTCGGCGTTTTTTTATTAAAAACGCGTTTTTATGATTTCAACGAGAAATCTCGAATAAATCGTATAGTTTAGGCAATATTCGGTGTTTCGTTTAACCGTTGCCATTTTATACGAGTTCCTCGAGTTCTTTCCGAGAAAGCGATGTTTTACGGTTTTTATCATAAAACTCGAACGGTAGTTCGCCGTTTCATACGATTTCCGGGCCGGCTTAGTTCGCCGATGGGCGAACTAGTTGATTGTCTCCTAGTTCGTCAATCGGCAAACTAAGCTGGCTTGGCTTAGTTCGCCCATGGGCGAACTAGTCGTGACTAGTTCGCGCTTTACGGCTGTTTCGGTTTTTTGCGGTTTTGTAAAATGATTCTCGAGTTTTATAAAACGATCTTCGGATTTCATAAAACGATCTTCGGGTTTTATAAAACTATTTCTCGGGTTTTATAAAACTATTCCTTTTGTATTATTGCGGGGAATTTTGGCTATTAATCCCGTCGTACTGATTTTGACCCCAACATCGTTTTATAAAACTCAAGGATCGTTTTATAAAACTCGAAGAATCATTTTATAAAGCTCTAGGATCGTTTTATAAATCTCGAAGAATCATTTTATAAAACTCGAGAATCGTTTTATAAAACTCGATAATCGTTTTATAAAACTCAAAGAATCATTTTATAAAACCCGAGAATCGTTTTATAAAACTCAAAGAACCGTCTAAACGCTAAAGACTGATCCAAACCGTCTGGGAAATAATCTCGAGCAATATAGAGCATCTCTCGGCGCAATCATGCGGTTAGAAAATCTCTGCGAAACTTCAGAGCAAAACTCGATGATTTGCCGAAGTCATAAAGATCTTCTCGAACTTGATAAAAAAACTATAAGAATCGAAAAATTATACGAGAAATCTTTAGGCATCGAAGCATTAATCTCGTTTTCCATCAAACCAAGTGATTCACGGAATAGTGTCAAGAACATTTGCGGCGAAAGAAAAATCGAGAACACAAAGCAGCAATAGAGAACACGTCCTCCCTTCTCGCTGACTGATCCTATTGCTGATCATGTGATTCATTCCGTCCGAGAAACCCGCTAAAACATTTTGCGATTAAATCTTGGTGAAATAAATTTTGATAAAACTCCGCAAGTGACTCCGAAAAAACCATCACCGAAGAATCAAAAACTAAGCGGAAAGGTTTCTCGAAAAATCTGCGGAAACATTGTTAACCCAATGCATCGTGTCAATTATAAATTCATCGCCCGTTATTTACGCGAGAAATCCTTCGTATGGTCAGGATCATGTCATAACGAAGTAACTTTCGAAAGTAAAAATAACAGGTTTTGCAAAGAGTACTTACCTTATAGCGAAAATCAAGCTATACGATCTGGCACTGAGCAACCAATCTAAACTTTGTTTCCTCGCGCCACGATCTGAAAGATCTCACTCTTTAGCCCTTCGGTTCACGAGCTTTCGCTTTCATTTCTCCCGATTGCATCCGAGAATGAAACAATCCCGCAACTGACTTCGTATAGGCTCGAAACCAAGCTTCTTAAAGCTTTGTCTCCCTCGGGCAAAATAGAAAACAACTTCCATACAAACAAAGGAAAGGTTAAACGAAACTTTCATCATATAAATCGAACCTAAAACGGAAAAACGTTTTCTATAACCACGGGCATACTTGGCATATCAAGCTCGACAAACGCAACTTGGCTATTGTCCGATCACGCTTCACTTCAGTCCCAAGTTTACAAACTGACTCGACCTTATCGATAGCACAAAAGTGTCGTAGTCTAATCCTCTACCAAATGCGACTTTGGCTGTACGGCTGAATACAACCTTCACGCTGAGCCAACACATTCAACGGATAATGCAAACTTGTCGAAAATCGGCTAAGTTCTGTATTTTCACGATTCACTCTATTTCCAAAGCAAGTTGCCAACAAATTCCGACGTGTAAGAAAACGCTCGTAACAGAGCTCCTGAAGCCGTACGAATCTCGGAGGGTCAACACCTCACAAAGCACCGTGACGAAAAACGCTTTGTTTCGGGGAAACAAATTACATGACCTCTCGGTTCTAATTGCTCTAGAACAAATCATAAAACTACCTAACATCAAAACAGGAATGTATGTTTTAATTGCAAATATCCGCAAACGAACCAAAGTGTTCCTACAAAGCAGGGTTAAGACAAAACCCTCGCAACACCACGCAACATCTTCGAGCCCGCAAACGTTCCGAACACGAAACGCGGCATATAAAATAAAAACCAACTTTTGGCACTGCGAGATGTCGCATACGCCCGGAGATTAGTTTTTCGACACAAATACCTTCCTCGATAAAGTCATTTTCTTGGAAGACCTAACAGTCCGTTCACGACTATAAAATACGCAGAACTTCTTAACGTACGTATCCTTCGCGAAGGCCTAAATTACGTAAACATCTATCATCTAAGAATAGTTTGTTGCTGATCACAACGAACTCGGAACAGTCCTAAACAAACTTAATTTATCTCGCAGAGATAGCTCTCGAACACCCGACACAAGGGTAATAGAAATTGTTCCCGGTGAGATGCTCGGTTCCAACCAGACGAATAATATAAGCCGAGAACCTATCGCGGATTCTAAATCGGTATGGAATCAGGTTAGAATTGCAACAGGCAAAACGAAAGCCGACTAGTCATCGCATAGCCTCAATTCGAAAGTAAACCTAGGTCTTGCCCTAAACCCAGCACACTGGTCACTAACGTCTCAAGGCATGAATCGAGATCCTAAAGGCATGTCTCTTCGTCTATATCTTAACGCTCACTCGATTTACTAGACATCCTAAAACGAGCAAACGAACAAGGCGATACACTAAGGGAAAAGAAATGCGAGACGACAAATCACGGACCTCCCTCAATATCAACTCATATTCTTCTCGCACATTCATACGAATAAAAACACGCTCTTAAAAACGCAAACTGATTTTTAATAAAGCCGCAATAGCGGCAGGGACTCAGAGCCGCACACGGCCAGTCCAAAAACTATAACGGCCACGCTCCGCCAGACCCAACGGCCTACGAGGCTAGTCTCAAGGCCGACAAAGGTCCAGATGCCATCGATATCAATATGCTTGATAATTCTTATACGACATATAACTAGACCGAAAAGGTCTTGCTAGGAAATAGGTCATACAAACCTTAACTCCGAAACGAACTACGAAAGGCTTGATCCCCTCAAAAGGGTACGTAGGCAGCCTTCACAAGGCGCAGCCCTAATCTTAAACGCTTTCCGCTCCCTGGAGAGTGAAAAGATCATTTTCAACGGACCTTTCCAACCATTAATTCCGCCTAGCTTAACTAAAACTGGCTAACCACTCGCAAGAACCTTACGCTAAAGGCTCAAGATTCTAGCGAGCTGGGGGGGCTAACTGTTGGTGTCAAAATCGGTCACGACGGAATCAGTGGCCAAAACTCCGTGCAGAAATATAAAAGAAATCGTTTTATAAAACTCAAAGAACCGTTTTATAAAACTCGAGGAATCGTTTTATAAAACTCGAGAATCATTTTATAAAACTCGAGGATTGTTTTGTAAAACTCGAAGAATCACTTTATAAGACTCGAGAATCGTTTTATAAAACTCAAGGATCATTTTATAAAACTAGAAGAATCATTTTATAAAGCTCGAGGATCATTTTATAAAACACGAAGAATCATTTTATAAAACTCGAGAATCGTTTTATAAAACTCGAGGATCGTTTTATAAAAATCAAAGAATCATTTTATAAAACCCGAGAATCGTTCTATAAAACTCAAAGAACCGTTTTATAAAACTCGAGGAATCATTTTATAAAACTCAAGAATCGTTTTATAAAACTCGAGGATCGTTTTATAAAACTCGAGGATCGTTTTATAAAACTCGAAGAATCGTTTTATAAAACTCGAAGAATCGTTTTATAAAACTCGAGAATCGTTTTATAAAACTCGAGGATCATTTTATAAAACTCGAAGAATCATTTTATAAAACTAGAAGAATCGTTTTATAAAACTCGAAGAATCGTTTTATAAAACTCGAGAATCGTTTTATAAAACTCGAAGAATCGTTTTATAAAGTTCGAGAATCGTTTTATAAAACTCGAAGAATCGTTTTACAAAACTGCAAAAAACCGAAACCGCCGTAAAACGCAAACTAATCTCGTCCATACTAGTTCGCCCAACGGCGAACTAAGCCAAGACCGGCTTAGTTCACCGTTGGGCGAACTAGTCTCGTCCCGGCTAGTTCGCCGTTGGGCGAACTAGCCTCGTTCCGACTAGTTCGCCCAACGGCGAACTAAGAGGCGCTGACTTTGCCCCACAGGTTCTTATCGCCTAGTTCGCCATATGGCGACCTGGCCAAGCTGAACTAGCTCGCCGTACGTCGAGCCGACCATCCCGAGCCTCAATCTCCCACATCCCTGATTCAAGGCATACGTCCTTCGACACGATCGTATTTCGAATCACGGTCGAAATGTCTCCCGTTTCGTCTCGATCCGTCCTATCATTCGAGTTTTACAATAAAACACGTTTTTAATAAAACCCGAGTAAATCGTAGAAAACGGCAACGATTAATCGAAACATCGAACATTGCTTAGCTTTACGATTAACTCGAGAAACTTATCTAAAAACGGCATCATATCAGGAAACGATCTCGTCTAAAGTCGTTAAACGGATTTATCGCAAAACGGCTCGGAAAGTCATAAATCGCGATAAAAGCCACTCGCGACTTTAAACGAAGTCCAACCCGAAGATACGACGACGTTTTGGCGATTTACTCGCAGAAACAAGATAAATGTCAAACTTGAAGATAAATGTCAAGTTTGAGGATAAATAGAAGATTTCCGCGGGAAAAAAGGAAAGATTGAGATAAATGGAAGATTCCCATTAAACTCGAATCTGGGCGAAATGGAAATACTAAACCGCCTAGGAAGGGAGTATATAAGCAAGAGGAATAGGGCAGAAGCAAATGGACGAAATTCAGAGCTCTCATCTGAGAGTTTTTACAACTTTTCTAGATTTAGAATTTTCCTCACTTAGAAACTTAGGCTTTTTCTCGACAAGTTCGGTTTCTATGACTGGCGCTCAATTACTAGACGAACTTGCCCAGGCAGTTCGGTCTCTGGTCCAGCTCTATCAACTGAACTACGTTCGACTTGATCCTCGAAGGGGGTACGTAGGCAGCCTTTCATAAGGTTCAGTCCGAAATCAATCAAACCCTTTTCTTATTTTTTTCCGTCTTTTGATATCGAGCTGCGACTCGATTAGGTTTAAGGTTTTTATGTTGAAAACTCGCTGACGGCCCTGCGACCAAAGCCTTTGGAAAACCTTGTAATGATCGCAAGGCTCTTACGCAAAATTGAAATAAGATCTACTTTTTCTTTAAATTCGTCTTATTACGTTTCTCATATTTTCCGCATTTATTTGGTTACTTGTCGTTGGCTTTCGCAGAGATCTGGTTCCTCTGGAAAATTAGGGTTTTCCTAAGTTTCCTTATTTAAGGGAAATCGACAAGTGTGAATTTCGGTTCCCACACCATTAACTCTGGATCGTAACAAGGGCGAACTACGGGTAACACATGGATGAGAAATCTGAATTACGATGAGAATTCTTTCTGCGATCTCCACCAAACCCCTGGACATTCCACAGTGAACTGCAAAGTTCTCGGCGCCAGACTTGCCGCAAAACTAATAGCGGGAGAACTCTCCGAGATATCCAGTGTCAAGGACCTCATCCGCGATTCGGACTGCCTCCCCAAAAATGACAGGAACTCAAGAGCAGAAACTCCACCTCAGGGGAACCAGTCGGGTGAAAAACGCGGATGAAGGCAAGACGAGAAGGGTAACGGCGCTAACCGCCGAAAAATCAACATGATAATCGGTGAATCGCAGTATTACAACGACACCGTCTCGTCTATCAAATCCTACCAACGCAAAGCTGAAACCGGCTCGAGTTGGAAGGTGCCGTCGAATGACACTCCAAAGGGGGTGATCGCATTGGACGACGTTGAAACTGGCGGAATCGATCAACCACATGCCGATCCCCTTGTCCTCAACTTAGTGATAAGTGACCTAGAAGTCGCTCGAATCCTTGTCGGCACCGGAAGTACCGTCAAAGTGATCTTCTGCAATACGTTAACGCGCATGGGAATAGATCTCTCGGAAGTCGAACCGATTCCGAAACCGTTGACCAGCTTTTCCGGCGAGACATCCATGACCTTGGGATCAATCCGACTACCGGTGGCAGCCAAAGAAGTGACGAAAATCGTCAATTTCGCGGTAGTCAATTTCCCGGCCATCTACAATGTAATCATGGGCACGCCTTGGAATAATTCCATGAAGGCGGTTCTGTCAACGTATCACTTAGGCATCAAATTCCCGACTCCTACGGGAATCGCAACAATCTGGGGATGCCAAAGACAATTGCGATCCTGCTTCCTAGCCGAACATAAGATGAGGCAATTGGCGGTCGCAATCGTGAAACCAAAACGGGAAAAGGTCACGCCACCGCCGCGGAAGACGACCCAAAGCAAGCAATTGTCGAGAAACAACAAGTTTCCGCGCCCATCGCTACTACCCAACCAGAGGAGACAAACCCAGACAAAGACATCGATCCAGCGACTGAAGTGATCGAAAAGTCTGCGACAGCCGTGTAAGCATACTCGCACCAACAATTAGAACTACGAGATGGCTTGATTTCCGAAAGGAATATGTAGGCAGCTCGTCTATAGACGAGTTCTGCTATCCCCCTTTCCAAAACCGGGGGGGGGGGGGAGTGGGTGCGTATAAGAGTAGTCGTATACTCCCAAATTTTTAAAACATTCACTTTGTAATCGAAAATTTTTTGAAACTTTTTTAAGAAAGGCAAAGTTAGAACATTATAAAATTTCCGCTACTGTCAAAAAAGCTAAAACAAAGTCCAAACATCCGGAAAACATTTCCGCAGTAACAACTACTTAAATCATCTCAACAAAAACTTGTACACCAAATACTTTCAGAGAAGATTGGCGAGACATCGCCTAAATTCTCGAAAAAATATTTCACTATGTCCGTCCGCGACTATAAAAACGCAAACGCTCGGCGATTGGCCCCGTCGAGCACGCTAGCCGTCCTAAACATACGCATCGACCCACTGGTCCACATACATCCGACTAGGATAAAATAGCGCGCTATAAAAGAAATCCAATTTTTTTGTCAGCACTTCCGGGCAACTTAGAAATTGTTCCCGGTGAGATGCTCGATTCCAACCATACGAATCGTATAAGCCCAGAACCTATCGCGGATTCTAAATCGGTATGGAATCAGGTTAAAATCGCAACAGGAAAAACGAAAGCCGACTAGTCATCGCATAACCTCAATCCGAAAGTAAACCTAGGTCTTTCCCTAAACCCAGCACACTGGTCTCTAATGTCTCAAGGCATGAATCGAGATCCTAAAGGCATGTCTCTTCAACCACATTTAAACACTCGCGAAAACCAAAAACATTCTGAGTTACCGAACCGGACGATTTACACCAAGAGTTAGATACGAGACGACAACTCGTATTCTTCCCTCTACATCTAAAAAGAAACACAGATTTCATACTTAGAAAATACTTTTTTATTAAAAGGTTTTCAAATACACACCGCCCAGCGGCAAGGATTCAAAGCCACCAACGGCCAGTCCCGGAAAAACAACAACGAAATCGTAAAAGCAATAACATCACACATTGAAATCATCAAGCACAGACGCCAAGCCCTGGCCAATGTTAGCATCGAACCACGTTTGATCCATTTCGCCGTCCGCATCCGGAATCTCAGGTCTGACCTCGACCGAACCTGGCGACACCACGATGGGGTTGCACTGATCCCACATGCGCGCCCTAATATCAAAAAGTTCGGGTTGCATGTCTCTCTTCTGATCCAGGTGCCCCCTCTGCGCGGAATATTCTTCGATATACGAATATCCTGAGATAACCCATAAACAACACCGCGACATTCACGATAATCACCATTCACCCGTTGAGCAACTTCAGTGTTCGAATAACCAGTTGCAAATTGCTCACGACGGGCCTTCATCTCCTCAGCAACCTCCCTTTTGCCTGCACGGCAAGCACGACGAATTCTTTGGTTGGAAAGCTCCCTGGCACGACAAGAACTAACCGCACTCTCGTCCCTCACGCGAGCTATCTCCCTCTCAACTATTTCATCAGCTTGGTTAGCCTCAACCTCCGCCCGAAGGCGAGCAACTTCCTTTTCAGCCATATCTGCTCGAAACTCGGCAAGACGAGCTTCAGCACTACGGTTATCTAGGGCCTGGCTCATGATGAGGAAACCCTGCCAAAGAAAAGGAATAAGCGAGATCGTCCAATAATAAAATCGCTCAAAAATATGAACACAAACCTCTTTAGCTTGCTCAGACCCTCTAGTAAACTCCGGAACTTGATCAGGATCAACGCTCAGAAAATTGGAGGTCGACGATCCGCCCGCCTTCCTCCAAACACCTTCTTCCTCTTGGCTGTCAAGGAAATCCTTAAGAATATTGTCGGGAGAGGATGTACGATCGGATGCGTCATCTTCAACAACCGAGTGTTTATACTTCCGAGATCTCGACTTGCCTCTCCTCATCGAAGGTACGTACGGGATAAATTCTCCTATGAACGGATCCTCTTCATGAATCGGAGAATCCGCGAAAAGCCTAGATCGGAAGAGAGCAACCGCATGGCGGACACGCTGTGGAGAGAAACTACCCCAACCAACTTCCCCGCGTTTAAGTGAGGCAGTGATACTCGGAAGATCCACCGGATACGGAGGTAAAGGGTTGGTCTCTACGGAAAACAAAAGCGAATAAGTAAAAAAAAAAAGGGGAGGTAATTCGTATGCACTCGAATCACATACCTTTCCAACCCCACGTGGTCAAAAAGAATGGGATGCAGTCCTTCTCGACTGACGCACTGTCAACACGAACGTTGAAGAATTTTTTCTTCCAAGAAGAGAAGTTCGACGAGCAACCAGTAACAATTTCTGCGCGGGGGCGTAAATTGATCCTTTGCGTCTTCTCTGTGGGAACGTCTTGTGGTCGAAAGGCCTCCCATTGATAGTTCTGGTCGAGTTTTAATTATGGAGGTCAAATTGTATTGAAGCTAGGCAAGCTTAGTTGAAATCAAGACGAGATTCGAAAGACAAGAAATGTTTGGTCGAAAACTGTCCGAAATTATCAATAAGTTTCTTTACTAAATTCCGACCAGTCTAATACCTTCCCCAGATGGTCTGTTTGCTTCCTCAGTAAATCAGTCACATGGGTGCTCCTACTTTCTTGCTTGCTTCCTTAAAGTCACATGAAAGTCACAAGCTGGTTGCTTGTTTAATAAAACAAATTAAGCTTTCTTCAAAGGAGGGAAATGACTGCAATTTGCTTTGGTTTAAGTAAACCCTCAGCTGAAGCAACCACTTATGATATAAAACACCATCTTCTCTCCTATGGACGTCCTGTTGTACAAGAAAAACCAGAGAAAATTTCTGAGAGAAAGAGAGAAAGAGATAAAAATCTGTGAGAAAAACTCATGCAAAAATTCAGAAACAAATTCATAAGAGATGTATGAGCATGGAAGACCCTTTCTCTGCCTCTTGTGACTTAATCAGTGAGTTTTGGAGTGTTTAAAAGTTGAAGGTTTGGCGTCCTGAAGTTGAGAATCACCCATGTTCTTCAGCCTTTGATTTTGATCGGTAATAACATATAGGTGTTGAGATCAGTTTTGCTTAGGATTCAGTTCTTCTTAGCAACCAAAACGATTTGTTCTTTTTATGAACTTGAACCTGCCATGGATATCTTGTTCTTATCAGGTTAGACGTAAGTTTAGCTTGAAGCTTATAACAAATTAATTTATTTAATCTTGAGAAAAACCGATGGTCAATTGGAGTTGTTGGATCAGCCGGATCCTAGTGGTGGTTCTGAACTGAGAGTGATCGAGAAATGGAGAATGTTTAGCGAGATCGTGTCTAGTCTTCCTTAACCAATCTCATGGATTTAAAGGTGAGTCTGGATAGATGATTGATGAGTTCATGAATGAGTATAGCATGACTACATATTGAATATGGTTGATTAATTAAGGAGTAATCATGGATTAATTAAGGAGTGATTATGGTTGATTGATTAATTATTATTTCTTGGTCTATATTTATTTATGAAGTATTTACCTAGTGTAAATACTTAAGAACTACTAAGAATAATTCTTTGAGTTTTATCCCAAGCCTTAGTACTTGTTCTCAAGTACTTATATATAAGCATACTATTAATACTATAAGTATGAATTATGTGAGGTCTTATTGTATACTCACTCTCCCAAAAGTCCCGCATTGCCATTAATTGGTCCTGCGATATGGATAAAGGTCATGAAGACACAATGATGGGGTCGCACCCTAGAGACCGTGTAACTGCATGCAGCGTTGGATGTTCTATCTTGGAATATCTGATGGAGATGATGGTTATATTTATCCCCCACTATGTTCGGTTAGCCTTGGTGGTTTTCCGAGTTTAGCATATATATATATATTATGAGTATGAGTGATTGGCGGGTATCGTGGAGGTGATGTTTCAGATGGATTCACATTGATCAAATAATAGGCCTTATATATATATAGTTATGGAATATATTTCCACTGCATACAAATGGAGTTCACTCCTCGGGATATTATTAATATGTGTTGGGGTGTGGGATTAGACTCACTGAGTAAACTAGTTACTCATGACTCATTTGTAATGCAGGTAACCAGTAGGCAAAAGACCTTTACTATAGGACGGGAAGGAACGACTTCAGCCAGCGGTAGATTTATTATCCTTGCAAAGTCGTTTCATATATCTTATGTATAATGTTTTTTAAACGAAAAACCTCGAGGTTAATACCTAACATTTTGTAAGATGCTTTTGAAATAATATTATATAATGTATAAAGAATGTTTCTTTAAGTACGGGTTCCATATGATATTAGTCCTTGTCCGGATGAACCAACTATTGGGTATTACTCGGTCGGGTTGCAAAGCCTTGAGTTGTACCTAATAGGATATATATGTGTACTTAGGCAATTTGCTTAAGGTACTTGGATTTATTCCGGGAACTTTGAGTTAATTGTTTATGTGCACATTGTGGCTTCTTTGGTTTGGTTTAAGTTACTAGTGATTGGCTGTGCATGTTCTTATTTGATTGTTGCACAGCAGGTTGAGTCAACTTGTACTTAGACCAGATCGGGGGTGTTACAGTTGGTCTCTTGAAAAACAAAAGCAAATGAATAAAATCAAAATCCTAGACCAAAAAGCATGCAATTGAATCACGATACTTGTGGGAACCGAAATTTACACCGTCGATTTCCGGTAAATAAGGAAACTTAGGAAAACCCTAATTTTCCAGAGGACCCGGATCTCTGCGAGAGCCAACGACAAGTAACAAAATAAATGCGATAAATATGATAAAACGAATTAATAAAGAAAGTAGATCTTATTTCGAATTCGCGTAAGAGCGTTGCGATCATTACAAGAGATTACAAAGGCTTTGGCCACAGGGGACGTCAGCGAGTTACCTAGTTATAGCAACATAATACCCTAAACCTAGTAGAGTCGCAGCTCGATAACAAAAGACGAAAAAGATAAGAAAAAAGGTTTTGGTTGATTTCGGACTGAACCTTATGAAAGGCTGCCTACATACCCCTTTCGAGGATCAAGCCGGACGTAGTTTAATTGATAGAGCTTGACAAGAGATTGAACTGCCTGGCCGAGTTTGTCTAGTAATTGAGTGCCAGTCATAGAAACCTAACTTTTTGAGAATAAAGCCTAAGTTTCTAAGTGCAGAGAATTCTTAGTCTAGAAAAGTTGTAAAAGTTCTGAGATGAGAGCTCTGAAAATCGTCCCTTGTTCTTGTCCTCGACCTTCTGCTTATATACTCCTTCTCTAGGTGGTTGGTCTTTCCTTTTCCGCTCCGATTCGTGTTTGTCGGAAATCTTCCATTTTTCTCGATCTTTCCATTTTTCTACAGAAAACTTCTATTTTCGTCTTCAAACTAGACAATTACCCATTCCTGAGAGTAATGATTAAACCGCCATTGTATCTTCGGGAAGTATCTTGTCTAAAGTCGCGAGTGGGCTTTTATCGCGTTTTAGGACTTTCCGAGCTGTTTTGCGATTTAGCCGTTTTACGACTTTAGATGAGATCGTTTCCTAATACGATGCCGTTTTTTATAAAACATCTCGAGTTATTCATATATTTTGGAAATGTTCGGTGTTTTTTTTAAACGTTGCCGTTTTATACTATTTACTCGAGGTTTTCCGAGAAAACAAGTCTTTAGCGGTTTTTTTATAAAACATCTCGAGTTAATCATATAGTTTGGCAATGTTCGGTGTTTTGTTTAACCATTGCAGTTTTATACGATTTACTCGAGGTTTTCCGAGAAAACAAGTCTTTAGTGGTTTTTTATAAAACATCTCGAGTTAATCATATAGTTTTGCAATGTTCGGTGTTTTGTTTAATCATTTTCGTTTTATACGATTTACTCGAGGTTTTACGGGAAAACACGTCTTTTATGATTTTTTAATAAAAAATCTCGAGTTAATCGTATAGTTTAGATATGTTCGGTGTTTCTTTTAACTGTTGCCATTTTATACGTTTTACTCGAGGTTTTACGAGAAAACACGTCTTTTACAGTGTTTATCATAAAACTCAATGGTAAGGCGGATCGAGACAAAATGAGAGACATTATGATCACGGTTCAGAGTACGATCGAGTCAAGGGGCATGAATGGTTTAGTTCAGGTCGCCTGTTGGCGAGCTGGACGAGGATGTTCAGCTCGCCAACAGGTGAGCTGGTCGGGAAAGGCCAGCTCGCTTGTTGGCGAGCTGGACAAGGCTGTCCAGCTCGCCAACAAGCGAGCTGGTCAAGCAGGGCCAGCTCGCCTGTTGGCGAGCTGGATGGTTGTTCGGTTTTGATCTTTTCTCGTTTTCTCGACCCGAGATCCTTTTGGAGAATATAAGGAGAAGTAATCGTAGACGTTGATTTCGAGGTTACGGGTTTTGACCCCAACAAACAAGGAGGTCTTTTTTGATTATTTCATACTTGGATACGAGTTTTCCGTAACTTTGTATCTCCTTAGAAATTCTATAGTTTCTTGTACGCTTTTTCCAGAACTTTTGGCTATTGATTCCGTCGTGACCGATTTTGACCCCAACAGTTAGCCTCCCAGCTTGTTAGAACCTTGAGCTTCTAGTGTGAGGTTCTAGCGAGTGATTAGACGATTTTAGGCAAGTTAGGCATTTTAGGTAGAATTTATGGTTGAAAACTTCTGTTGAAAGTGGTCTTCCCACTCTCACTGGAATGGAAAGCGGTAGGATTGGGGCAGCGCCTAGTGAAGGCTGCCTACGTACCCTCTTGAAGGGATCAAGCCTTTCATAGTTCGTTTTAGAGTTAAGATTCGTGTGATCTGTTCTCCAGTGAGACCTTTACAGTCTAGTTACGTGTAGAGATTATCAAACATGACGATGTCGATGGTGTTTGTATCAGCCTTGAGGCTTGCCTCGTAGGCTGTTTGCTTCAACCGAGTGTGGCCATTATCTTTTTGGACTGGCCGTATGCAGCTTTGAATCCGTGCCGCTTGGCACCCGTCTTTTGAATTGTGTTTTGCGTTTTAAGAGCAAGTTTGTATTCATATGAATGTGGAGGGAAGAATATGAGTTGTCATCCCATAGTCCAACTCTTTTTTTGTAGATTGCCCTAATCGTTTGCTTGTTTTATGATGTTTAGAATCTCGTGAGCGTTTAGATATGGACAAGAGACATGCCTTTAGGATCTCATTTCATGCCTTGAAATGTTTAAGACCTAGGTTTACTTTCGGTTTTAAGGCTTTGCGATGACTAATCGGCGTTCGTTTTTCCTGTAGCGATTTTAACCTGTTTCAGTACCGATTTAAAGATCACGATAGGTTCTCGGCTTATACGACTTATCTGGTCGGAATCGAGCATCCCTGAAGGTGCTGACCAAAATTTGGATTTCTTTATAGCGCTATTACCCTTGTGTCAGGTGTATGAGAGCTATCTCTGTGAGATAACTTAAATTTGCTTAGGACTGTTGCGAGTTTGTTGTGATAAGCAACAAACTTAGGTGGTAGATGTTACCGTTTCTTGGGCCTTCGCGAAGGAAACATATCTTAAGAAGTTTTGTAGGTTTTATAGTTGCGGAACAGCAAGCTAGTCCCGTCCCGACTAGCTCGCCGAACGGCGAGCTAGAAACTTCCTGGGCAGCTCGCTGCACGGCGAGCTGAACCGGTCCGGTTCGGCTCGCCGTACGTCAAACCGACCGTCCCAACCCTGATCTCCCACGTCCTCGATTCAAGGCATACGTCCTTCGACACAATCGTGTTCCGAACCACGCTCGAAATGTCTCCCGTTTCGTGTCAATCCGTCCTATTGTTCGAGTTTTACGATAAAAACCGTAAAACTTTGTTTTCACGAGAAGAACTCGAGGATATCGTATAAAACGGCAACGGTTAAACGAAACACCGAAAATTGCCTAAACTATACGATTTATTCGATATTTTCGTAAAAATCGTAAAAAACGCGTTTTTAATAAAAAACATTGAGTAAATCGTAAAAGCGCCAACGATTAACCGAGAAACGAACGTAGCTAAACTTTACGATTAACTCTAGGAATTTATTAAAAACGGCATTGGATCAAGAAACGATCTCGTAAACTTTACGATTAACTCGAGGAACGTAGCTAAACTTTACGATTAACTCGAGGAACTTATCGCAAAACGGCTCGGAAAGTCCTAAAACGTGATAAAATCCCATTCTCGCGATCTTAACGAAATCTAACCCGAACATACGATAACGTTTTGACGATTTACCCGCAGAAGGAAGATAAATATCGAGTTTGAAGGATAATGGCAAGTTTGAAGATAAATAAAAGGTTTCCGCGGAAAAAAAAAGAAAGATCAAGATAAATGGAAGATTCCCAATAAACTCGAATCTGAGCGAAATGGAAGGACCAAACCGCCAAGGAAGGGAGTATATAAGCAAGAGGCATAGGGCAGAAGCAGGGACCACCAAACTTAGCATTTAGGAATTTTTTTCGTTTTTGTTATCGAGCTGCGTCCCAACTTGGGTTTTCTGTCTTAGACTTCTAGAGTTAGGGATTTCACCGACGGCTCACGCAGCTAAGGCCACTCTCGTTGTAACCGTTCTTACGCAGCTTCGGAATAAGCTCCTTCTTGCTCTTCATCTCGTTCATTCTTATCTTAATTTTTATTTCATCGATTTCTTAATTATCGTTGTGCGGTTCCGCAGATACCCGGGTCCTCTGGAAACTTAGGGTTTACTCAAAGTTTCCTTATTTACGATTCATTGATAGTAGGTGAATTTCGGTTCCCACAACGCTGTCCATGGTTGTGGGAACCGAAATTCACACCGTCGATTTCCGTAAAATAAGGAAACTTAGGAAAACCCTAATTTTCCGGAGGATCCGGATCTTTGCGGAAGCCAACGACAAGTAACTAAATAAATGCGGAAATATGAAAAACATGATAAAACAAATTTATAAAGAAAGTTGATCTTATTTCTAATTCGAGTAAGAGCGCTGCGATCTTTACAAGAGATTACAAAGGTTTTGGCCGCAGGGGTGTTTGGGTCAAAATCGGTACGATGGAATCAATAGCCAAAACTCCCCGCAAAAAGATAAAAGAAATTGTTTTATAAAACTCGAAAAATCGTTTTATAAAACTCAAAGAATCGTTTTATAAAACTCGGATAATCATTTTATAAAACTCGGAGAATCATTTTATAAAACTCGAGAAATCGTTTTATAAATCCAAAAGAGATTTCCGAACAAAGGAATTCCGTGGAAAACTCGGAAGATCGTTATCTCGGGGAAACGAAACAAACGTCGATTACAGCCGTAAAATGCGAGCTAGTCACGTCACGACTAGCTCGCCATTGGACAAGCTAGTCTGGTCCCGACTAGCTCGCCGTTGGGCGAACTAGTCTCGTCCCAACTAGCTCGCGGTTACCCTTGGGCGAACTAGTCTCATCCCGACTAGCTCGCTGTTGGGCGAGCTAGAAGCTTCCCGGGCAGCTCGCTAAACGACGAGCTGAACCGGTCCGATTCGGTTCACCGTACGTCGAACCGACCATTCCGATCCTCGATCTTCCTCATCCCCGATTCAAGGCTTACGTCCATCGACACGGTCGTGTTCCGAACCACAGTCAAAATGTCTCCCGTCTCATCTCGATCCATATTATCATTCGGGTTTTACGATTAAAACCACAAAACTTTGTTTTCTCGAAAATAACTCGAGGAAATCGTATAAAACGGCAACGGTTAAACGAAACACCGAACATTGCCTAAACTATACGATTTATTCGTGATTTGTCTTAAAATCGTGAAAAACGCGTTTTTAATAAAAACGTCGAGTGAATCGTAAAAATGGCAATGATTAACCGAGAAACGAACGTAGCTAAACTTTACGATTAACTCGGGGAATTTATCAAAAACAGCATCGGATCAGGAAACGATCTCGTACAAAGTCGCAAAACGGATTTATCGCAAAACAGCCCGGAAGGTCCTAAAACGCGATAAATGCCCATCTCGCGATCTTAACGAAATCTAACCCGGAGATACGATAACGTTTTGACGGTTTACTCGCAGAAGGAAGATAAATATCAAGTTTGAAGATAAATGGCAAGTTTGAAGGTAAATAGAAGATTTTCGTGGGGAAAAAGGAAGGATTGAGATAAATGGAAGATTCCCGATAATCTCCAATCTAGGCGAAATGGAAAGACTAAACCGCCTAGGAGAGGAGTATATAAGCAAGAGGCATAGGACAGAAGCAGGGACACGTTTTTCAGAGCTTTCATCACTAAATTTAGCATTTAGGAATATTTCCGTTTTCTGTTAGTGAGCTGCGTCTCAACCAGGGTTTTCGGTCTTAGACTTCTAGAGTTAGGGATTTCGCCGACGGCTCACGCAGCTAAGGCCACTCTCGTTGTAGCAGTTCTTACGCCGATTCGGAATAAAAAACTTTTTGCTCTCAATCTCGTTCATTCTCGCTTTAATTTTAAATTCATCGTTTTTCTTAATTATCGTTGTGCGGTTCTGCAGATAGCCAGGTCCTATGGAATCTTAGGGTTTACTCAAAGTTTCCTTATTTACAATTCATTGACAGTAGGTGAATTTCGGTTCCCACAGTTTGGCGCTACAAGGAGGGGGGGTCGGATCTATCTTAAGCCAAAGCCGCAACATGTCCAACGAAGAAACGATGACTGGTGACCAACAAACTCGCAACGAACGCGACAACGTTGTTAAAACACCACCACCACAAGATGCGTCTGCGGCCAACGCTACAAACGCTAACGCCGAGACCATCGAAAAGATTATTTCCGAGTTTAACAAAAAATCGGCAGAGCAGGAAAAGATTATTTCCGAGTTTAACGTTCGCTCGCAAAACGGGTCGAAACCCTAACTGCGAAAACCAGAGCAATTCGCCCCCGTGGAACTACTAAGATCCGCGGAAGGAGGCTCGATTTCGTGACTCCTATTGATCGCCCCAGAACCGAGCAGGGTAATTTACCAGAGAAGGATTCCGGAAAATATAACCCTGACGCGACGCTAGACGAATCGGAAAAACCTCCTACTCACGAACAGGAAACCGAGGGAGACGACATCGAAAGGGTTAACCTGGAAACGAGCGACCAAGCAGACTCATCAGACGAGGACGCTGACGTCCATTCTAGGAGAAGAAAAACTCGCAGCCCCCCCACCGGAGTCTTCTCCCAAACGTTCTCTTACTGGAGACGGGGATGAACTCGACTTTTCACGATACGAAAAAACTGCCAACGAGGTCGGAAAACTACTGGCAACCTGACCGAGATTCGCGATCTCCGTGAGTAAATCTCTAAAACGACCGCAGTGGTAAAAGCGGTGAATCTCAGATTCATCACGCTACCAGCGCCGCACCCGAAATCGATTGGCTACTGTACGAATCTCGGAAAAAGCCCTTCACGGCTCGCATCACCGAGGTCAAGCTGCCCGATCCCGGGAAACTTAAGTTGCCAACTTACGATGGGACGTCTGATCCCAAAGCGCACCTGCAGATCACCATGGGACGAGCCATACTCAAGGATCACGAAAAGGACGCATGCTATTGCCGTCTCTTCGTCGAAAACCTAAAAGGAGCAGCGCTCGAGTGGTTCGCCAAACTTAAGCGGAATTTGATCGGAAGTTTCCGCCAACTCGCTTCCGAATTCCTGAAGCAATACTCTATGTTCATCAATCCAGAAATCTCCGACTCTGATCTCAGGAGCTTGTCGCAAAAGGAGGATGAATCCCTCCGTGATTTCATGAGCAGATTCAAACTCGTCATGGCTAGGGTTAGCGGAATCAGTGACAAAGCCGCCATCGACGCGTTAAGGAAATCGCTCTAGTTCAAATCGAAGTTCTGCAAATGGATAACTCTTGAGAAACCGCGGACAATCCAGGACGCGCTCCATAAGGCTAGCTTAACCGGTCCGGTTCGGTTCATCGTACGTCGAACCGACCATTCCGAGCCTCGATCTTCCGCATCCCCGATTCAAGGCTTACGTCCATCAACACGGTCGTGTTCCAAACCACAGTCGAAATGTCTCCCGTCTCGTCTCGATCCATCCTATCATTCGGGTTTTACGATAAAAACCATAAAACTTTGTTTTCTCAAAGAACTCGAGGAAGTCGTATAAAACGGAAACGCTTAAACGAAAAAACGAACATTGCCTAAACTATACGATTTATTCGAGATTTTTCGTAAAAATCGTGAAAAACGCTTTTTTAATAAAAACGTCGAGTGAATCGTAAAAACGGCAACGATTAACCGAGAAACAAACATAGCTAAACTTTACGATTAAATCGGGGAATTTATTGAAAACGGCATCGGATCAGGAAACGATCTCGTACAAAGTCGCAAAACGGATTTATCGCAAAACGGCCTGGAAGGTCCTAAAACGTGATAAAAGCCCATCTCGCGATCTTAACGAAATCTTACCCAAAGATACGATAACATTTTGACGGTTTACTCGGAGAAGGAAGATAAATGTCAAGTTTGAAGATAAATGGCAAGTTTGAAGGTAAATAGAAGATTTCCGCGGGAAAAAAGGAAGGATCGAGATAAATGGAAGATTCCCGACAAACTTGAATCTAGGCGAAATGGAAAGACTAAACCGCCAAGGAGAGGAGTATATAAGCAAGAGGCATAGGGCAGAAGTAGGGACACGTTTTTCAGAGCTTTCACCACCAAATTTAGCATTTAGGAATATTTCTGTTTTCTGTTAGCGAGCTGCGTCTCAACCAGGGTTTTCGGTCTTAGACTTCTAGAGTTAGGGATATCGCCGACGGCTCACGCAGCTAAGGCCACTCTCGTTGTAGCAGTTCTTACGCCGATTCGGAATAAAAACCTTTTTGCTCTCAATCTCGTTCATTCTCGCTTTAATTTCAATTCATCGTTTTCTTAATTATCGTTGTGCGGTTCTGCAGATAGCATTGCGATCATTACCAGAGATTACAAAGGTTTTGGCCGCAGGGGTGTTGGGGTCAAAATCGGTACGATGGAATCAATAGCCAAAACTCCCCGCAAAAAGATAAAAGAAATCGTTTTATAAAACTCGAGAAATCGTTTTATAAAACTCGAAGAATCGTTTTATAAAACTCGATAAATCGTTTTATAAAACTCGAGAAATCGTTTTATAAATCCAAAAGAGATTTCCGAACAAAGAAAATCCGCGGAAAACTCGAAAGATTACACGATCGTCTGAGTTAGCACAAAACCACGAAAAACCGAAACCGCCGTAAAATGCGAGCTAGTCCCGACATGACTAGCTCGCCGTTCGGCGAGCTTAGCCAGCTGGCTTTGCTCGCCGTTGGGCGAGCTAGAAGCTTCCTGGGCAGCTCGCCGTACGTCGAACCGACCAGCCCGAGCCTCGATCTCTCGCATCCACGATTCAAGGCTTACGTCCTTCGACACGATCATGTTCTAAACCACGGTCGAAATGTCTCCCGTTTTGTCTCGATCCGTCCTATCGTTCGAGTTTTACGATAAAAACCGTAAAACTATGTTTTCTCGAAAAGAACTCGAGGAAATCGTATAAAACGGCAACGGTTAAACGAAACACCGAACAATGCCTAAACTATACGATTTATTCGAGATTATTCGTAAAAATCGTAAAAACACGTTTTTAATAAAAATGTCGAGTGAATCGTAAAAACGGCAACGATTAACCGAGAAACAAACGTAGTTAAAGTTTACAATTAACTCGGGGAATTTACTAAAAACGACATCGGATCAGGAGACAATCTCTTACAAAGTCGCAAAACGGATTTATCGCAAAAACGGCTCTGAAGATCCTAAAACGTGGAAAAAGTCCATCTGGCGATCTTAACGAAATCTAACCCAAAGATACGATAACGTTTGGACGATTTACTCACAGAAGGAAAATACATGGCAAGTTTGAAGATAAATAGAAGATTTCTGCGGGAAAAAAGGAAGGATCGAGATAAATGGAAGATTCCCGATAAACTCGAATCCGGGCGATATGGAAAGACTAAACCGCCTAGGAAGGGAGTATATAAGTAAGAGGCATGGGGCAGAAGCAAGGGACACGATTGTCAGAGCTTTCACCACCAAACTTAGCATTTAGGAATATTTCCGTTTTCTGTTAGCGAGCTGCGTGTCAACTAGGATTTTCGGTCTTAGACTTCTAGAGTTAGGGATTTCGCCGACGGCTCACGCAGCTACGGCCACTCTCGTTGTAACCGTTCTTACGCAGATTCGGAATAAAAACCTTCTTGCTCTCAGTCTCGTTCATCCTTACTTTAATTTTAAGTTCATCGTTTTCTTAATTATCGTTGTGCGGTTCTGCAGATACCCGGGTCCTCTGGAAACTGAGGGTTTACTCAAAGTTTCCGTATTTGCGATTCATTGACAGTAGGTGAATTTTGGTTCCCACAGTTTGGCGCTTGAAGGAGGGGGTTCGGATCTATCTTACACCGAAGCAGCAACATGTCCAACGAAGAAACGATGACTGGTGACCAACAAACTTGCAACGAAGGCGACAACGTTGATAAAACAGCACCACCACAAGATGCGTCCGCAGCCCACTCGTCAGACGAGGACGCTGACGTCCATCCTAGGAGGAGAAAAACTCGCATCCCTCCGCCGGAGTCTTCCCCTGAACGTTCTCTTACTGGAGAGGAGGAGGAGATCGACTTTGCGCGATACACAAAAACTTCTGAGGAGCGATCTCCGGTTACTCTCAGCAAACGCCGACGATGTCAGAAAACTGCTGGCGATCTGACTGAGATTCGCAATCTCCGCGAGTACATCACTAGAACGGCTGCAGCGGTAAAAGCGGTGAAATCACAGATTCATCACGCTACCAGCGCCTCACCCGAAATCGATCGGCTGCTATACAAATCTCGGAAAACACCCTTCACGGCTGGTATCATCGAGGTCAAGCTACCCGATCCTGGGAAACTTAAGGTGCCAACTTACGACGGGACGTCTTATCCCAAAGCGCACCTGCAGGCCTTTCAGATCACCATAGGACGAGCCAAACTCAAGGATCACGAAAAGGATGCAGGGTACTGCCGTCTTTTAGTCGAAAACCTAGAAGGAGCAGCGCTCAAGTGGTTCGCCAAACTTAGGCGGAATTGGATCGGAAGTTTCCGCCAACTCGCTTCCGAATTCCTGAAGCAATACTCGATGTTCATCAATCCAGAAACCTCCGACGCTGATCTCTGGAGCTTGTCGTAAAAGGAGGAAGAATCCCTCCGCGATTTCATAAGCAGATTCAAACTCGTCATGGCTTGGGTTAGCGGAATCAGCGACAAAGCCGCCATCGACGTGCTAAGAAAATCGTTATGCTTCAAGTCGATGTTCCGCAAATGGATAAGTCTCGAGAAACCGCGGACGTCCAGGACGCGCTCCATAAGGCTACCGATTATATAACCATCGAGGAGGAGACTAAAATCCTGTCCGAAAAGCATAAGCCAAAGAAAACATCCGCAAAGGATAACGCGTCCGAGCAGAAGCAGAAAAAGAAGAACTCTCGTAACTACAAGTTCGTCCATCACGAGGGGCAGGATCTCCAAGGGGCGCACAACTACGCAATTAACTCCAGATTGGAACAAGGGCGAACTACGGGTAACACATGGACGAGAAATTCGAATTACGATGAGAATTCTTTCTGCGACCTCCACCAAACCCGTGGACATTCTACCGGATTAGAAGTTCTCGGCGCCAGGCTTGCCGCAAAACTGATTGCGGGAGAAATCTCCGAGATATCCAGCGTCAAGGAACTCATCCGCGATTCAGACCGCCTCCCAAAAAACGATAGGAACTCGCAAGCATCAAATTCCAGACTCCTACGGGAATCGCAGTAATCTGGGGATGCCAAAGGCAATCGCGATCCTGCTTCCTAGCCGAACATAAGCTGAGGCAATTGGCGGTCGCAATCGTGAAGCCAAAACGGGAAAAGGTCACACCACCGCCCGCGGAAGACGACCCAAAGCATGCAACGGTCGAGAAACAAAGAGTTTCCGCACCCATCGCTTCTACCCAACCGGAGGAGACAAACCCGAACAAAAACATCGATCCAGCGACTGAAGTGATCGAGAAGTCTGCGACAGCCGAGTAAGCATACTCGCACAAACAATCAGAACTACGAGATGGCTTGATTTCCGAAAGGAATACGTTGGAAGCTTGCCTAAAGACGAGTCCAGCTATCCCCCTTTCCAAAATGGGGGGGGGGAGTGGGTGCGTATACGAGTATTCGTATACTCCCAAATTTTTAAAACATTCGCTTTGTAATTGAAAAAATTTCGAAACTTTTTAATAAAGGCAAAGTTAGAATATTATAAAATCTCCGCTACAATCGAAAACTCAGAAAACAAATTCCAAACATCCGGAAATTACTTCCGCAGTAACAACTACTTAATCATCTCAACAAAAACTCGTACACCAAATACTTTCAGAGAAGATTGGCAAGACGTCGCCTAAATTCTTGAGAAAAATATTTTACTAAGTCCGTCCGCGACTTTAAAAACACAAACGCTCGGCGATTGGCCCCGTCGAGCACGATAGCCGTCTTAAACAAACACATCGACCTATTGGTCCGCATACATCCGACTAGAATAAAACCGCGCGCTATAAAAGAATACCAATTTTTTGGTCAGCACTTACGGGCAACTTAGAAATTGTTCCCGGTGAGATGCTCGATTCCAACCATACGAATCGTATAAGCCGAGAACCAATCGCGGATTCTAAATCGGTATGGAATAAGGTTATAATGGCAACAGGCAAAACAGAAGCCGACTAGTCATCGCATAGCCTCAATCCGAAAGTAAACCTAGGTCTTGCCCTAAACCCAGCACACTGGTCTCTAACGTCTCAAGGCATGAATCGAGATCCTAAAGGCATGTCTCTCCGCCCACATCTAAACACTCGCGAAAATCAAAACATTTCGAGTAAACGAACCGGACGATTGATATACCATGATTTTGACCCACTTTTAGTCATGGTATTGATATGTTTTTATGATAATTATATATGTTTTGCAGTCTATTTAGAGTATTTACAGGTTCAAGTACGTCCTGGAGAAATATGGTGATTTTGGTGTCTTTTGGAGCCTTTAAGTGCAGAACTGCGCAGACGCGTCAGATGTTTAGATATGGATGGAGACCTTCCCATGGTGCGATTGAGCCCATCTTTTGACACACGATAGAGCTTTGAGTTAGATTTCTAGTGCCACTGGTTTGAGGTCAATCCAACGGTTAGATCAGAACTTATGCCCGTTTTACTGAAGAGCGGTAGTCTGTCTCGCGAGAGAAGGCTGTCGAGAAGATATCTATATATCGATCGATGGGAGACACTTCATCTCGAACGATATGGATGCCAGAATGCGGGAAGAGTATATTTCATGACCAACTGAAGCCCAGAAGAAACCTAAATTATCAGAATGCCCTAGGACGACCAGAAACCTATTTATGTTATTTGCAAGCCATTGTTGACGGCTATGCTATCTAAGCTTTCTTTGATTCATTGTTCTTTGTTAGGAGAGAAGGGAGGAACTCCTATCAGAGTCCTCCTGGAACTCCATTGGTTTTTATATCTATTGCATTTTCTTATCTATTCATCTATGATTTCTGTGATAATCTTCATATCTGAATAGATCCACCTGTTGGATTTAAGTTCAGATAGGTTGTAGGATTAGCCCCAACTAAAGATTGCTAAGTTTTGATATTCATTGTTAGGATGTTTTTAATGCTTGTTTCTAGAGTCATGAACTAGAACCATGAACTGGAATAGTTTAATTTATTAATCTTCATCCTGATATCATCCTCTACAAACTCAGGTCCTTTAGGCAGTGCGATAGGCGGTCTAATTGAATCTCGGATGAACACAGTTTCGATTCGATCCGATGCTATATCGATCAATACTCCTATAGAGTAATCGATCGACGGCAACACATATCGACCGACTCTGCGATAGCAACATCGGTCGATACTGTCGGCATTCAGATCAATGGACGAGTCTAACTAGCGATAGCTATAGATTTGTCTAAGAATCAAAGTTCTGACATATCATGCATGCAACTTGTTAGGCATCTATAGTATTATAATCCTGATTACCTAAATAGAAACCCTAGATCTAAAAACCATCCTTCCATCCATCAAATCCTTGCCAAGCTGAACAATTAATCTTGTTCAACTTGTTTATTACTTTATTTATTTACTGTATTATTACCTATTAGCCTAGCTTAATCATATAACTATTAGATCTATTAGGTTCCCTAGCTCCCCGTGAATTTGATCCCTAAGTACTACAATTGAACCTCATATTTGAGAGAGTAATTCACTCCTTAGGGTTAAACATTTGAGTGATATCAAATTAGGTGCCGTTGCCGGGGAGCTTTGATTGCCCTTAGATCTTGTTTAGTTAGATTTAGTCTAGGTTTTGTAACTGTTCTAAAAAAAACTCATAAATTTTTTTCTTCTTTTCAAGTAGATACATCTCACTACCAAAAACAATGAAGAGAAGGTTTCTAGTTCCTTCAAGGAAGGAGCATGCTGGTTCACGCTTATCGATCGATGTTGAGGTCAAAATCGGTATGACGGAATTAATAACCAAAACTCCCCGCGAAAATACAAAAGGAACAGTTTTATAAAACTCGAAGATCGTTTTATAAAACTCGCAGACCGTTTTATAAAACTCGCAGACCGTTTTATAAAACTCGAAAGATCGTTTTATAAAACTCAAAGATTGTCTTATAAAACTCGAAGATCGTCTTATAAAACTCGAGAATCGTTTTATAAAACTCGAGAATTGTTTTATAAAACTCAAAGATCGTTTTATAAAACTCGAGAAATCATTTTATAAAACTCGAGAATCGTTTTATAAAACTCGAAGAATCGTTTTATAAAACTCGAGAAATCGTTTTATAAAACTAGAGAATCGTTTTATAAAACTCGAGAAATCGTTTTATAAAACTCGGGAATCGTTTTATAAAACTCGAAGGATCGTTTTATAAAGCTCGAGAATCGTTTTATAAAACTCGAGAATTGTTTTATAAAACTCGAGAATCGTTTTATAAAACTCGAGAATCGTTTTATAAATTTCGAGAATCGTTTTATAAAAATCGAAGATCGTTTTATAAAACTCGCAGACCGTTTTATAAAACTCGAAAAATCGTTTTATAAAACTCGAAGATCGTTTTATAAAACTCAAAGATCGTTTTATAAAACTCGAAGATCGTTTTATAAAACTCGAGAAATCGTTTTATAAAACTCGAGAATCGTTTTATAAAACTCAAAGATCATTTTATAAAACTCGAGAAATCGTTTTATAAAACTCGGGAATCATTTTATAAAACTCGAAGATCGTTTTATAAAACTCGAGAAATCGTTTTATAAAACTCGAGAATCGTTTTATAAAACTCGAAGATCGTTTTATAAAACTCGAAGATCGTTTTATAAAACTCGAAGGTCGTTTTATGAAATCCGAAGATCATTTTATAAAACTCGAGAATCGTTTTACGAAACCGCGAAAAACCGAAATAGCCGTAAAACGCAAACTAGTCGTAACTAGTTCGCCCATGGGCGAACTAAGCCAGCCCAGCTTAGTTCGCCGATGGGCGAACTAAGAGATACTCTTCTAGTTCGCCGATGGGCGAACTAAGAGATACTCTTCTAGTTCGCCCATCGGCGAACTAAGCCGGCCCGGCTTAGTTCGCCGATGGGCGAACTAGGAAGTGATCAACTAGTTCGCCCATCGGCGAACTGAGCCGGCCCGGCTTAGTTTGCCGATGGGCGAACTAGGACATGCTCGACTAGTTCCCCCATCGGCGAACTAAGCCGGCCCGGCTTAGTTCGCCGATGGGCGAACTAGAAACTTCCCGGACACTTCACGTCTCGATCTCCCGCATTCCCGATTCGAAACTTACGTCTTTCGACAAGGTCACGTTTCAAACTACGGCCGAATCATCTCCCGCATTCACGATTCGAAACTTTGCGTCTCGTTCTTTCGACGAGGTCACGTTCTAAACTACTTACCGTTCGAGTTTTACGATAAAAACCGTAAAACTTTCCTTTCTTGGAAAGAACTCGAGGAAATCGTATAAAACGGCAACGGTTAAACGAAACACCGAACATTGCCTAAACTATACGATTTATTTGAGATTTCTCGTTGAAATCATAAAAACGCGTTTTTTAATAAAAAACGCCGAGTAAGTCGTAAAAAACGTGTTTTTAATAAAAAGTCGAGTAAATCGTAAAACCTTGCGATTAAATCGGGTAATTTATTGAAAATGACGTCAGATCAGGAAACGGTCTCGTAAAAAGTCGGAAAACGAATTTATCGCAAAACGGCCTGGAAGGACCTAAAACGCGATAAAAACCCATCTCGCGATTTCAACGGAATCTAACCCGCAGATTTGATAACGTTTTGACGGTTTACTCGCAGAAGGAAAATAAAAGTCAAGTTTAAAGATAAAATGAAGGTTTGAAGAGAAATAGAAGATTTCCGCGGAAGAAAAGGAAGGATCGAGAAGAATGGAAAATTCCCGATTTAGTCAAATATGGGCGAAATGGAAAGATCGGATAGCCAAGGCGAGAAGTATATAAATAGGAGGTCTAGGGCAGAAGCAACACACACGAAATTCAGAGCTCTCACCACCAAAACTAGCATTTAGGAATATTTCTGTTTTTCTGTTAGCGAGCTGCACCTCAATTAGGGTTTTCGTTCTTAAGCTTTTCGGCTACTCTTTTGTACCAGTCCTACGCAGATTCGGAATAAGAACCTCTTTGCTCTCTATTTCGTTTATTTTCATTCAAATTCTAAGTTATTGTTTTTCTTATTTTTCGTTGCGCGGCTCTGCAGATAGCCGGTTCCTCTGGAAACTTAGGGTTTTCCCGAAGTTTCCTTTTTTACGATTTAATTGACAGTGAGTGGATTTCGACACCCACAGTTTGGCGCTAGAAGGAGGGGGGGTCGGATCTATCTTACACTGTAGCCGCAACATGTCCAACGAAGAAACGATGGCTGGTGACAACCAAACTCGCAACGAACGCGACAACGTTGAAACACCACTACCAAAAGACGCGCCTGCTGCCAACGCTACGAACGCTAACGTCGAGACCGTCGAAAAGATGCTTTCCGAGTTTAACAAAAAATCGGAAGAGCAGGAAAAGCTCATTGGTTCGCTCGCAAAACGGCTTGAAACCCTAACTGCGAGAACCAAAGCGATTCGCCCCCGCGGAACTACCAAAATCCGCGGAAGGAGACTCGATTTCGGCGCTCCTACGGATCGTCCCAAAATCGACCAGAGAAACGTACCGGAAAAAGATTCCGGGAAAGAAAACCCTGACACGACACTGAACGAATCGGAAAAATCTCCTACTCGCGAACAGGAGACTGAAGGCGACGGCATCGAGAGGGTTAAATTGGAAACGAGCTACCAGGCCGACTCGACAGACGAAGACGCCGACGTCCATCCTAGGAGAAGAAAAACTCGCAGTCCTCAACCGGAGTCTTCTCTCGAACGTTCCTTTACTGGAGACGAAAGGGGAACTCGACTTCGCGCGATACGCAAAAACCGCCGAGGAGCAATCTCCGGTCACTCGCAGCAAACGCCGACAAGGTCGGAAAACTGCTGGCGATCAGACCGAGATTCGCGATCTCCGCGAATACATTACCAAAACGGCCGCAGCGGTAAAAGCGGTGAAATCTCAGATTCACCACGCGACCAGCGCCGCACCCGAGATCGATCGGCTACTGTACGAGTCTCGGAAAACGCCCTTCACGGCCCGCATCACCGAGATCAAACTGCCCGATCCCGGAAAGCTTAAGGTGCCAACTTACGACGGNAAGCTCAAGGACCACGAAAAAGACGCAGGCTACTGCCGCCTCTTCGTCGAAAACCTAGAAGGAGCTGCGCTCGAATGGTTCGCCAAACTTAGGCGAAACTCGATCGGAAGTTTCCGTCGACTGGCTTCGGAGTTCCTGAAACAGTACTCGATGTTCATTAACCCGGAAACCTCCGACGCCGATCTCTGGAGCTTGGTACTCGAGGAGGACGAATCTCTCCGCAATTTCATGAGTAGATTCAAACTCGTCATGGCTAGGGTTAGCGGGATTAGCGACAAAGCCGCCATCGACGCGTTATGGAAATCGCTCTGGTATAAATCGAAGTTCCGCAAGTGGATAACTCTCGAGAAACCGCGGAAGATCCAGGATGCGGTCCATAAGGCCACCGACTTCATAACCATCGAAGAGGAAACTAAAATCCTGTCCGAGAAGCATAAGCTGACGAAAACATCCGCGAAGGATAACGCGTCCGAGCAGAAGCAGAAAAAAAAAGCTCTCGTAACGACAAATTCGTCCATCACGAGGGACATGATCTCCGAGGGGAGCATAACTACGCCATCAACTCCGGTTTGGACGAGAAATTCGAATTACGATGAGAATTTTTTCTGCGACCTCCACCAAATCCATGGTCATTCCACCGTGAACTGCAAAGTTCTCGGCGCTAGACTGGCCGCAAAGTTAGTCACGGGAGAACTTTTCGAGCTATCTAGTGTCAAGGATCTCATCCGCGATTCGGACCGCGTCCCGAAGAATGAAAAAAATGCGCAAACTCCGCCTCAGGGAAATCAGTCGGGCGAAAAACGCGGACGAAAAGTAGACGAGAAGGGTAACGATGCTAACCGCCAAAAAATCAACATGATCATCGGCGAATCGCCATACTTTAACGACACCATCTCGTCAATAAAATCCTACCAACGTAAAGCCAAAACAGGCTCGAGTTGGAAGGTGCTGATGGACGATTCTCCGACAGGAGTAATCTCTTTCAACGATGCTGAAACCGGTGGAATCGACCAACCGCATGCCGATCCCTTTGTCATCGATTTGGTGATAAGCGATCTAGAGGTTGCTCGAATCCTGGTTGATACCGGAAGCACGGTCAACGTCATCTTCCGCAACATGCTAGCACGAATGGGAATCGACCTCTCGGAAGTCCAGCCGATTCCAAAACCGCTGACTAGTTTCTCCGGCGAAACGTCAATGACCCTGGGATCAATCCGACTACCGGTCGTCACGAAAGAAGTGACGAAAATTGTTAACTTTGCGGTAGTCTATTTCCCGGGTATCTAAAACGTGATTATGGGCACGCCTTGGATAAATTCAATGAAGGCAGTTCTGTCCACGTATCACTTAGGCATCAAATTCCCGACGCCTACGGGAGTCGCAGTAATTTGGGGATGCCAAAGACAATCGCGATCTTGCTTCCTGGCCGAACATAAGCTAAGGCAATTGGCGGTCGCGATTGTGAAACCAAAACGGGCAAAGGTCACACCACCGCCCGCAGACGACGACCCGAAGCAAGCAACGGCCGAGAAACCGGAAGTTTCCGCGCCCATCGCTTCCACCCAACCGGAGGAGACAATCCCGGACAAAGACATCGATCCCGCGACTGAAGTGATCGAGAAGTCTACGACAGCCGAGTAAGCACACTCGCGCAAACAATCAGAACTACGAGATGGCTTGATTTCCGAAAGGAATACGTAGGCAGCTCGCCTAAAGACGAGTTCAGCTATCCCCCCTTCCAAAACAGGGGGGGGGGGGGAGTGGGTGAGTATACGAGTATTCGTATACTCCCAAAAATTTTTACAAAATTTCTTTTAACTTTGTAATCGAAATTTTTTCGAAATGTTTAATAAAGACAAAGTTAGAATATCTCTGCTACCATCGAAAAACGCAAATCCGGAAAATCGCTTCCGCAGTAACAACTACTCAATCGTTTTTATAAAAATTCGCATATCAAAATATTTTCGGAAAGAACGGGCGAGGCGTCGCCTAAATCTCGAAGAAAAATATTTCCCCAAAGTCTGTCCGCGAATATAAAAACACGAACGCTCGGCGATTGGCCCCGTCTAGCACGCTAGCCGTCCTAAAAAAACGCACCGACGAGGATAAAATAGCGCGCTATAAAAGAAATCCAAATTTTTGGTCAGCACTTCCGGGCAACTTAGAAATTGTTCCCGGTGAGATGCTCGGTTCAAACCATACGAATCATATAAGCCGAGAACCTATTGCGGATTCTAAATCGGTATGGAATCAGGTTAAAATCGCAACGGGCAAAGCGAAAGCCGATTAGTCATCGCACAGCCCCAATCCGAAAGTAAACCTAGGTCTTGCCCTAAACCCAGCACACTGGTCGCTAACGTCTCAAGGCATGAATCTAGATCCTAAAGGCATGTCTCTTTGCCCACATATAAACACTCGCGAAAATCGAAATCTCCCGAGTTAACGAATCGGACGATTTACACCGAAGAGTTAGGTACGAGATGACAACTCGTATTCTTTCCTCTACATCTAACATAAAAAACGAGTTTCATACTTAGAAAATATTTTCTTATTAAAAGCATCCGAATACACACCGCCCAGCAGTAGGGATTCAAAGCCACCAACGGCCAGTCCTGGAAAAACAACGACAAAATCGAAAAAACTAAGAACATCACACATCAAAGTAATCAAACGCAGGTTGATCGACTTCACCATCTACATCCGAAATCCCAGGACCGACTTCAACTGAATCCGGCGACACCGCGACGGGATTCCATTGATCCCACATGCACGCCTTAAGGTCGAAAAATTCGGACTGCATATCTTTTTCCCGATTCAAATCTTCCCATCGCACGAGGGATTCCGTAGCAAACGAATACCCTTCATTCTGAGTCAGGGATAACCCATGAACGATCCCGCGACATTCGCGATAATCACCATGCGCCCGTTGAATAGCTTCCGCATCCGAATAACCGATTGCAAATCGCTCGCGACGAACCTTCATCTCCTCGGCAACCTCTCGTTTGCCCGCACGACGAACACGACGAATCCTTTGGTCAGAAAGCTCCTTAGCACGACGAGACCTGGTCGCGCATTCGTCCCTCACGCGAGCAACCTCCCTCGCAACCATTTCTTCGGCTTGGTTGGCCTCGACCTCTGCCCGAAGATGAGCAACTTCCTTTTCGGCCATGTTCGCTCGAAACTCGGCAAGGCGAGCCTCAGCAGTACGGTTGTCCAGGGCTCGACTCATGATAAGGAAACCCTACCAAAGAAAAGAATTAAGCCATGTCGTAAAAAAAACTGCTCGAAAAAGAAAACAATAAACGCACGTACCTCCTTTGCTATCTCAGACCCCCTAACAAGCTCTGGAACTTGATCATGGTCAATGTCCGGAAAATGGGAGGTCGATGATCCGCCCGCCTTCGTCCAGAGGCCATCTTCCGCCTGACTATCGAGAAAATCCTTGAGAATATTATCAGGAGAAGTCGCGCGCTCAGAGTCATCGACTTCAATTACCGGGTTTTTATCCCTTCGGAAGCGTGATTTGCCACTCCCCATCGAGGGAACATGCGGAATGAACTCTCCGATAAACGGATCCTCTTCGTAAACCGGAGAATTCGCAAAAAGTCGAGATCAGAAGAGGGCAACCGCTTGACGGACACGTTGCGGAGAAAAACTGCACCAACCGACTTCACCACGTCTGAGAGAAGTGGTGATGTCCGAAAGATCCTCGGGGTACGGAGGCAAAGGATTGGTCACTGCGGAAAAACAGAAAGTCATCTTAAAAAAAAAATAATAAGGGTTTGTGTGAATTCGAGTCGTATACCTCTTCGACCCCACGTGGTCGTAAAAAGCGGAATGCCACCCTCCTCGACCGACGCACCGTCGATACGAACATTGAAGAAATTCTTCTTCCAAGAAGTAGAAGGCGTCGAGCAGCCCGTAACAACTTCATCACGAGGGCTTAGAGTGATCCTCCGCGATTGCCCTGTAGGCTTTAACAGACCCTCGAGATGATCGACGGTAAGGGTGATTCCCTGCTCGTAACTTAGCGTCAAAAGACCGACGAGTTGCTTTAAACTTGGAGGAGTCAATTGACTAATCGACAGTCCCAGTCTGTGAAGGAAATGCANGACCCTCGAGATGATCGACGGTAAGGGTGATTCCCTGCTCGTAACTTAGCGTCAAAAGACCGACGAGTTGCTTTAAACTTGGAGGAGTCAATTGACTAATCGACAGTCCCAGTCTGTGAAGGAAATGCACAATGACCTCCGGAATCGGGAACCATAGGTGGCATTGTTGCAAGAAAATGTTGTAACACGTGAAAAATCCGTCGGGCGCATCCTCGTCGCTCTCCCCGGCAAGTGGGGAACGAAACTCAACGGCCCCTGGAACTCGGCAGAATTCACGCATGTAATCAATGCTGTTAAAAAGCGTCAAGCTCGGACGTCCGGAAATTTGATCGACATCCGACAAAGCTGGAACCCAAGTTCCAGGCCTAGCGGACCCCGACTTGTCTCCGATCGTCCAAAAAGCCTCGAAGTCCGCCGGATCGACTAACGGGGACGAATACTCTTCTTTCGGAGCCAAGGCTGGAGGCTGCGAACTCATTCCCTCAGAATTGTGAAAATTGGAACTAGTTGAGGAACGAGTCTTTCTTCCTGAAAACATGCTTGAAGTTCTTCAAAGAAAGTGGAGAGAAAAATTTCTTGAATAAGTTGTAGAAGGTGGAATACATAATTCAAAATTTTACTCCATATACTTATAGGGAAGAATTTTACTATTCACCTTTGGACTTTTGGCCATTAAAGTTCCGCCTAATTCCACCAAACTCGCCAAACGAGCTCAATCCACTCGCAAGAATCTCACGATTCTTACGAGCTGGGGGGCTAACTGTTGGGGTCAAAATCAGTACGACGGAATTAATAACCAAAACTCCCCGCGAAAATACAAAAGGAACAGTTTTATAAAACTCGAGAATCGTTTTATAAAACTCGAAGATCGTTTTATAAAACTCGCAGACCGTTTTATAAAACTCGCAGACCGTTTTATAAAACTCGAAAGATCGTTTTATAAAACTCGAAGATCGTTTTATAAAACTAGAAGATCGTCTTATAAAACTCGAGAATCGTTTTCTAAAACTCGAGAATCGTTTTATAAAACTCAAAGATCGTTTTATAAAACTCGAGAAATCATTTTATAAAACTCGAGAATCGTTTTATAAAACTCGAAGAATCGTTTTATAAAACTCGAGAAATCGTTTTATAAAACTCGAGAATCGTTTTATAAAACTCGAGAAATCGTTTTATAAAACTCGAGAATCGTTTTATAAAACTCAAAGGATCGTTTTACAAAGCTCGAGAATCGTTTTATAAAACTCGAGAATCGTTTTATAAAACTCGAGAATCGTTTTATAAAACTCGAGAATCGTTTTATAAAACTCGAAGATCGTTTTATAAAACTCGAAGATCATTTTATAAAACTCGCAGACCGTTTTATGAAACTCGAAAAATCGTTTTATAAAACTCGAAGATCGTTTTATAAAACTCAAAGATCGATTTATAAAACTCGAAGATAGTTTTATAAAACTCGAGAAATCGTTTTATAAAACTCGAGAATCATTTTATAAAAATCAAAGATCATTTTATAAAACTCGAGAAATCGTTTTATAAAACTCGGGAATCGTTTTCTAATACTCGAAGATCGTTTTATAAAACTCGAAGATCGTTTTATAAAACTCGAGAAATCGTTTTCTAAAACTCGAGAATCGTTTTATAAAACTCGAAGATCGTTTTATAAAACTCGAAGGTCGTTTTATGAAATCCGAAGATCATTTTATGAAACTCGAGAATCGTTTTACGAAACCGCGAAAAACCGAAATAGCTGTAAAATGCGAACTAGTCGTAACTAGTTCGCCCATGGGCGAACTAAGCCAGCCCGGCTTAGTTCGCCGATGGGGGAACTAAGCCAGCCCGGCTTAGTTCGCCGATGGGGGAACTAAGAGATACTCTTCTAGTTCGTCCATCGGCGAACTAAGCCGGCCCGGCTTAGTTCACCGATGGGCGAACTAAGAGATACACTTCTAGTTCGCCCATCGGCGAACTAAGCCGGCCCGGCTTAGTTCGCCGATGGGCGAACTAGAGACTTCCCAGACACTCCGCGTCTCGATCTCCCGCATTCCCGATTCGAAACTTACGTCTTTCGACAAGGTCACGTTCTAAACTACGGCCGGACATCTCCCGTTCCATCTCGATCCGACTTACCGTTCGAGTTTTACGATAAAAACCGTAAAACTTTGCTTTCTTGGAAAGAACTCGAGGAAATCGTATAAAACGGCAACGGTTAAACGAAACACCGAACATTGCCTAAACTATACGATTTATTCGAGATTTCTCGTTGAAATCATAAAAAACGCGTTTTTAATATAAAAAAACGCCGAGTAAGTCGTAAAAAACGTGTTTTTAATAAAAAGTCGAGTAAATCGTAAAACCTTGCGATTAACTCGGGTAATTTATTGAAAACGACGGTTTACTCGCAGAAGGAAACTAAAAGTCAAGTTTAAAGATAAAAGGAAGGTTTGAAGAGAAATAGAAGATTTCCGCGGAAGAAAAAGAAGGATCGAGAAGAATGGAAAATTCCCGATTTAGTCAAATCTGGGCGAAATGGAAAGATCGGATAGCCAAGGCGAGGAGTATATAAATAGGAGGTCTAGGGCAGAAGCAACACACACGAAATTCAGAGCTCTCACCACCAAAACTAGCATTTAGGAATATTTCCGTTTTTCTGTTAGCGAGCTGCGCCTCAATTAGGGTTTTCATTCTTAAGCTTTTCGGCTACTCTTTTGTACCAGTTCTACACAGATTCAGAATAAGAACCTCTTTGCTCTCTATTTCTTTTATTTTCATTCAAATTCTAAGTTATTGTTTTTCTTATTTTTCGTTGTGCGGCTGTGCAGATCGCCGGTTCCTCCGGAAACTTAGGGTTTTACCGAAGTTTCCTTTTTTACGATTAAATTGACAGTGAGTGGATTTCGACACCCACAATCGACACCCTCCAAGAAGAATTGATCGATAGCAAACACCAGACATCGATCGATATGGCACACCGTCAATCGATCGATAAGCTACAAGCAGCAATGATCGATAAAGCCAACCAACCTACAAACAACATTGTTCGGCCAAACACTGTTCATCAGGCTACCGTTCATCGCACTACTGTTCATCCGATATCGATCGACAGCATTCACCCGATGTCGATCATTACTATTCACCACAAATCGATCGACACGCATAGTCGGATATCGATCGATAAAGACTCACTGGTAGCAGGTAAGTTTTCTATTAACACATATGTTAATTAGGAAGTAGTCCAAATTGAACCAATAGGTAAAATTAGCAATGCAATTAGCCAAAATAAAAATCAACATGGGACCACAATCCCTGTTACAATCCATTCCACCTTGAATAAAGGTGAACAAATAAAATTGTCTTTCCAAAACTACAAAACCCCTGTTCCCCTGAAATCGATCGACACGGCTCACACCATGTCGACCAATACTGCCCACCCAAAATCGATCAACACGGTACATTCCGTGTTGACTGATACTGTTATCCTGAAATCGATCGACACGCCTAACCGCGCGTCGACCGATGCTGTTCATCCCCCGTCGATCGACACTTTTCATCTCCCGTCGATTGACACTTCCCACCCGAAATCGATCGATACGGCTCACACCGCGTGGACCGATACTATTCGTCCAAGATCGACAGACACTGTTTGTGGAAAGGAAGAAAATTTTAACTCCGAGCTGAAACTTCAGTACATCCCTCTTATGAGTCATCGTCTCTTTCATGGTTATCTTGACGAGCAACCGATAGATCATATTGATATGTTTGAAGAACTAATCCGGTTTCTCTTTAATGAACTCCCTGAAGACTACCACTTCTTCCAACTATTTCCATTCACTCNGACACTGTTTGTGGAAAGGAAGAAAATTTTAACTCCGAGCTGAAACTTCAGTACATCCCTCTTATGAGTCATCGTCTCTTTCATGGTTATCTTGACGAGCAACCGATAGATCATATTGATATGTTTGAAGAACTAATCCGGTTTCTCTTTAATGAACTCCCTGAAGACTACCACTTCTTCCAACTATTTCCATTCACTCTTGCTGGAGAAGCAAGACGTTGGTTCAAAAAGTTGCTACCAGAGTCCCTCAAAACATTGATTGATATTGCGGACGCCTTCTTCAACGAATTTCTCTATGACACTCCAGAAAATCTAAAGATGGAGTCAACAATAAGATATGTGGTGGAGGATGATGAACAAGAAAACAATACTGGTGATATGACGCCTACATCGGTTGACACCATAACTTCTACATCGACCGATGCCACGATCTTTCTATCGGACGATATCATTCACCCGTCATCGATCGATACCATGATTTCATCATCGGTCGACACTGATCACCGAGACACTGTTCATCCGACGACCGATACCACTAGCATGGAGATAGAGAAGGACAAAGGGCACATACTTCAGATCGATAAGAAGGGTATCTGGCGAGACAAAGAAGGTCGTCCTTGCAACATTAAAGGACAATTGATTAATGGAGAAGAAGAATTAATTCCTGATGTGATTTCTTTTCTAGAAATGGATACCTTTGATCTAAGTAGCCAGTGGTATGATTGGGTAAGCAAGGACCCTTTCCAAGGTCTTTTTTATGAGGACCCCAGAGATCATATCAAGATACTTGAGGAGGTAGTTTCAGCAACCAGAAATAAATTAATACCCGAAGACCACATTCTCTGCAAGATGTTCCCTCATTCACTATCCGGAGATGTGTATAGCTGGTTCAGTAAGCTGCAGCCAAAATCTCTAACCTGCTGGGAGGACATCAAAGACGCCTTCCTAGGTAAAATTTTCAGCACTTTTTCAGAAAATTTGGAGATTGAGATGAGTTCTATGCTGGAATATATGGTGGACGATAAGGAACAAGATGAGTCTGGAGAACTGAGCAGAGTAGAAGAAACTGATATTAAAGATCCGACCTCCAGATCGATCGGCACCAGTTCCTTAGCATCGATCGCCAGTACGACTGCAGCATCGATCATCACCACCACCTCATCGATCGACACCAGCATCTCAGAATCGATCGAGATAGACTTTTGTCATCGATCGATACCACTTGAAATCCTTGTAAGTTCGAATTGTCCTCAGGACACTGCAGACTCGAAGAGCACTTATGTATTAAGTTCTTCTCCTTCCCTGGCTGTAAACATAGAGAATGGAGAGGATCTTGGAGATTTGGATTCAAGTAAAGAAGCTACTTTAGAAGACTTCTTGGAGCTGAAGGCATGGCTTGAGGATGTAGATAAGAATTTGGAGCAGAAGCTTGATGACAAAGAGAATGCTGAGAGGAAAGATGGAGAGACTTCATCTAAGGCTAGCATCGATCTATACCAACCTGATGAGATCAATCGATACCCTCCCTGCATCATTGATATACATCCACCTTACGACATCGATCGACAGTCGCCATACATAATCGATCTACATACATCCGACTGCATCGATCGACACCCACCCGATTGTATCGATCGACAACCATGGTTGGATGAACTGCCAAGATCCATAGTCAAAATGGAACCAGTTGAGGAGATAGTGCATAATTGTGAAGCCTCACACATTACTGTCCCTAAACATCAGAGACCTCCTATTTGGACAGAAGAAGCTGATGGGTTTCACAAAAGAGTGAAAAGGATACATGATCCTGTTAAGATTATGGTTCCAAATGCGGTGTTTGAAGCTGAATCTCCTATCCCACCAGATATAAGTATGGAGTTAAGTTCCTATAGTGAAGTATTAAATGATCATCAGCACGTAGAAGTTTCACAGAGAGGGTTGAGATTTAAAGATGAAGTCGATAAAGCTTCTAGCAGAAGAAGCATCGATCGACACTGACCAGACACCATCGATCAACATGATCAATCCACAATCGATCGATACTACCATTGGTACATCGATCGATACCAAACGCGAATCAGAGCAGAATGAGTATGGAGTGTGTGAAAATATTTTTGATGGAGATACCACCACACATTCAGATAGCTCTGGGGGAAAGAAGTGGAAGAATTTGAAGCAGAGAAAAAGAATCAATGGATGTTCTCCGTTATCATTGATTTTTCACTTTTCAGATGATGTCAGGAAATCCAAAGTGAGATTACACAAGCCTATGGGAAAGAAGGAGAGAAATTGGAAGAAGCGGAAACGAACCAACGGAAGTTCTCAGTTACCATTGACTATCTACTTTTCAGATAGTATCAGAAAATCCAGAGTGCGCACCAGATGCTTCTCACATCCATATGCAAAGCTTAAAGCCCTCCTTATTGCTGAGATGATAGACAAAGGAGAAAAGTCTATGGAGGAGGCTTTCACACAAGAATGATAAAGCTTCAGAGATTGGACAATGAGACTTGAATTGGAGCACGTTCTCATTCTCATCCGAACTGAATCAGATCTCCAGAAGTCAAGCTAATGACTAAAAATGAGCGCTGAGTGGGAGGCAAGCCACTGTTAGGTAATTTTAAATTTGGTTTTATTTTCATTTATTACTGATATTTTGTTTTCTAAGGATTTCAGATACTATAGCAGAGTCACTGTAGCAAGATCACTATGCATATAAAAAAATGTGGTTTTATTAGTTATCTATTACTAACTTTTAGAATATTAGTGTATTAGTGTTTTATTTATGTCAGGTATTAGGAAAAAGAGTCAAGGAAGATGAGTTTGCATAAGAATCGACGATGACTAGCTAGCATCGATTGACAAAGCATCAAGAATATCGATCGCCACTTAACTGTGTTGATTGATACTCACATCAAAGCAGGTATACAGTCTTTTTTTGTTAAATATTTCCTTATGGTTTATTGTCCCACCAATCTTGGGCTGTTTAACATTGGTCACAGTGTTATTTAAGTCTGGGGGAGGTTCTACTAATATTATGTTTGAGTTAGATATTTAGAATAAAAACCCGGGTAGACGATTGCCTTGGCTATCGACCGATACGATCCAGTCGATATCGCTCGACACATACCTACACGCATCGATCGACGATGGCGACTCACCATCGATCGATACCCATATCGGTCAGGTATATCGTTCACAATTTCGATATCAGTTACACATTTATTATTCTTCTTATGCTCTAACCCTGACTGATTATACACTGAGGACAGTGTATGATTTAACTCTGGGGGAGTTGATTACTGATGCTACTTTACCTCTTTTTTATCTTATTAAAAGTTTTCAAAAATTGGTTTTATTGAGTTAAGAAAGGGAAAAAAATTCAAAGTCTTACTTTTTATCTTACCACACTTTAGCACAATTCTTAGATTTGTTGATTGCAGAAAGTACTATAGATGCTAAAGTGGATCACCGATCACTTATGACAACACTTTTATGATTGTCTGGAAGAACCAAAGCTGATTTCCAACCTAACCTGACATCTATTGCTTGTCTTAGGGCTTGGTATACAAGGGATCGGGGAATCCTCCTGCAAGTCTGAAAGGTAAAAGTCTCAAAAAAAAATTATGGTTTCCTTCTCTCCTTCCTTTGGCATCCCCAGAAAATAAAAGATTGAAATGATTCCTGAGAGGCAGAGGGAGAGGTACATTACCCATGACCCCACTATTCTAAATCAAAGGAATGATCACACATTGTAGAAGCGAGGGAGAGGTAAATTACCTATGACCCCACTATTCGCCTACACTTTGTCAAAAGAGCTACAAAAATTAGAAAGATCAATAAGATGAACATTAGTTGTTCATTGGGATTGATATAAGAAAAAAGAAAGAATTGGGATTCAAAGAAGGGAGATAAAGAGAGAAAGGGAACCAGAATGAGAATGCCTGAAACTCGTTTGAGTCGAATCCAAGTGTTCCTTGATCGATACTCCCAAGGTAAAGCCTACACCTTTATTTTATGCATAAATGAAATCAGTAGAGGGGATAGACAGACAAAGAATGTTTAAGGTTATTGGCTAGATGTATTTGGTTGCTAAGCTAGGATATGGTCTAATGTACCTCTGTAGTTGATAGATATGAGAGGTGGCTTGCAACAAAGTAAGAGGTGCTGATTTAAAAGTTAAGATTTTGATTGAGTCCCTGCTGTTTTTAAACTTCTTTCAAAGACTAACTTAAAGTTTGCTTGAGGACAAGCAAAGTGTTAAGTTTGGGGGAGTTGATATACCATGATTTCGACCCACTTTTAGTCATGGTATTGATATGTTTTTATGATAATTATATATGTTTTGGAATCTATTTAGAGTATTTACATGTTCAGGTACGTCCTGGAGAAATATGGTGATTTTGGTGTCTTTTGGTGCCTTTAAGTGCAGAACTGCGCAGACGCGTCAGATGTTTAGATATGGATGGAGACCTTCCCATGCTGCGCTTGAGCCCATCTTGTGACACAAGATAGAGATTTGAGTTAGCTTTCCAATGCCACCGGTTTGAGGTCAGTCCAACGGTTAGATCATAAGTTATGCCCGTTTTACTGAAGAGCGGTCAGTCTGCCACGCGAGAGAAGGCTGTCGAGAACATATGTGCATATCGTTCGATGGGAGACACTTCATATCGATCGATATGGATGCCAGAATGCGGGCAGAGTATATTTCATGACCAACTGGAGCCCAGAAGAAACCTAAATTATCAGAATGCCCTAGGACGACCAGAAACCCTATTTATGTTATTTGCAAGCCATTGTTGACGGCTATGCTATCTAAGCTTTCTTTGATTCATTGTTCATTGTTAGGAGAGAAGGGAGAAACTCCTATCAGAGTCCTCCTGGAACTCCATTGTTTTTATATCTATTGCAATTTCTTATCTATTCATCTATGATTTATGTGATAAACTTCATGTCTGAATAGATCCACCTGTTGGATTTAGGATTCAGATAGGTTGTGGGATTAGCCCCAACTATAGGTTGCTAAGTTGTGATATTCATTGTTATGATGTTTTTAATGCTTGTTTCTAGAGTCATGCAGTAGAACCATGAACTGGAATAGTTTAATTTATTAATCTTCATCCTGATATTATCCTCTACAAACTCAGGTCCTTTAGGCACGTGCGATAGGCGGCCTAATTGAATCTCGGGTGAACACAGTTTCGATTCGATCCGATGCTATATCGATCGATACTTCTATAGAGTAATCGATCTACGGCAACACATATCGACCGACACTGCGATAGCAACATCGGTTGATACTGTCGGCATTCAGATCAATGGATGAGTCTAACTAGCGTTAGCTATAGATTTGTCTAAAAATCAAAGTTCTGACATATCATGCATGCAACTTGTTAGGCATCTATAGTATTATAATCCTGATTACCTGAATAGAAACCCTAGATCTAACAACCATCCTTACATCCATCAAACCCTTGCCAAGCTGAACAATTAATCTTGTTCAACTTGTTTATTACTTTATTTATTTACTGTATTATTACCTATTAGCCTAGCTTAATCATATAACTATTAAATCTATTAGGTTCCCTAGCTCCCCATGAATTCGATCCTTAAGTACTACAATTGAACCTCTTATTTGAGAGAGTAATTCCCTCTTTAGGGTTAAACATTTGAGTGATATCAACGATTTACACTAAGAGTTAGATGCAAGACGACAACTCGTATTCATCCCTCTACATCTAAAACGAAACACAAATTTCAAACTTAGAAAATACTTTCTATTAAAAAGTCTTCAAATACACACCGCCCAGCGTCAGGGATTCAAAGCCACCAACGGCCAGTCCCGAAAAAACGACATCATACTTCAATAACATCACACATGAAGTCATCAAACACGAATGTCACTGGAATCGATCCATGGCTGGTCGACTTCGCCATCCACATCCCGGATCCCAGGTCCGGTTTCAACTGAATCTGGCGACATAACAATAGGGCTCCACTGATCCCACATCTGCTTCCCGGGATTAACAAACTCGGCCTTCTTCTTCTCTCTCTTAGCCAGACACGCTTCCTGCTTCGCAATCGCAACCTCATACAAGTAGTCCGGATCCTGGGTAAGATGCAAACCGCCAACTATACCCCGGCACTCGCGGAAATCGCCATTCGCTCTTTGCACATCCTCAAACTCCGCGTAAAGAGGCACGAACCGCTCGCGACAAGCCATCAACTCCGCGGCGACCTCTCTTTTGCCCGCTCTACAAGTACGACGAACCATCGTGTGAGAAAGCTCTAAGCTTTGACGAGATTCAGCTTCATACTCCTTCCTCACACGAGCGGCCTCCCTTGCAGCTAAGTCATGGGCACGAGATAAGCAGGCATCAATCTCTTCTTTGAGACGAACAGCCTCCGCCTCTGCAGCCCTAGATTCGGCCTTGCGAAGTTCCGCACTACTCGCATTCACCGCTTCGTTGATAAAGCGGAGACCCTGGAAAACGAGAAAAATCCTCCCTTATAAAAAAAAATATATATACCAAGATAAAGCAAAACAGACAGACCTTGTTAAAATGTCTCGACGCCTTCGCAAACGGTGTGTCGGCCGGTGCTCGGGATGATGTCTCGGCCGGATCAAATTCGGAGGCCGAAAAGTCAATAAGATCTTTGATATTAATATCATTATCGAACGCTCGATCGCGACCAATCGAAACTTCTCTGTCCTGCAGAGATCTGGACCTTTCCCTCTCCTCCGCACCGTCATCCACCTCGACCTCAATACGACTGTCCTGAGAAAAACCGGATGAATAATAGGCAACGGCGCGACGGATTATTTTCGGAGAAAAGTATCCCCAATAGAGTGGGCCGCCACGAAGAAGATTCATGACCTCCGGGAAATCATCAAGCAGCGGCTTGCAGGGGATAGGCACTGCAAAACGCACGAAAAGGTTAAAATATATATATATATACAGATATGTAGATCACACCAATAAAATACCAGTTGTCGCCCACACGGTCCTGAACAAAGGAATACAACTTTCCTCCACCGACGCGCTATCAATTTTGACATAGAAAACCGATCAATCCAATCGTGATCATTCGAGGCGAGCATGCCGATAGCCGTCATTTCTCGCCGAGAGGTTAAGTAAAAGCCGCCCCCTCTTCCGCGCTTGAATGTCAACATAGCCAAAAGATAGTCCGCGTCAAGGGACATTCCACGCTCGTAGCCTAGCATCAAGATCCAAACAAGGTGCTGCAACCAACTAGGACGTAGCTGGCTGAACGATGCGCCAAACCTATCCAAGAACTCAACAATGGCTCGAGGAATAGGGAACCATAGCTGACAGTTCAGCAGAAAAGCTTCGTAAGTAAAATAACCCGGAGGCGGATTCTCGGCATCCTGACCTTGAACGGGAAGGCAAAACTGAACCGACTCAGGGATCGCACGGAGATTCCTCAAATCTCTGAGAACCAATAGTACTCGTATCCAGACCGACCGTTTTCTTCCGAAGCTTATCCTTCTTCGGAACCCAGAAATTTGAAGACGGAACCTCGGCGGCCTCCAAGGCTAACCAGTATTCCAAAAACTCTTTCTTAGTCGTGGAAAAGCGCCAAAAGATCGGCCTGGGAAGGGCACAACCGCCAGAGATGTCAAGGTCTCTCGAATAAAAAATTGATGCATGAGCATGGTCTGAAGCTTTCCATTCGGAAGACATGTTGGACGGTCAAAATAAAAAGAAAGGATCCAAAGGAAGAAGTAAAGAGAAAACTTCTTGAAACTTAAACATGTTATGGAAAAATGGGTATGGAACTTGAGAACTCACCCCATATACTTATAGGAAAAAGTTTACTATTCACCTTTGGACTTTTTGGCCATTAAACTTCCGCCTAGTTCTACCAAACTCGCCAAACAAGTTCGATCCACTCGCAAAAACTCCACGATTCTTACGAGCTAGGGGGCTAACTGTTGGAGTCAAAATCTGTACCACGGAATCAATAGCCAAAACTCCCCGCAAAAAGATAAAAGAAATCATTTTTTAAATCGTTTTTTAAAACTCGAGGAATCGTTTTATAAAACTCGAAGAATCGTTTTATAAAACTTGAGAATTTTTTTTATAAAACTCGTAGAATCGTTTTATAAAACTCGAGAAATAGTTTCATAAAACTCGAGAAATCGTTTTATAAAACTCGAGAAATTTTTTTATAAAACTCGATAAATCATTTTATAAAACTCTAGGAATCGTTTTATTAATGCAAAAGAGATTTCCGAACAAAGGAAATCCGCGGAAAACTCGGAAGATCGTTATCTCGGAAAAACGGAACAAATGTCGATTACACGATCGTCCAAGTTAAGAACAAAACCGCGAAAAACCAAAACCGCCGTAAAATGCGAGCTAGTCCCGACACGACTAGCTCGCCGTTTGGCGAGCTAGACTCGTCCCGACTAGCTCACCGTTGGGCGAGCTAAAAGCTTCCCGGGCAGCTCGCCGTACGTCGAACCGACCATCCCGAGCCTCGATCTCTCGCATCCCCGATTCAAGGCTTACGTCTTTCGACACGACCATGTTTTGAACTATGGTCGAAATGTCTCTAGTTTCGTCTCAATCCGTCCTATCGTTTGAGTTTTACGATAAAAACCGTAAAACTTTGTTTTCTCGAAAAGAACTCGAGGAAATCGTATAAAAGGCAACAGTTAAACGAAACACCGACAGTGCCTAAACTATACGATTTATTCGAGATTTTTTGTAATAATCGTAAAAACGCATTTTTAATAAAAACGTCGAGTGAATCGTAAAAACAGCATCGATTAACCGAGAAACGAACGTAATTAAACTTTACGATTAATTCGGTGAAGTTACTTTAAACGGCATCGGATCAGGAAACGATCTCGTACAAAGTCGCAAAACGAATTTATCGCAAAATTGGCTCGGAAGATCCTAAAATGTGGTAAAAGCCCATCTCGCGATCTTAACGAAATCTAACCCAAAGATACGATTACGTTTGGACGATTTACTCGCAGAAGGAAGATAAATGGCAAGTTTGAAGATAAATAGAAGATTTCCGCGGGAAAAAAGGAAGGACCGAGATAAATGGAAGATTCCCGAAAAACATGAATCCGGGCGAAATGGAAAGACTAAACCGCCTAGGAAGGGATTATATAAGCAAGAGACATGGGGCAGAAGCAAGGGACACGATTTTCAGAGCTTTCACTACCAAACTTAGCATTTAGGAATATTTCTGTTTTCTGTTACCGAGCTGCGTCTCAACTAGGGTTTTCGGTCTTAGACTTCTTGAGTTAGAGATTTCGCTAACGACTCACGCAGCTAAGGCCACTCTCGTTGTAACCGTTCTTACGCAGATTCGGAAGAAATACCTTCTTGCTCTCAATCTCGTTCATCCTTACTTTAATTTTAAGTTCATCATTTTCTTAATTATCGTTGTGCGGTTCTGCAGATAGTCGGGTCCTCTGGAAACTTAGGGTTTACTCAAAGTTTCCTTATTTACGATTCATTGACAGTAGGTGAATTTTGGTTCCCACACTAGCTCCTTCTTTCTTTTAGGAATTGATATGAGTACGCTCGAATGCGTGGCGATCGTTTCTCGGTTGTACGAGAGATTGGATCGGTTTGCGAGTTATGCCTGAATAGTTAGAGAACAACAGATCGAGATAGACAAAAATTTCTTACGACTTAGCATGCTAGACTATCCTGCGAAATTCTAAGTTCCCTAGGTTTTACGGCAGTTTACAAGTCGTTTTCATTCCTTTCCTGTGAGAAATTGGAAGTCTAATAAAATTTTCAAATCGGTCATACCTTAGTTTCATTGACGATTTGGGATTGTCTATTTTTCGTTCTTCATCTTTTGACTTATTCTCGTATAACTCGGTCTTCGACAAATTACCCACAAGAGTATCGGAGCGGGGAGAGGACTTAACCATTGGAGTCCATGTTCTTGTTTCTTCGTACTGCTGGTTTTACTTAACCGACTAGGTGCGCTTTGTATATCAAAAAATCAATCACGTGTTTATGATTTGATATTTTCGACTTAGCATGGCAGAATTTCGTAAAACCGGATTGCGTTTAGAGAGTTCAAATCTCTCGTATAGTTTAGGCAACTTTGGTGTTAAGTCGACCGTTTCCGTTTTAGATGATTGATTCGAACTTATACGAAAAATAAGTCTTTGAGTTTTTTATCGTAAAATCTCGATGGAAATTCCGATTGAGAGGAAAAGAGAATCAGCGCGATCAAGATTCTAGAGAGAAACTAGAGGATTAGTTCAGCTCGACGTAGTGCGAGGCGGGTGAACCCTTTCAGATCATCGCATGGCGAGCTGGTTTCAACGGTTCGGCGAGCTGGTTTAGGTTGGCCAGCTCGCCGTGTGGCGAGATGGACGGTAAGAACCCTTGGGGCGAAGTCAGCGCCTCAAGGGCAAGGTGAAAGGATGGTCAGCTCGCCGTACGGTGATCTGATTTAACTTGGATGGCTAGGTCGCCGTATGGCGAGCTAGACAATAAGAACCCTTGGGGCTAAGTCAGCACCTCAAGAAAGAGGTGAAATGATGGTCAGCTCGCCGTACAGCGAGCTAGTTTTGAACGGTTCAGCTCGCCGTAAGGCGAGCTAATCTTGAACTGTTCAGCTCGCCGTACGGCAAGCTGGTTTAATTTGGTTGGCTAGGTCGCCGTTTGGCGAGCTAGACGATAAGAACCCTTGGGGAAAAGTCAGCGCCTCAAGGGCGAGGTAAAATGCTGGTCAGCTCGCCGTACGGCGAGTTACTCTTGAACGGTTCAGCTCGCCATACAGCGAGCTGGTTTAACTTTGCTGGCTAGGTCGCCGTATGGCGAGCTAGACTAGACGATAAGAACCCTTGGGGCAAAGTCAGCGCCTCAAGGACGAGGTGAGAGGCTGGTCATCTCGTCGTACGGTGAGCTGGTTTAGCTTGACTGGCTAGGTCGCCGTAGGGCGATCTAGATGATAAGAACCCTTGGGGCAAAGTCAGCGCCTCGAGGGAGAGGTGGAAGGCCGGTCAGCTCGCCAAGATGGAAATCTGGGTTGCTTCGCCAACTCACTGTCTTTTCGAGCCGGAAAGTATCACCTAATTCTTTGATAGCCTAGGGTTTTCCCATGAGTAACCAAGCTAGGGTTCTTCCGCGAGCAACGTTGAGTTTTTCTTGCGAGTAACTGTAAATATTAATGAAAGACTTGATCTTATTCATGTGTTTACAAGCGTATATATAATACAATGCTAACCGACTTAGGATCTTTAGGATATATCCTACTAATTACATCATTATCTTAACTTAAATATAACTAACTCTTGTTATTATCCTCCAATACTCCCCCTCAAGTTGGGAATATGAAAGTTTCTTACTCCCAACTTGAACAATAATGCTTCAAACTGATCTCTCCCAAGTGCTTTTGTGAGCACATCCGCCACTTGATCAGTCGTCCATACATATACCGTCTCTAACGTGCCATCCATAATTGCATCTCTAACCTGATGGCAATCCGATTCTATATGTTTCGTTCTCTCATGAAACACAGGATTAGCAACTATGTAAATTGCTGACTTGCTATCACAAAACATTTTCGACGGTTGATGCTGTTTTATTCCCAAATCAGCAAGTAACCTCCGGAGCCACTTCACTTCTCCTGTAGCCTGTGCGATGGATCGATACTCAGCCTCAGACGATGAGTGAGACACCATGCTTTGCTTCTTTGTCTTCCATGAAACCGGCGAATCCCCTACTAATGTAACATAAGCACTCAATGATCTCCTCGTCAAAGGACATGCGGACCAGTCCGCATCACAGTACACTGACAACCTCAAATCACTCTTAGAACTCAACATAATTCCTTGTCCAGCAGTTCCTTTGAGATATCTAACTACTCGTAGAGCCGCGTCCCATTGTCCTTCTCTTGGTGTCTTCATGAACTGTGACAATATGTGCACAGGATATGATATGTCTTGTCGGATAATGGACAAATAAATTAAGCGCCCTACCAGTCTTCTATATTTCTCTCCGTCACTCAAGAATGGACTTGTATCAAGTGCCAACTTATGTTGTTGCTCCATAGGCGTAGCAGCTGGCTTGGCTCCAAGCAAACCAACATCCGATATTAGATCCAAAGCGTACTTTCTCTGCGTCAACATAAAGCCTTCTTCACCACGACCCACTTCAATTCCTAGAAAATACTTTAGTTTTCCTAAGTCGTTCATGCGGAAGCAATCACTCAAGGATTCTTTAAACTTAGCCACAACCTTCATGTCATTCCCACACACAAGTAAATCATCGACGTATATGAGCACCCTTAGCTCGATTCCTTTTCTTGAATAGACAAACAACGAATAATCAGCATACGAATGTTTGAAGCCATAATTCTTGAACGCATCAGTAAGCTTTGAGAACCAACATCTCGGAGCTTGACGCAAACCATACACCGCCTTATGTAATTTACACACTTTGTTAGGATCAGACGTCTTAAACCCTTGAGGCAGTTTCATGTACACCTCCTCTTTAAGATCTCCATGCAAGAAGGCATTGTGAACATCCATTTGATGCACAATCCACCCTTTTCCTGCCACTACACGTAGTAAGCTTCTCACAGTCGTCATCTTAGCTACTGGTGCAAATGTCTCCTTAAAATCTCTGTCTTTCACTTGCCTATTTCCCAACGCCACCAGACGTGATTTAGGTCTCTCCAAGGTGCCATCAGCATTATACTTATACTTGTACACCCACATATTTCCAATCACTCTCTTCCCTCGTGGTAGATCAACCACACTGAATGTTCCATTTTCTTCGAAAGCAGCAATCTCTTTTTGCATAGAATCTCGCCATATTTTATGCTGTACTGCTTCTTTGTAACTCCTTGGTTCTTTCCCATTAGTTATTGCTGCCAAAAACGCCTTATGATCTGAAGAAAAACAATCATCAGATATGTATTTCTCAAGTGGATATGGTGTTTTACCTGGAACCGTCGGCGATGACTCTGATTGAGTTGCAGGAGAAGTGAGTGTGTGATGGGGTTCTTCTCTCAAGTTTTGCGCATTATAGGTCACGTAATCATGCAGTTTAACAGAGGGAAACTTTTGTCTGCACCCTCTTCCCATCTCAGACTCTGCTGTGTCATCTTTCTCAGCCGTATCAACTTGATCTGAGCTCTGTTTTTCTGCAGTAGTCGATTCTGGTTCAACCACACCAGCCGGTACTTCTACTGCTGTTTCTTTACTACTATTCGCAGGAGATATACTCCCCCTGTTTCCTACTACCATATTAATTATCCAGTCATCATCGGGGCCTCCAGTTAACTCTGTTGTTTCTGCTACACCGGTCTGAATTTGGCTAAATGGGAACACATCTTCCGTAAAACTCACATCCCTTGACACCAAAAACTCGTTACTCTCTATGTCATATACCCTCCATGCCTTTTTTCCAAACGGGTATCCCACAAACACACATTTTCTACTTCTTTCACCAAGTTTATCTTTGTTTCGATCTCTCCGATGTACATAGCATAAAGACCCAAATACTCTCAAAGTCTCGTACGCTGGTCTTGTTCCAAAAAGTTTCTCATAAGGTGAGCTTCCATTTAACACCTTAGAAGGTGTCATATTAATAACGTGTGTAGCAGTAGTGATGGCTTCTCCCCAAAACTTAACTGGCATTTGAGCTTGAAATAACAAAGCTCTCGCCACATTCAAGATGTGTCTATGTTTCCTTTCCACACGCCCATTTTGTTGAGGTGTATTGACACAGCTTGTTTGATGTATGATACCTTTATCTTGAAAGAACTCTCTCAAGCACATGAATTCTGTTCCATTGTCACTCCTCACTTTCTCAACCACCAGTTTAAATTGAGTCTCAGCATAAGCACAAAAACGTTCAAGAACTTTCTTAACCTCTGATTTGGCAAGTAGCAAATAAGTCCAAACAGCTCTTGAAAAGTCATCAACAATTGTTAGAAAGTAAACAGCTCCACAAGATGCTGGAAATTTGTAAGGACCCCATACGTCAACATGAATCAATTCAAAACACCTCTTTGTTTTATTAATACTATCACTGAAAACATCTCTTGTTTGCTTTGCTCTAAAACACACGTCACACGGACTAGAACAAGCTTTATTAGAAACACCAGAAAGCTCAGATAAAGAAGAAGAAATCGAAAAAGCTGGATGCCCAAGTCGCCTATGCCACAGTAACTGATCAGAACTCCTCTCAACTCTGTTGGCTCGACCAACTCTAACATCTTTAAAATAGTATACCCCATCACGTTCCTCACCGGCTCCAATCAGAGTCTTCGAAGAACGGTCCTGCAAAACACAAATAGCATCAGTAAACACGGCAAAGCAATTCGTATGCCTCAGTAGCTTTGACACAGAGATTAGTGTGCACTCTAATTTAGGAACAAATAGCACATCTCTGAGTGAGATACTATTTCTAAGAATCAGATCTCCCATCTTAACCGATGTCGAAGTTCCTCCATCTGCAAAACCTACAACACAAGGTGAGGTGTCCTTCACATTAACAAGCTGTCCTATGTTGCCAGTCATGTGATGTGAAGCCCCAGAGACTATTATTACATCACCAAAACTCTTACCAAACAACTTCTCAGACTGTCCATTTGATTTTCCTTCATTGATAATCTGAGTAATTGCCCTCCACTGATCAGGAGTTAGATCGGTATTGCCTGACCCATATGAGCTTGTCGCATGTGCTGTATTGGCAGAAGTACGACCTCCTCCTTTTCCAGAACCACCGCGTCCTCTTCCTGATCCTCTACCACGTTTCTCATTCATCCATTCGGGATACCCAATGATTTGCCAACAATTATTTTTCTCGTGTCCTGTCTTTCCACAATTTGAACATATACGATCCCTTGCTCTGTTTCCATAACCAGAACCACTGTTTTCTGATCTTGTACCAAACCCAGGACCATCTCGACTGTCGTTTCCATCTCGTCGTGATCCATACTCTTCTGT